>OY856410.1:912051834-912651834 GCA_963693085.1 Alisma plantago-aquatica
TAATACACACATAGTTTGCAAATAAGCTCAAACTTGGAAATACACTTCTCAAAGAGTCTTAATTACTTTTCAAAGGATTAGAACAAGTTTTTAATTTTTTTGTTTAATAAAAACTTCTAGGGTTAAGTCATAACCCAGGTCAGGGGTGTTACAATTATAAACCCCTAACAAGGATTTCGTCCCCAAAATCCTAGATGAAGGAAGACAATTGTTATTCATGCATTATATCATCAAGTCTCCACATAGAATCTCATTGTCATAGAACTTGGATCAGTACCTAGTTCTTCCACTCAGAGTTATCATAGAATCCACCATATAGGATACATACTCAACTGTTCTTTCCATTGAAGGATTATCATATCCATTATGTGTTAAGTAACACTTTCTAAGTTAGAGTAGTACTATTCATACTTTGAATGATTCAAGTATCAATCCTCATTGATTTATCACTTTCGCTACTTACATCTTCTTATGTAATAAGATTCTTAATCCTTAGGAGTCTTCCATATTCCTTACTTAGTTTAGCATTCCTCTTCTAAGGAAGGATTTAAAGTTTTATTCTATCATTCATTCAGGACTACAAGTCTTATCATACTTTTGTTGTGCTATTCTAATATGCTGATACAATACTTACTTCCTTATTACTTATTTTAGTTGTTTTATTCTTTTTTCATAACAAGAGGCTACTTATCAAAAAGATCTTATCTCAAAGGTATTTCTAGATGTCATGTATGAATTGCCTCAACAGATCTAGATACGGATATTCTAAAGAATCATTTTTAGCCTGATAAGATTTTTCCCAAAATGATCCTACAATTGTTCCTTCAATTGATACGTCCTTAGTGATGTTATGTTTATGCAGAGCATAAACCCCTAACATATGATATCCATACTATAATTATCTCAAAGATGGCCCTTCTAAGTAACTGAATATGATTCATATTATCAGGAGTCATGTTCTTATTTTCTCATACCATTGAAAGTTCTGGTATACTAGGTTTCCTTACCTTAGCATCCATTATATGTACCAAAATCACATCATATCTTCATCATATCCCTTTCTCTATTATTGTATTTACCAAAAACATATAAAGGGATCTTTCTTTCATTTTGGAACATTACTTATCATATATAACTTTATCTTGGAACCAGAATCCAGGATGAACTGATACTCTTCTAAGTATCCATTAAAAGAACACTTCTAATTCATGCACATCAAGTGTCATAAAACTTACTTAATTATCATGTTCCTATAAAGAAAGAACATATGGAAACACATTCCTCTTATTGCCCCATTATCACCCAGGGTTTTTTTTATCAAAGAGAAGAGATTATCATCCCCTCTAATTATAACATAAGATTTTATTTGTTCAAGAGTTATTTACTCTCACTACTACAGAAATAGCGTTCAGTGTCGCTTTTCTGGGCGTCTGTTATTTCAAACAACCGACGCCTATAATATTCGGCGTCGGTTATTTATACAAACCGACGTCTATATTCGAAGACCAGCCAGACATGGGTACCGCTTTGTATTCAGCGTCGGCTGAGTGTAACCAACCGACGCCTAAAGGCGCCCGCGAAATCCAATTTTTGAGCGAAAAAAATTTGGGTCACATACAGCGTCGGTTGTTTAACAATTCACCAACGCCTATGTGAAATGAAATTTTGTGCGAAAAGTTCCACTTTTGGTGTCGGTTATCCTTGGATAACTGACGCTGATAATAGTTCCCGCCAATTAATTTGGGGTAAAGATTGTCTAATTGGACGTCGGTTATTACGATCAACCGACGCTTAAGATAATAGGCGTCGGTTGTCCTAGATAATCGACGTCGTTGACCAACTTAATAGAGGCCTGATCACCTGACTCTTCCCCCTTTCTTCCTGTTTCATCGATTCTCCTGTGCGCTCTCCCAAAATCGCCGCCTGGTGCCTGGTGCCTACTGCTTCTCGCTCGCCACCGACGATCCCTGCTACTGTTCTGCATCACCGTCGCCGCCCGCCGCCTTCCTCCTTGCGTCGTCGCCGCCCGCTCCTTCCTCCCTACTCACGGCCTATTGCGGTGTTGTCTTCTTGCTTGCCTCCGCTGCTCACAAGGTATTAGCCGTAGCACCTTCTTTCTTGTCTTCTTCCTTGCCGCCCACTGCTCTGCTCTGCTTGCTGCTCTGACTTCAAAACCTAAGACTAGTTAGTGTTCTACTTCTTTCACTGAGAACTGAGAAGAATGGCCTACCATGGCCGTGCTGGGCAGCACGGTCGTGGTAGGCCAACACAGCCACGGTCGTGTTTGATTTGATTTAAACCCTAATTTGATTTAAACTTGTCCATTCTAGCATCCTAATTTGATTTGATTAAACACTAACACTGATGAAACCCTAACATCAATTGTGATGAAAGCCTAACATGTACATATCTATTATTGTGTTTGTTGGCCTAGAAACCCGTCCAAGATTGACTCATTAGGAGTAAATCTTGGATAGTCCCCAGTTTGGGACTGTTCTTGAACACCTAATCTCACTTAGGATGTAAGTGTATAATGTGTATTGGGTTTTCGAGAAAATTTCGGTAGCATTTCCCCATTTGTTCTCTAAGTACATATGTACTTAGAGAACAGCGGGGAAATGCTGCCGAAATTTTCTTGAAAACTCAATACACATTATACACTTACTAGTGAGATTAGGTGTTCAAGGATGGGATAGGTGGTACACATTTATTATATATAAGAATGACATCACATGTGTTTGTTGGCCTAGAAAGTGAACAATCATTGTTCTTTATATTACTTGTACATTGGTATAAATTAGAATGAACAATCACTAAATTATATACTGTTTGTATGGAGTCCGGCTTCATTGTAGATATCTATTATTGTGTTTGTTGGCCTAGAAACCCATCCAAGATTGACTCATTAGGAGTAAATCTTGGATAGTCCCCGGTTTGGGACTGTTCTTGAACACCTAATCTCACTTAGGATGTAAGTGTATAATGTGTATTGGGTTTTCGAGAAAATTTCGGCAGCATTTCCCTGTTTGTTCTCTAAGTACATATGTACTTAGAGAACAGCGGGGAAATGCTGCTGAAATTTTCTCGAAAACCCAATACACATTATACACTTACTAGTGAGATTAGGTGTTCAAGGATGGAATAGGTGGTACACATTTATTATATATAAGAATGACATCACATGTGTTTGTTGGCCTAGAAAGTGAACAATCATTGTTCTTTATATTACTTGTACATTGGTATAAATTAGAATGAACAATCACTTTGGTGAACTTTGAAAAGATTGGCGAGAAGGGTGAACCATTCATATTGGCATCACAGGAGAAACAAATATTCTATATCGATGATCCTGCAAATGATAAATGGTCGGTTGTTCTTCATGGTAAAAGACAGTTCATTGAAGATCCTATAGATGAAGAAGAGTACTATGATAAGTATGATGACTCCAGTCCATTCTCAGTTGGGTTGCCAACTCCACAAAATATTGAAGCTAATGATGACTTATATGTGCGCAGAGATCACAATGAAGGATTGTTAATTGATAAAAGATCACAATTTTAGAGACATGTATGTTTATACAAATGCTAAATGTTTGCCTTTTCCTAGTTAATACAAATGCTAAATGTTTGCCTTTTTCTAGTTAATACAAATGCTAAATGTTTGCCTTTTTAATGACATTTTCAGATGGCTGACCATGATGAGCATGATGTCCATGATGAGCATGAAGTCCATGATGAGCATGCTGTCCATGACGAGCATGGCGAGGATACCAATGTAAGTTCTAAAAACATATCCGTAATTTCTATAAAATTCATTATCTTCTAGTTATGTCATATATCTTATATTTCTATATTGGGCTAATTCAGTGTGTTTATTTTTGTCAAGTTTTAGGTTGATGATGCACATGTACCCACTGAAGCACTGGAGCAACTTGATGCGCAGCACCCAACACTTAACAAGAAAAGGGGCATCACTCTGTTGAAGAAGTTAATAGCGCTTAGTGGAAGTGGATCCAAATTGGTTGTGGAGTTTGATAATGGAGGAAATGCAATTGGAGTGAACCGCAATAATTTTGTAAACTATCTTGGGTGTACCACTCGGAGCCATTGTGGTGTTAAGTATGATAATTGGCATAAAGTTCCTTAGGGGAAAAAAGAGTTGATATGGAAGGATTTATGCGTGAGTTATTATTATTTGCAATTCTATTTTGTAGATTACAAATTCTATTATTTGCAATTCTATTTTGGATACTAGTTAATAACATTTCTATTTTACAGAATCTGTTTGCATTGGATGAGAAGTTGCATCGTAAAAGTGTGATGCAACGCGCTGGAAAGATGCTTAGGAATTATAGGACAAATATGAACAGAGAATACATAAAAGAGGGTGATAAGAAAAAGAAGTCAGCCCTTGAACAATGGAACTTCTTGGACAAAGAAGATTGGGACAATTTTGTTGCTTCAAGAAAATATGAAGAATTCAAGGTATTAGGTGTCACTCCCAATTTAATTAATATACATTGTATTCACCTATTCAAGATTAACATTTAGTGATACTAATCAAATCATTAATGTGCATACTAACTAGGCCCTCAGTGACG
Organism: Alisma plantago-aquatica; assembly: GCA_963693085.1. Taxonomy (NCBI): domain Eukaryota; kingdom Viridiplantae; phylum Streptophyta; class Magnoliopsida; order Alismatales; family Alismataceae; genus Alisma; species Alisma plantago-aquatica. Next base: position 912,056,435 of record OY856410.1, read on the forward strand.
CACAAAAAGCAAGGCGTGCACTGAATGTGCATGACCACACTATGGGTCCAAAAGGCTATGCAAGCGTTCGCCAAAGACTACATGCGGAGTCTGCGGCTACTCAGGAGTCTGCTCCTACTCAGGAGTCTGCCACACCCATGCCTCGCCATGATATCTGGATAGCTGGGAGGCAAAATAAGAAGGGTGAAATAAAGAAGCCCGTATCTACTGAGGCGGCTGTGAAAATGGTAAAATACAACTCTTAGAGCAATCGTTTGAATATTGATTATTTGTGGTGTTAATTTACCAATTTCTATTGATGGTGATTAGCGGGAGCTGCACGAGCAGAGGAAATAAGGCACGTTCATCCCTCAGGGCACAAGGGATGAATTGATAGTTGCTCTGGGTAACCCAGAGCATCCTGGACGTGTTAGGGGTGCAGGCGATGGTGTGGGCATCAAAGCATTCTTTGGGCCATCCCAGCGCAAACCCAGAGCGGGACTTTCTCAAGAAGAGGTAACCTATTCTTTTTTTAGAATGTTACTGTAAAAGGAAATTCAATAATAAGAAGCTAATGTTTCTTTTATCCATGTACAGGATAATAAGAGAGTCGAGGATATAGTTGCTAAGAAGGTCAACGATGTAGTTGCTGAGAAGGTCAAGGAAGAATTGTTGCGGTGGTAGGCATCTTAGGCTTACAATCAGCCTATGGCGACCCACTCTTCTCCTGATGCACAGACTGCGAGTAATCCTGGAGACTCATCGCCTAACACGTCTGCTGTAAGTATTGTTTATTACATTGTAGCTAGTCTTTTCAAGATGATATGTTTTCAAGATGATATGTATATATGTATAACATTCTTTACGTAAATTTGTAGGCATTGAAGCCATGCCGCTTAAGAATACAAGACTATGTTGTTGCAGAGGCTACGTTCCTGGGGAAAGGTTACCCGATTGGAGGGAAGCTACATTGCCATATCCCCACCCGGATATTGATACACTTGCTGAGGCAGAAGGCGGGGTCATATTGTGGCCCAAAGCAGATGTCGTCTACACTACTGAAATTGTAAGATAAATTTACATTGATTTAGACTGTTAATGTGTATATATGATGTCAACTGATCTGAAATTATATATACATGTTAAAAAGAAGACACCAGGAGCACCTAGGCCTCCACCTCCACTTCCCGCATTACCAACTTGGGTTCCAACTGACCTAACATACCCGTTAGGTCCTGCTTGTAGGGGAATGGCATGTTGGCTACGGGCACATAATATACATTGCCCGATAATTGTTTCTTTAGATGCAGATTATGCAGGTCAATCATACGATATCTCTTTATTTATACAAGATATTATTGAGCTGTTTATGTATGATTGGCTGAATACATCAATGATAGAGACATGGATAAGGTGAGATCTTGTTTATACATCCATATACCTTGTGTAAGATTCGGTGATCTGGTTTCTTATATATTAATGCATACGTAATACATGTTTTGCAGCTACTTAGTCGAAGATCATTGCAAACAATTTGTATTTGATCATGTGGAATTTTTGATTCCATCATTGATTAGTATGGTAGCTAAAGACCCTGATAATGTTCAACAATATTGTATAGATGCTTTTACAATTTTTGGTCAGTAAAAGAAGACGATAATAATAGCTCCATTCAATGTCAAGTAAGTTTACTTTATTTATAATTTGGACTTAAGAAAATTCCATTTTTATTGTGCATTTTGAGTTATTAATTGTTAACTTTTTACCTCTAGCGGTAAACATTGGGAGTTACTAGTTATTGTCCCCGGGACGTTCACTGTTTATTATCTAGATCCCGCGGGAAGTACATTAAACACTAAAATTGGACACGTAATGAGAATGCCATTATTCTGGTGAGAAATATTTCATTTTTGTATCTGTTAACATCTGTTATTACATTACTATTTACTTATGTAATTTACTGTGTTATATTAACATGTAGGGGTTTAGATGCATTCAAAAAGGCTGGAGGAACGGTCCCAAGGAAAAAGAACCAGCCAATAAATTGGCAGAACGTACAAGTAAGTTCCCGACTCCAATGTATATATTATTGATGTGAATTGTGCTTAGTTGTATTATTTTGTATGTTTCAATTTATAGTGCGCTACACAAGACAATGGTTGGGCATGCGCATACTATGTGATGCGAGTTATGCAGATGATAATCAAACATGCCGCATTGGACATCGATACCATACATGAGGTATTATATATAGTCTCATTAGTTAGTATGAAATACATCAATCTTATTTTTATATTATTACTTATATATATACATCATTCTCTTTGCAGGTGTTTAAAACTGACCACACCATAGGTAAATGCTTAAAAATATACATGCTCCATATACAATGGAAGCATTAAATGAAATAAGAGAAGAATGGGCAAAATCCATACTAGCAGTGGCAACTATAAGATATAATTGGGATGTTGGTAGCGATAATGAATGATACTTTGTAAATGAATATTTCTGAATGTTAATACATGTATTTGAATGTTTCTATATGTGTGAATGTGAGAATTGAATTGATGTCTGAATGTATCTACTTGTGTGAAATTTTCCTTGGGACTTTTGCAGGTTTGTGGCATGTTTGTAGGCTGATATCAATGGATGTCGTAAACCTGCAGTTCAGAAAACTGAACTGCAGGTTCTCATCCTGCTGACCAGCCACAGCAGGCCTGCAAACTGATATGAAAAAAAAAAGATATATACGTCGGTTATTTACAGAAAACCATCAGCAAAGACCTACAACGTCGGTTATTGGATAAAAACCGACGCCTAATATTACAAACAACCCGACCGTGCAGGAAAGCACGGTCATGGTGGAAAAGGCGTCGCTTATTCATATAAAATCGATGCCTATAGTACTAAACACGGCCGTGCAGGGAAGCACGGCCGTGTCGTCTTGAAGTATGGCATCGGTCTTTTAGTAGATAACCGACGCAGAATGTGTCCTAGATGACGCCGTTTTCTGTGGCGCGAACCCTTTTGGCGTCGGTTATCTACTAAAAGACCGACTCCTATATGTTAAATAGGCGTCGGTTAAAAAAACGGCGCCGAAGTGTTCGTCCTTTAGCGGCGCCCACATAGGCGTCGCTCAGAAACCGACGCCAAAGGTTGTTTCTGTAGTAGTGTCTTGTTTCATCCTAGGTTCTTCCATCAACATAGGAATTTTAAGGATGATTACATATCATTACTCCTTCCCTTATTATTTCCTAACATGTTCATGAACATTTTCTGATTTTATCACATTTCTCTTTTTCATATTTATAGAAAAGATCTTTACTATTCACACAGTCTTTATCGAACATGGATATTCTCCCTTGTTCATTTTCTCTTATCATGAGGATTATACTTTCTACTTCCTCACACACACAAATTGATCTGAGATCATTTAAGATTCTATTTCATCACACTTAGGATGTGATAAAATATCCATGTCATATTCCCAGTTTTGTTATGCTCACTGGATTGTCTCAAAATGACTACTTGATCAGAGTAATAAAAAAAATAACAATCTAAGAGTTCCATACTTGTCTTCAATAATTGAATACCTGGCCAGGGTATACAAGTACTGAGATTAGGTAGTATGCACCTTGTTTTAATATCATATACCTTACTTTCCATAACATCACAATATAGGACTTAGCATCCCTAGATTTTCTCCAGATATTATTTTCACACCTCATCCCCTTTCACACAGATAGAAAGAATTTATAAGGAATTTTTAAATATTACTGAGCAGAATGTAATTCCTCAGCATACTTAACAGATAAAATTATAAAATCACAATTCAGAATGACACAATTTTATCTGACTTATTTCAGTTTGTGGATTGATTACTGTCTCAGGCTGATTCATTGCATTGAATCTTGTCGTTGCTTGATTCCAACGTCGTGCTCTATCATTTAATGTAGATAGATCTACTCGTGACGCCTATCCACGTCCTCTCATGCCACTACTAAGACATTGCCTTTAAGATTCTTGTTGACTCTGCCTCAGTGGTTGGGTCATTCCCTTCCTTCTTCTCAGACAAGAGGGTCTAACATGCTCAATCTGTCCACAACCAAAACATGTCCTATATGCATCCCCTGGTCTTATCGGCCTTGTTACCGATGTAGGGGTTACCTCAGAAGTCCTAACTGGTGGAACATTAGGTACTTTTCCCCTTCTTGGTAGCCACTGCCCTGGTGCATTAGACGTTTGTTGCATTGGTGGCACCAAAAACTTCCCCTTCTTAGAACTACTAGGCATCTGTTCCTGAATTTGGCCAGATCTTTTCTTAATTCCTTCCTCATTGTCCTTGTCTGGACATTCCTTTATAAAATTTCATGGTTGCCTACACCTTTAGAAAACTTTGTTTCTGTGTCGTAACCTAAGTCCCTTGACATTTTCCACTGCTCTATTACAACTATGTGAATCAGAAATCCTGCTAGAGCCCAAAATTTCGTCATTGGGGACTGGTAATCTAGGTTGTATTGCTTGTCTTTGATCCTCAATACACCTTAATGTTGTCATACCAGTCCAGTGAAGGTATTAGAGGCAGGGTTCTCTATCATAGTTGGTTCATCCTGAGGATTCTTAGGCAGTGGTTCTTCTCTCTCCTGATCCATTGCATCTTCTCCTGGTGCAACAGCATTGCTTTCAGCAATTTGTTCTTTGGGTTCCCCAGACATCTTTAAGCTTTACTCTATCTTCCACATAAGCAGAAGCCACTATAAGACATACTAAAGAACACTAGAACAAACTCAACACCTTAGTCCTATGTCTCTGTAGACTCAACGAACCTTAAGATCTGATACCAAAACTTTGTGACGACCTGATTACCAATCAATCCATCACCAGTAATAATCGCGGAATAACCATAATCAACAGAATTAAAAAAAATCACTAAGAATTAAAACTATTTTGCACATAGATCCTCTTCCAGGAAATTCTTACAAAAAGAACCAAAACTTTATATACATGTGGTTCATATCATACATACATAGTACTGTCTCATCTCGAGGATAAAAAGTACATGTTGCTTTACTTTAACATGTACAATAGCAACATAAAATCTCGAGGTAAACAACCAAAATCTCAAGTCATTTGTAAAACCCACTAAGAACTATCTCCTAAGGACCTGAGAGTACATAAATGACACATAGGACTTCTATCTATAAGACATGATAGACAAAACATCAACCTGAGATATCACTCTGTCCCGGCTATTCTTCTCCTTCTGTAGAAAGGTCTCTACCTCCTTGTACATGTCCACCTAAAAAAATTGTGGATCCCACAGGGTGAGACAATTGTCCCAGCAAGAGATATAACTCTCTGCCGACTATATTATTATCAAGATTAAGCAGTAAAAAACTAAGCAGAGGTTCTTTTATATAAATTAGTAGGATTAATCAATGTTATATGTAGAACAGAGTAGTCATTCTCCTTAAAATAATGCATCTATCTATGGTACAACAATAAATCATCTATTCACTATTCAAGTAAATATGAAGAAATATGAATAACATATATTCAACTAAGATGTATAAAGGGAGTGTATATCAACCAATATCTTTCCGTATTTGATCCTCAAGAAAATATACTACACGGTTAATTACATATTACAGTCACATGTATGCCCTGAGGAGAGGAAATATACCTTTCATACTCCAACTGACAACTAGTAAGTCGAAATTGGTACAAGTTCAATGGCAGAATCGATTGCCAAGACCTCACCTATCTCAGTCAGTATGAGACCACTTAGGATTTAGCAGGACATCTTGTATCAGCTGCTGGCAAGACATCTTGTGTCATCTACTTTTAGCATGCTGGGTATAGCAACATCTTTGCTATAGAGTTACTATTGTAGCATGTACTCTCTTCAGGAGAAGTCCACTTAGCTTTCCCAGATTTATTATATAAGGATAAGGAAGATCCACATCAATTCCTATCCTGGTCGGGTGATTTTATATTTCAATCCCGACATCACTTAGGAATAAAGAAGGATTTGCACATCAATTTCTTATTTGGTCGGGAGATTCACATCATCCTGGGATAAATAAGGAAGGTGTGACATCAATTCTTCATTGGGACATTTGGATATACTTTGTCCTTCGCCCCCGCATATTCAAAAATATGCTCTTTTGAGTTAAACTCATTTCACCATCAACAATTTCTGACACTGAATGGATCTATGGTCAGGGCACTACATGATAAGATTTAACTTGCTTAATTAGGTACCTTACAATATTCTTTTAGCATCAACCAAGTTTCAAACATGAATTAGAACAGATGCTATTAAAGAAAGGATATAAATTTTAAGATCTTTGGAACACTTTGAAAGTATATCACTCGGGATCTCAGTCCCTTATCACATCACTGGGAATTCTCATCCCTTCATATCATCATCATCATGATTGTTAAATATGGGTATTCAAACCCTTAGATCCCCACATAGCATTGTTACCTCTGTAATAGGTAATTATTACCTCTAGTTTCTTTGACCAAGGTATTCATCTTACTTGTTATACAAGTATTTCACATAGCTCACATAGTTCATTAAACATCTTGTCACCTCTTACTAGGCAACAACTTATCTTTTAAGATATCAGACTGTATAATCATTATACTTGTTATACAAGTATTTCACACAGCTTACAACACTTATTTCAATCTATTAATATGGAACATCATGGCTCATATCTTGCTATGCTCATCATTTCATGATTCTTATATAGTGTGCTCTTTATGATGAAAGACTCTTATCAACATATGACATCATTATACAATTTAAGAGAAATACATCCTTCCCATGATTAGGATTAGGATAATATACATCATCACCTTGTGATATAAGAAAATACATTTTTCCCATTTATTAGGGTTAGGATTTCTCAATCTAACCGATTATCATTGTAAAAGCATATCATCACCCTACCTTAGGGTTAGATTTTCCCTTTATTAACAATTAAGGATTCAAAATCATAATGTCTAGAATCAAACCCTAATTCATACTCCACTTATCTTAGGAGTATCAATACATTCTTATCTACATGTTTATCACACATGTAAAAGTCTCTCTCTTATCCTTATTAGGGTATTGATTGCATCTTATTTAATTCACCTCTTTAAGATCTATTAGCTTATCATTATCAAATTGAAATAAACTCATTATGTCTCAATATTAATCACACATTATACATCACTTAGACAATTTTAATGGATTGGAGCATGCCTACCATATCGGGTATCATGATCCATATTGCTATCCTATTTGTGCTTGAAGATGCATATAACATCATATTATAGTTCCATTTAAATCCATTGACAACACTACAACATCATATCGGGTTTAGGGTTTATCACCTAACTCCATATCGTGTAGCCATGTCAGGTTGGCTATCACTTTAGCTTTTATCATCTTATGTCATCCTTATATCGGGTATAGGTTGAACTCTTGACCTTATATCGGGTATAGAGGCATATTGGATTCTCATATCGTGTACAAGAGTACACCATATCAGGCATGTCTTTGTGGCTCTACCATGTATCGTTTAAGATAATATATAAATATTATATTGATTTTCTACCTTGAATTGCTATATCAAATTTCCATCTCATCCTCCATATAAGTTTCCTATCTTAGATTCCCATATCGGTTTCCATCTTGAGTTTACCATATCGTGTCTCCACATTAGGTTGCTATATCATGCTCCTATATTGGATATCATATTGTGTTCTCATGTTGGATTGCCATATCATGATCCATATTAGATATCATATTGGTTTCTATCTTGAGTTTACCATATCGTGTCCCCACATTACGTTCCTATATCGTGCTTCTATATTGGATATCATATTGTGTTCTCATATTGGATTGCCATATCGTGATCCATATTGGATACCATATCGTGATCCTATATTGGGTATCATATCATGATCCCATATTGGGTATCATATCGGTTTTCTACATTTAGATGAAGCCTTGAACTAAAATCCTTCTAAAGGTTTAGTTCTCTTCTTTTACAAGATGGATACTAAATACTCTTCAACTCATCTCAAGATTGTAGGATATATCGAACTTTAAAGGTAAATGATTTTCCAGGCATATCAGATTTCCATTTCTCCATCTAGGGTTTTTCCCATATCATATAAAAGGTAAAGTTTTAACCTTATACCATGTATAAGGTGCTAGTAGGTAACTCCCATATCATTCACAATACATGTCTCTCATCAAGTATAAAGTATCCCTCACCACTATATCGGGTTACTTTTCATCTTGGATTTCATATCATATTTCTCATCACCATCTAGGGTTTTTAACTCATATCAGGTTAGGATATAGACCTAACATGATATCGTGCATAAGGTGAATATATAGCCCTATATCATGCTCAAGGAGTGTATAATTACTTACTCATCTTTCCCATGAAGTATACACTTCTTACTATGTCATACTTGTAATGGATTTACATCAACATATCAGGTTGCTTATCCTCTAAGGTTTACTTATATCAGGTTAGAGTACATGCTTGGTTCCCTATCGTGCATAGGGTGCATGACTTGATCTCATATCATGCATAGGGTATTAATCTTACCTTGTATCAAGTATAAAATATAGATAGCTATCTTCCATATCGTTCATTGGACCTAATTATAAAATATGACATACCTTCATATCGGGTAAGCCTCTACTATATCGGGTTTCAAGAATCTTCAAACCATATTGGGTTGTTCAATGATGATGTCATCATAATCAACCTCAAGATCCTTATCTAACTATTCAAAACCATGGAAAATAGTCCTAACTTCTTTTTGAAACTCATGAATATATCAATTGATCAAAGGAAATCCGAATTCGAAAGAAATCAACAAGTTGAACAATATTGAAGAAAAGATAATAATACAGATGGGTTCAAGTTAAATAACCCATCTGATGAACAACTTCCAAGATTCAAGCTTCAACTCCTCACATTCCAAGGTTGAATATGAGCCTCTCAACAACCAAGACTTGAGCTCCTTAGCTTTTGCACAATATCTCCAATCCCAAATGGCCGATATCACCTTTTATGACCTATTTGGCCGATATCTCTTTTCCTTGGCCGATATCAAGCTCTTATCACTCAACTCTCCTCACTATGCACGATATAAGAGGGTATGCATGATACAAGATGGAAGGTTACTAACAAGATTAGAAAATCTTACTAACAAGTGAAGGGCAAGGTATTTATACTAGAGGTTTATGGAAAAGAGTGTAAGAGGTGTCATTAGCTTAGGCTATTAAGTGCCGCCTAGCCATGCATAGTCGACACATACATTTGCATGCATCCCATTATTTATCTTTCCATGCAAAAATAAAAGTCCAAGGATAATGTAAAGGATAAGGGTCGGCTCCTGAGTTATCTTCCTGGGGAAATCTTCTTCCACTCACTATATTATTATATTCAATTTCATCTTTTCCAATATAAGTTGCAAACCAAGTCATATTTCTTCTTTGAAGTGTCTTGCCCATCATGGGAAAATCTGAAGTTCCATAAACAGATAGGAGACTTCCACTCTAAGTCCCCAACTCGATATGCTCATATGTATAACCTTCAACATATACATTTTCGTACTCTTTTCATTATTAAGAGTACCATTCCTCAAACGTGGTTCAATTATGGTGCCCCCTTCTTTCTCTCTTCTCTAAATGATACCTAGAGGGAGTAGGGACACACTAGAGGTGGTAATTTGCATATCAACCCTATATTTGGGTAAATTACAATTTGTATAAAAATTGGTACAAAAGACACTAGCATTGTTCAATACAAGCTTAATACTTAAAATTTAGGCTTTCCACAAGTCACCACTTAGCATCATTCTTTCTGTTGTGATATTAAAACACTTAGGACACATTCAGCATGTAACATTTTGCAATGTAGCCCCTCATATTGGGAAAATTATACTTTTCACTTAGATTTTCATATAATACACACATTGTTTGCAAATAAGCTCAAACTTGGAAATACACTTCTCAAAGAGTCTTAATTACTTTTCAAATGATTATAACAAGCTTATAATTATTTTGTTTAAGCAAAACTTCCAGGGTTATATGACAAAGTGGATTTTATCCTATTTGTGCATAATTACTCTTTTTATTTAAGTTCCTCACTCTTTATGTCTCCTATGACTTCATAACTCTATAAATATCCACCAAAGTCAAAAATTCCACATTTTGAGTCAATATGATACATATATATGCATGAAATCTTGGTATTGTTAAACCCATGAATCCTTTGATTAAAGACTAGATCATATATGCTCATTTTGATTTGTAATTTTTCAAAATTGTTCTATATTGTATTATGAAGCTATGGTCCAAATTTGAGATCATTTGGACATTCCAACGATTTTATATGAATTTTCTAAGATATACCCTTGTTCTAGCCTGAACATATCCCTTTTTCAACCTTTTTGGGCCAGCCCACCCGCGAGGTCTTCCCCTACCTCGGCGGCTAGGGTTTCTGCCCACTTCCCTGGACCGGATCTCCCTCATTTCTTGCCCGTTTTGCACGAAATTGGTCTCATTCACTTTGTCTTCAATTTCCACTCCTAGTTCATATGTTTTTCCCTCCAAACCAGCCTCGTTTTGTGAAGCTTCGAGTCTCTTTCTAACCCCTTTGGGGTGGCCACCACCATGGCTGAAAGTGGGAGGAATATACCCAAATCCTAGACCCTCACACCTATATAAGACCCCCTTTGGCTCCCATTCTTCCCCACAAATATATCCATACCTTCGGATTTTTCTTACGTGCACTATACTTTGTTCCCCATCTTGGCGGAAGGTGTGCAGCCATGGAAATCACTATAGCAGCTCCATTTTTGCGACCTTCTCTCTCCTCGGTTTGGTATTCCCTCGCTTTCTCTCTCTACAATCGTATTATGTTCATATCTTCTACATCCGATACCTAAAATAGGTGAATCTATAGTCTGTTTCGATCATAAGAACGAGATCTACAATATTGACTAGGTTTCAGGATCTAATTCCATCATTTGTTCCTTTTTTTTTCCAAAAGATGCATACTTTAATCATTTAGAGTATAGTTGATTTATGATTTTGATGCAAACTTGAATCTTGATTACTCAATATACCCTATGATCCTTAAATCAGTACATGTGATGTATAATTGAACTAAATGAAGGTCCTATTCTCCCTATTGCTAAGAAATGACTCCTTTTTGTACATATGTGCCTAGTTTGGACTTTAATGATGAACTTTGCCCTAGATTGCTAATCTTTCTTCTAATGGACATCCACCTAATCTTATTATGTATTTATGATGAATTAATGTTGCTGGTCTAAATCATCTTTAGGTTTGGACCTCTTGACTTGATGAATCATGATCTAGGGTGCTCGATTGTGAGTCTTTTGACCCTAGAATGCATGTAAATGCCTTAAACCTTGATATGATCATAGAAAGTGAATCGAACGTCATAATGACATGAAACTTGAACCACACCCACATGATGGACTTTAAATCAATATAAGTGAATCAAATGAATGAATAGGAAACTTGGAACCTATCTTGGCCAAAACCCTAAAATGCACCTAATTAGGGTTAGTGATAAGAATCTAATGTATATATGCAATCTTGTTCTTAATCAGGTTTGGCATGTGGCTAGATGGTGAAGGATATGTTAGGTTATGAAAGCTCTAAATCAGGAATGGGCCTTATCTAGTTATATGAATATCGCTTTTTTGCTTGAAAAGACATGTATTGTATGCTTGTTTGTTTACTTGCTCAAATATTGCCATGTAGCATTTCTATGTCTTACTCGAAGTTTTCCTCATCAATTTTATAACTTGAACACATATATATAGAACTCCATTATAATATTGTTGATAAAGGGTTAGCTCTTGGCTATGGCCTTGAGGTCCCTCTCGTATAAAAGGGTTAGCTAATCTTGAGCACCCTTACAGACCCTTCCGACGGGAAGATGTTCAAAGGCCTTAAACATGCTTGATATTGTTGGTATAATGGACTGAAATGACATAAAATATGGTTTCAAATTTTGTTAAATAGTTAACATGTTTATTCTTGTTCATTTAGTCTTGAAATATTTTCAAATTATGCAAAGCTTATATATATATATATATATATATATATATGTATATGTATCTTTTTGCCCCATAACACCTCATATGTTGACCCGTTTCTCGTATTTTTTTTTAGGTTCAGAGATGGCTAGAAGGTTGATGGGCTTGGTGAGATATGCTAGGTGTACTTGTTGTAAGATCCATATTTAGTGCACATGAATGACTTGTACCTTGACTTTGGAAATATGTAATTGAATTCATGAATATAATGCATTTTGTATAATTTATATTTGTTGAATGTTGAGACTGTGTTGATTCCTTTATCTTGTTATCTGTTCATGTGTGCTAAGCATTTCATGCTTTCACATGTTGTCTTTGGTATACGTTTGGTTCATGGGACTGGGATTCTGGTTCCGTGGCAGATGGTATCAGAGCATGAACAATAACTACACCAAGCATTACTCACATGAAACACGAACTAAACTCACTTTACATGTCAACCCTAGAAACTTAATAAGATGTCCTTTGTGGATTAGGTAGACTTAGTCTCTAGGTTAGAACCTAGATGTTCTATGATGCGATGATTTTGAGTCGCATTTATAGACCTTTTTCATATGTGTTTTGTGCTCTAATTACTCATTTTTATGGATAATATTGCATAATTCACTCATTTCGGTCTTTGCCTTCATATTATGTCAAATCCCCTCTGTTTTACTATTTTGAGCATTATTTATCATAATATTATTATATGTGTGGATTTACTTGGTCTTGTTGTGAAATTTCAGGAAAAACAAGTATTTGCTTCCGTCGATACCATCGACGGAAGTCGATACCATCGACCAAGCCACAGGTTGCCAGCCGAGAGGAGCAGCACAGAGTCGATACCATCGACACTCAAGTCAATGGTATCGAGATCCCTTCAGGTTGCTGGCGAGGAAACTGTCGATACCATCGACCCAAGTCGATGCCATCGACACATGGAGAGCTACAGCGTCGCTAAACGACAACAACCGATGCTAAAGAGAGTCGATACCATCGACCCAAGTCGATGGTATCGAGATGACCACAGGCGCTCACATCAAAAGAAAAGAAAGCTGCCGCTAATACGCTGGGTCGATACCATCGACCCGCGTCGATGGTATCGACGCCGGCAGATATGCGTTGGATCTGTTTTGATCTCGATCGGACGGCTGTTGTTATTTGATGACCTAATTAGGGACTTATACCTAATGACGGCCGCCCACACGAGAGGGTAGGGGAGATCGCATTGCACGAGTGCCGAGGAAGGGGAGAAAGGAGAACGGAGGCCAGAAGCTCATCCCGGGTGATTCGGACGCTACCGAAGACGAATTCCACCACCGACAGGAGGGGAAGCTCGTATTCTATGCCAAGGATCTGCCGGTTCTTCTCCGTTCAGGGGTTTTCCCACTTGTTTCACGTTTTTCTTATGAATTCCCATATTTCTACCATGTATTCGTGCGAGATGAACATGAGAGGCTAAAACCCTCCATCTTTAGGACCGGGAGTAGCCCGGGAATGCATTGTATGACAATTGTATATTGATAATTCACATTTTCTTTCTCAAATCCGTGGTATAGATTCGTTTTCTCCATATATATTGTTATGCTTGATCACCATAATAATAATTTAATGCCCTTAATCACTTCGACAGAAGGAGTAACGGTTGAAAAGAGACGAAACCTACATTAATCAATAAAACCCTTGACAAAGGAGTTGTAAAATTAATGGTGGGAACTGAGAGACCGTTTTTAATGCACTTCGTCTAGGGGAATGATTACTACGACGGTGGAATCTACCTAGACCTAAGTAGTGAATTACACCACGACACTGGGTAATTCTATTTTCAGGCCACTACCCGGATAAAGAGAGAAGAGTGAGGAATTATATAAAACCTAATACAATGTTGACCCGCGGTGAAACCGCAATCCTAAAGATATCCTTTTAAATTGATTAAATTAACATTTAATTGATTGTTTTCTTTGTTTCATTTTATTTTCTTTTAATTTAGACAACAAACCTTACTTTGTTATTCGGCCTAGATGATTGCGATTAGTTAGTAGAAGTCTCCAATAATTCATGTGTCCCTGAGTTCGACTCGGGCCTCACAAAGGCCTATATTACTCGACGCGTATACTTGCGTTTAAGCGCGTAGTAAAATACACGTCAAGTTTTTGGCGCCGTTGCCGGGGATACGGCGAATTATTGGCACTTTGAGTGCTAAGAGCGGCCACTCTAGGCCACATTTTTTTTATTATTTTGAAACGATTTTAAATATTCTTAAATTTCTCTATAATTGTGTTTACTCGTTCAAAGCATAGTATTGAACCCCGATCTTCTTATTTCAGGTACTTTGCATGGTGCATACACGTAGCACAGACTACGCGAATCGCACACCTGAGGTTCCATCTCCGGGACCAGAGGACGAGGACTACTACGAGAAAGATTACCAAAGCGACATAGATTCTGAATCTGAGCAAGAGCAAGCAGAAGAAATGGCCGAACCACAGACGCTATGGGAGAAGATCAAAGCGTCTTCTTCATCATCTTCAAAGGGGCCTATAAAGAAACAGGGGCTCAACATTCCAACCTACAAGATCGATCCAGCATTGATTAACTTGGTTAAATCAAACGCATTTCACGGGCTGAAGAATGAGGATCCAGTGGCACACATTAGTCAGTTTGTTGAAAATTGTGATATGGTGAAGATAGATAGGTTCCCACAGGATGTTGTGTACCTCAAGTTATTCCCAAGTTCCCTGGCAGGAATACCTAGAGAGTGGCTACATAACCTCGACGATGAGTTTGTTGAATCATGGGATCATATGGTAGAGGTTTTCTTCGAGAGGTTTTTCCCTCCTAAGAAGACCAATGACATGATTAGGAAGATTCACAATTTCACCCAACAGGCGGGTGAAACATATTCTGAGACTTGGGAGCGATTCCAGGTCATGTTGAGGAGATGTCCACATCATGGACTGGACAAGGAGACACAGGTGAAGATCTTCTATTTTGCTCTCTCCGAGCATGATAGAAGCAACTTAGACTCAGCCGGCTTAGGATTTTTCTTGAACAACACTGATACGAGATGCTGGGAAATACTAAAGAATATGGCAAGGAAGCAATCTTGGGGAGAAAGAGAGAGAGGCCCCGTTGAGCAAGCAAGAGTTGCCAGTGAGTCAAAGGCAATGAGAGAGTTAAATGAGAAGATGGATCTTCTCGCAAAGAAATTACTGCAGAAGGAAGACAATGAGTCTGAGGAGGAGGCTCAAGTCAAGTACATGAGGCAACAGCAAGGGTACAGGAACAATGACTATTCATGGCGAAAGGACAAAAAGTTCTCATGGAAGGATCCGAACAATTTTCTGCAGGATCCGGATGCCAAGCCTGCACCAGCCATAGAGGACAAGAGCACGGAGTTGCTCAATCAGGTCATCAAACAAAACCAGGAGTTAATGAACACATTTGGGCAACAAATCAAGCAACAGGGTGAATTCATGAACCAATTTGGACAGACTTTGCAGAGTCATGGGGCTCAAATGAGAACTATAGAGACTTCCATGGCGCAGATGGCTGCTGAAATTGCAAGCTTGAAGAAGCCAGCACATCCGGGTTTTCCGGGGAACACCAATGTTCCCGGGGGAAACCAGCAGGCCAAGGCAATCCTACTGAGGAGCGGTAAGAAAGTGTTGAATCCAAGGGCGGATGACACAAGCACACCGCAGGACAAAGTTGAAGATGCAATCATCAAGGAGCAGCTCACACCTGTCACAGGGCAAGCTGAAGATATAGCTGAGAATGGTAATGAAGAACAAGCTGCTGAGGAGGAACCACAGAAATTGACACCCTATGTGCCACCTCATCAAAGGGCACATACTGTTCCGGTCCCCTATCCCAATAGTGCAAAGGCAAGGAAGGTGGATGCACAATTTAAGAAATTTCTGGACAGCTTTAGGAAGTTATCGGTAAACATTCCGTTATTGGAGGCGATTGAGCAAATCCCGTCTTACGGGAAGTTTCTTAAAGATGTCATCACTAAGAAGAGGAAAATATCCGACACTGAGGTCGTGGTGCTGAAGGAGCAAGTGAGTGCTTTCATTATGGGCACTTTGCCGCCGAAGAGGCAGGATCCCGGTTGTTTCAATATTTCTTGCTTTATCGGGAAGTGCAAATTTGGAGAGGCACTTTGTGATTCTGGGGCAAGCATCAATTTGATGCCCCTTTCTACATTTAGGAAGCTTGGATTAAAGGAATCAAGGCCAAGCAACATGACTATCCAATTGGCCGATAATTCTATGGTGAAACCGTATGGAATCTGTGAAGATGTCTTGGTAAAGGTAGACCGCTTTGTTTTTCCGACTGATTTCGTGGTTATGGAAATGCAGGACGAGCATGGCAATGAGTTGCTACTTGGACGCCCATTCCAAGCAACAGCCGATATGATCTTGGAGATGGGGAGAGGTCGCTTGACCTTGGGCATTGCGGATGATCGCTTTGAGATGGTCATGCCCACTAGCAATGCATCCACTAAAGCAAAAGCACAGTGTAACATGATGAAACATGTGGAGCACAATATCTCACTTTGTCTTGGGAAGCCATTCTTGGATATGGCTCATGTGATGAGCAAGATGGATAGAGGGACCTTAGCTGTGGACATTATAGAGCAAACAAAAGTGGTCTCTTTACGTAAGGCTGTTGGATTTCCAAATGATGAAAATGAGGACATTTCACCTTCTTGGGAGGATGAGGCGATCATTACTTCAGTTTTTAATGCATATCCAGAATTGCCGTTGGAGGCGTGTTTGCTAAATGTCACTTATGATTGGATGCGGAGTACTTCACTCAAGGAGTGCGCCAAAATGCTTCAGATGCTTCCATGTTTCTACACGAGGCACTATGAAAATTTAGGTACACTTCCCCCACCACTGCAATCATCTCTTATTCGTCCGCCGGAGTTGGAGTTGAAGCCACTGCCCCCGCATCTTAAGTACGTCTTTCTAGCCGAGAAGGACAAGTTACCAGTGATTGTATCTGCATACTTGAGTGCGGATGAGGAGGAGCAACTACTGATAGTGCTCAAGAACCACCGTGGAGCTTTTGGGTGGTCAGTCGCGGACATCAAGGGGATCTCCCCTACACTTTGCCAGCACAAGATTCGGCTCGAGGAGGGAGCCAAACCAGTCATTCAGCCTCCAAGACGTTTGAATCCGAGCATGATGGAGGTCGTGAAGAAGGAAGTCATAAAACTTCTTGCTGCAGGGATCATATATGCTATATCAGATTCGACGTGGGTGAGCCCCACACAGGTAGTCCCCAAAAAGGGGGGAATCACTGTCACTAAAAATCTTTTGAATGAACCTGTCACCACCCGATTGGTAACCGGGTGGCGTGTTTGCATTGACTACCGCCGATTGAATGTCGCAACTCTTAAAGATCATTTTCCATTGCCATTTATCGATCAGATTTTGGAACGTCTTGCCGGTCGGTCGCATTTTTGTTTTCTAGATGGATATTTGGGGTATAACCAGATTTCTATTGATCCTTTGGATTAAGAGAAGTCTACGTTCACTTGTCCCTACGGGACTTTTGCTTACCGACGGATGCCGTTTGGATTATGTAATGCGCCGGTGACTTTTCAACGCTGCATGCTCGCCATATTTTCTGACATGGTGGAGCGTTGTCTTGAAGTTTTCATGGACGACTTCTCGGTATATGGAGCGTCTTTTGATGAGTGTCTTTATAACTTGGACAAGGTACTGCAGCGGTGCGAGGACACACACTTGGTCCTCAATTGGGAGAAATGTCACATGATGGTGACGGAAGGAATTGTGCTAGGACACAAGGTGTCTAGCAAGGGTCTTGAGGTAGACCCCATGAAAATTGAGGTGATTTCTAAGCTACCCCCACCAAACTCAGTAAAAGGGGTGAGAAGCTTTTTAGGACATGTCGGGTTTTATCGGCGATTCATCAAGGATTTTTCTAAAATCGCAAAACCTTTATCGGAATTGTTGGAAAAAGATGCAGTTTTTTATTTCAATGAGAAATGTCTTCACGCATTCGAGGTTTTGAAAGAAAAGTTGATTTCGGCTCCGGTTGTTCAAATGTCGGATTGGACAAAGCCATTCGAATTGATGTGTGATGCTTCTGATTATGCAGTGGGAGCTGTTTTGGGGCAAAGGGCAGATAATAAGCCCGTTGTGATTTTCTACGCCTCCAAAACACTTAATGATGCTCAATTGAACTATACAACTACAGAAAAAGAGTTACTTGCCGTCGTGTTTGCTTTTGAAAAATTTCGGCAGTACTTAGTGGGATCTAAAGTAGTTGTGTGGACCGATCACGCTGCGATAAAATATTTGATGGAGAAGAAGGATGCAAAGCCTAGACTCATTAGGTGGATTTTGCTTTTACAAGAGTTTGGTATTGAAATCAAGGACAAATCGGGAATTGAAAATGTGGTGTCTGACCACTTGTCTAGGATAGAAAGGGTAGATGAATAAGGTTTACACATACCCATAACTGAGACGTTCCCCGATGAACAACTTTTGAAAATTAATTCTAAGGAACCATGGTTTGCTAATATTGTTAACTATTTGGCTTGCGGGATCATCCCGGAGGAATGGTCGTATCAAGAGAAAAAGAAATTCTTTCATTCTTTGAGATATTATTTTTGGGATGACCCAATTCTTTTGAGGCAGTGCAGGGATGGCATTCTTCGCAGGTGTGTGCCGGAGGTGGAGTACGAGAGTGTTCTCCACCATTGTCATGTGTCGCCTACGGGAGGACACCATGCTAGTTCATGTACAGTAGCCAAAGTGTTGGAGAGCGGACTCTATTGGCCCACTTTGTTCCGGGATGCCTATGATTTTGTGAGGCAATGTGACCCGTGCCAGCGCGCAGGTAACATTTCAAGGAGACAAGAGATGCCCCTGAATGTATTTCAGGAAGTTGAGGTATTTGACTTATGGGGCATAGACTTCATGGGACCCTTTGTGTCCTCAAATTCAAATTTGTATATCTTGCTTGCTGTTGATTATGTGTCGAAGTGGGTGGAGGCAATCCCCACAAGGACTAATGATTCGAACGTAGTGTGCATTTGTCAAAGAAAACATATTCTGCAGGTTCGGGATACCCCGAATGATCATAAGTGATGGGGGCACACACTTCCGGAACCAAAAATTTTCGACACTTTTGAAGAAATATGGGGTCAAGCACAACATCGGTACCCCATATCATCCACAGACGCAAGGACAAGTGGAGGTTTCAAATCGAGAAATCAAGAAGATTCTAGAAAGGACAGTGGCATCCACAAGGAAAAATTGGAGTGCCCTACTACCGGACGCACTTTGGGCGTATAGAACGGTGTACAAAACACCTATAGGCACCATGCCTTTTAGGTTGGCGTATGGCCGGGCTTGCCACCTTCCGGTGGAGCTGGAGCATAAGGCCCATTGGGCGCTAAGAAGGCTGAACTTGAGCTATGATGAAGCCGGGCGAAAGAGGATGTTCGAATTGAACGAATTAGATGAGTTACGCATGACGGCATATGAGAATGCCCGCATCTACAAGGAGCGCACAAAGCTGATCCACGATCGACATATCGAGACGCGCACGTTCAAGAAGGGAGACAATGTTCTATTGTTTAACTCCCGTCTCAAGATGCATCCCCGGAAGCTGAAGTCCCGGTGGAGTGGACCCTTTGTAGTGGAAGAGGTGAAACCGCACGGTGCGATTCTTGTGCGTGATGGAAATGCCACGTTCTTGGTGAACGGGCAGCGCTTAAAGTTGTATTTTGGTGAAAACTACAAGAGAAAAGTGAATGAGGTCAAACTCATTACACTTGTGGATGAATGAAATGATGGGAAGACGTCTAGCCTAAGACGCTAAAGAAGGGCGCTTGTTGGGAGGCAACCCAACCATTGGTACATTAGGATCGTTTAGTTGTAGTTATAGATTGCTTTTATTTCGTTTGAATTTTAGTTTAAAGAAGATACCTTGATCCGTTTGTTCAATGTGCAGGCACAGGCAGGGTTGATACCATCGACACACTGGTCGATGGTATCGACATGGGTTCAGGTTGACAGCTGCAAAAATCGCACTGAGTCGATACTATCGACGCCCCCGTCGATGGTATCGACATACCTACAAGCAGGTCGCAACAAAACGTCGATGGTATCGACACGCCAGTCGATACCATCGAGATCTCTGGAGAAGTTCAGACGAATTTTGCTCAGTCAACTCGATACCATCGACGGCCTCGTCGATGGTATCGACATGATCACAGGTTGAATGCAACAAAACGGCGGTGTCGCAATAAAAGCAGTCGATACCATCAACCCGCGTCGATGGTATCGACATCCATGTCACCGATCCACGCCAAGGCATCGACGACGATTGGGAGTCCACGTCAGCGATCTGGGTGCTGCGTCGATACTATCGACTTCCGTCGATGGTATCAACACGTCAGCAATCCGGGTTTCTCGATCCAGCAAATGTCAGCCGTCGATACTCGCGAGGGAGGCGGATACCAGCGAGACGCGTCGATACCATCGACCCGCGTCGATGGTATCGACGGGTCAACACTAGCACCGGCCAAGTCTATTTAAGGAGAATTGCAACGTCATTTGACGTCACACCTTCAGAGCAAACGTCCTCCTTTGCGCCGAGCACTCCCCCGAGCCCTCCAAGACTGAAGAGCAGCGACAACGAGCAGGGATCTTCACCGAGCAGAGAATCACTTCTCCATCTTCCCCGAGCTCTCTTTTTCTAATCCCATCTTCTCGCAACCATGGTGCATGCCGCCGGAGCTTCGTCATCGCGTGCAAATCCCATGGAGATCGAGGAGTTTGTTCCTCCCCCGACCGCTTCCGTTCCTCGCCCACGCCTGATTCACCCTTCCATGGAGGCGAGGAAGGTTTACGAGGAGATTATGAAGCGGAAGATTGAGCCGACTCGGTATGTGGACCGGGGCATGCTTCAGGAGCTTGGTTTCGAGGCCAACTTGGCCTATGTGCTTCACGGACAAGCACGCCACACCAGCATAAGGCCAGGCGAGCTGGAGCGCCATGCGGATGGGCAGCTGTTTTTCGGCGAATGGGCCACCTACAAGGAATTGGTGGCGGAGTTTATGGCGTCCCTCGACGTCTGCGTCATGCCCAACGACGTGGTGGCGTCAGATCGTGAGTGGATCAGGGGCCGGGTGTCCTTCCGGCTGTTCAACAACAACTACAACATCACGCTGGTCCAGTTCAACAACATCTTTAACTGGAACAACTCCCAACATGATCACCGACGCCCAGATTCCCGCACCGACTACGACAAGATCTTCGCCGAGCTAGTTACAGTGCCGGAAGGAAAGACTGTGAGCTACCATAATGCAGCGGTAGCAGATTTTGAGCACCCGTTCGTCCGGGTCCTTCATCGGATGTTGAGCTTGACGTTCTTCGCTCGGAGTGATTTGGCGTTGAGCAAGTTTCAGGAGAGCGATCTCTTCTTCCTCTACGCACTCCTGAAGCGACAACCATGCAACTGGGGGGCGTTCTGGCTACAGCGCGTCCTGGCGGTGAAGAGGAGTACAAGGAAGGCTCCGATCCATTTTGGTGGGCTCATCACCAAGTTGGCGTCCTACTTGGGGCTGAATTTTCAGTCCATGACTCCGATTTCCACAAGAAGTAAGGTGAACGTGCAACACTTGCACCGTTCAAACCTTATCCTTCTCCGGGATGGGTTGGCGTACGCACATTGCCATGTCAACCAAGCTTATCAGGAGCGCTCACTGCCGGACGACGTCTTCAACATCGAGGGTGCGCAGCATTTCCGGTGGCCAATCATAGCCATCGAGTCCTCCAAAGAAGAAGGCGGCAACGACGAGCAAGGAGGCGAGGCTGAGGAGGAAGAGGAGGCTTTCACACCTCTTCGTCCATGAGTAGCACCACGGAAGTGTCCTAGGATGCATCCGAGTGCGTCTTCATCATCACAGCCCCCGTCGCCATCACCACAGCCCTCGCAGCCAGCCGAGGATCCCTACTCCATGCAGGGAATGTACACGATGCTGCAGGATATACAACAGACTCAGCAGCAGCACATGTCTATGTATACCGGTATTCATGATACTACGAGCCGGGTACTTGATAATCAACGGGCTATGTTCGAGAATGAACGTCTCCTCCTCGCCAACCAAGAACAGATACACAACCGGTTGCAGCGGATGGAGATGCAACAGGAGCCATTTTATGACCATTACTGGAGTCAGGACTACTTTGGAGGCTATCCACAGCCTCCGCCGAGGACCCAATATGATCCAAGCTTCCAGGGGGAGTATCCGTCTTGGGATCCTACGGCCCCGCAGTACCCGCCTCCGCCTCCACAGGATTGATCAGGGTATCTCTGTTCCACCCTTAGGTTTGTTTTTGACTATGAGGCCATAGTCGAATTCAAGCTTAGGGGGGTAGCTGGAACAGCTCTATCTTTTCTTTTGTTGTTTTTAGTTTTTGCTTTGTTATTTGTTTCTTGCATTTATAGGTTGTGTTTAGGATCCACATCTATCTAGTGTAACCGTGGATGTCGTAAAAATTGTCATCTCATTGTTTTCATGGGAAATTTAAGGGAATTTTAAAATTTTTGTGTTTTTTGGATAGCTTGACTTGGTTGTCCTTGGGGAACTTATCCGAGGAAAATGATTGATTATGTCAACTTTAAAACAATATGTCACACCTATACTCCCTTGGACTCATGAAAAGTGGATAGTAACGGTTGTTTGAGCCTAACCTAACCAAATGGTAATGAGACCTTAATTGGACGTAAGAGAGAGAATCCTTTAAATCACTACACATGTCAGTAAGGAGGGACACATAATACTCTTCTAAGGTTCAGTCATCTAATCTTGTGATCATTCCACTTCATTCTTCCATAATCCACCTAAGAATTGGAAGTAAAGCACAGTTTTAATTCCTTCTTGTGTGCATAGCATTTAGATAGGAATTGCATTGATATTTTCCATACTTTAGCATAAAAAGAGAAAAATATAGGGATTTATGCACATTACCTTTAGGTGCATGCCATGTAGTTGCACTCATGAATCTCATGATTTCCATGCATAAAGTACACCATGTATCTCAATTTCTCTTAAAAAGTGATCTAAACTGTTCCATACCTTCGAAATAGTGCAAAGACTTCCAATCATGAAGAAATTAGCCAAAACATGTATCTCAAAGCAATTATGGATATGTGGGCTAAAAGAAAGAAAAAAATTTCTGAAAAAAAAAATTCTGATAAAAAAAGGGAATTTAGAAGAAAATGGAATAAGAGGGAGAAAGGAACATGATGTCACAGGCATTACAGGAGAATTGAGTACATGATGTGGCTTAATTAGATTTCCATCTTATTTTGAGGTGGAAGGTTAGTGCATGCATCATTTCACCCAATTTTAGGCATTAGGGCATTTCTAATGTGCATTTGCATCATTTAGGACATTTTGTTTTTATGCATATTGAAATTGTGCAATACTTTCAAGTTCTTCCATGAACCACCCATTCCATCCACCCGTTGCTCGGATTGGTAGGCCACCGTGAATTTCTCCTCACTAATGATTATCGGGAGAACTGCTTCCATGTAGATGGTAGTTAAGGGCGAGCAACGTAGTGTAGGCGATCACAAGATGCACTAATGCTGAATCAGTGAATTTTATTATGTTAACTGCCTTATGTGATAGTGTTCATCGGTTTGAAGGATAATTTCTCTTATTGACGTTTATTGTCGCCTTTAGGGTAATTACTGTTATGTGGTTAGAGAAGGCCGGTTTGAGAACGTTCAGTGGGAGTCACATGGGATGTGGGTTGGTGTGTTGATTTTTAGTTGACATCTGCAATTCTATTCTAAGGATTAGTCGCTCGAGGGCGAGCAATGTTTAAGCTTAGGGGAGTTTGATGCGATGATTTTGAGTCGCATTTATAGACCTTTTTCATATGTGTTTTGTGCTCTAATTACTCATTTTTATGGATAATATTGCATAATTCACTCATTTCGGTCTTTGCCTTCATATTATGTCAAATCCCCTCTGTTTTACTATTTTGAGCATTATTTATCATAATATTATTATATGTGTGGATTTACTTGGTCTTGTTGTGAAATTTCAGGAAAAACAAGTATTTGCTTCCGTCGATACCATCGACGGAAGTCGATACCATCGACCAAGCCACATGTTGCCAGCCGAGAGGAGCAGCACAGAGTCGATACCATCGACACTCAAGTCGATGGTATCGAGATCCCTTCAGGTTGCTGGCGAGGAAACTGTCGATACCATCGACCCAAGTCGATGCCATCGACACATGGAGAGCTACAGCGTCGCTAAACGACAACAACCGACGCTAAAGAGAGTCGATACCATCGACCCAAGTCGATGGTATCGAGATGACCACAGGCGCTCACATCAAAAGAAAAGAAAGCTGCCGCTAATACGCTGGGTCGATACCATCGACCCGCATCGATGGTATCGACGCCGGCAAATATGTGTTGGATCTGTTTTGATCTTGATTGGACGGCTGTTGTTATTTGATAACCTAATTAGGGACTTATACCTAATGACGGCCGCCCACACGAGAGGGTAGGGGAGATCGCATTGCACGAGTGCCGAGGAAGGGGAGAAAGGAGAACGGAGGCCAGAAGCTCATCCCGGGTGATTCGGACGCTGCCGAAGACGAATTCCACCACCGACAGGAGGGGAAGCTCGTATTTTATGCCAAGGATCTGCCGGTTCTTCTCCGTTCAGGGGTTTTCCCACTTGTTTCACGTTTTTCTTATGAATTCCCCTATTTCTACCATGTATTCGTGCGAGATGAACATGAGAGGCTAAAACCCTCCATCTTTAGGACCGGGAGTAGCCCGGGAATGCATTGTATGACAATTGTATATTGATAATTCACATTTTCTTTCTCAAATCCGTGGTATAGATTCGTTTTCTCCATATATATTGTTATGCTTGATCACCATAATAATAATTTAATGCCCTTAATCACTTCGACAGAAGGATTAACGGTTGAAAAGAGACGAAACCTACATTAATCAATAAAACCCTTGACAAAGGACTTGTAAAATTAATGGTGGGAACTGAGAGACCGTTTTTAATGCGCTTAGTCTAGGGGAATGATTACTACGACGGTGGAATCTACCTAGACCTAAGTAGTGAATTACACCACGACAGTCGGTAATTCTGTTTTCAGGCCACTACCCGGATAAAGAGAGAAGAGTGAGGAATTATATAAAACCTAATACAATGTTGACCCGCGGTGAAACCGCAATCCTAAAGATATCCTTTTAAATTGATTAAATTAACATTTAATTGATTGTTTTCTTTGTTTCATTTTATTTTCTTTTAATTTAGACAACAAACCTTACTTTGTTATTCGGCCTAGCTGATTGCGATTAGTTAGTAGAAGTCTCCAATAATTCACGTGTCCCTGAGTTCGACTCGGGCCTCACAAAGGCCTATATTACTCGACGCGTATACTTGCGTTTAAGCGCGTAGTAAAATACACATCATTCTAGAACTAGGTGTAGACTTGTGTAAATTACCTCCCTTGACATGATTCATGATATGTGCTTAGGATGTCTACACAAGTGTGCACCATGTTCTTGCTAGTTCTCTAGGTGTCATGATACTAGACTGCCTCATGAGTGTGGTAACTCATTTTGATTTTGGTTTTATTTGAATGGAGTATGGTGGTTTTCATCATCTATTTAAACGTTGGAGAAAACATATTTCAAGTATTATTATATTTTTTTATGACCGAGATAACCCACCCCGGGTGAAGCCGACATGGTAAACTCTCGAGGCATGAGAGGGTGTGGTCCGGTCACCCCCCTCCCGTTCCTAATCAGTGTGAATTGTCATTCACAAAGTGCCTTCGGTGAGGTTTGAACCCAGGTCCTTCATTGGGACAAGTATTATTATATGTACATACGAAAAATGTTACCGCATGCAGAAAGGCAGTGAGTTTCCATGCATCCTAGGATAAAGAGATGTAAAATCAAGTCTACATGAGAGAGTTTAGATAATAGTGATAGTATCTAGAGTTGTCGAGAGCCATGATATAGGTTAGGCAAGTGAGATGATGATTATGATATTGATGATGATGTCGATGTTGATAAGACCCAAGTTGTTTGAGGAAGGTCAAGTATGTGTAACAATATGAGATGAGTTTGACCATACAATGCTAGCTAAATGTACCACCTTGTATGATACATATGACTTGGTTGATGTGCTAAACATAGCTAGTGGGGTTAGCATGCTTGCTTGTGCCTAGTCTTGTGTATGTTGAGATATGATATGTGACATATTTTGAGACTAACATGGACCTCAATCTCTTTACAAAGAAGGACTCTAGCATGGGACATATGAATAGGGTGACCTTTTGATATGAGTCGACCCGTCTCGGGAGAAGGTTTGAATACCTAAACTCTAAAATATTTGAAATGCTGAAAAATATGAATGATGAAATACTTGATGATGAGTCCCTAACTAGAATACTTCTACATATATGAGTTGAGTGACCTAGTGTGCAGTTTGCTTGAAAATGTTGAACCCTAGATGTCCTATGAAAATATCTAACCCTAGAGAAAGAGGCAATTGAAAATTTGATGCTTGCTATATAGGTGAGGAAAATGTCCCATGACCCTAAGATGATGTATATGATGTGTGATATCCATGATGAGGCTCACACTCGGGTTAGTAGAGTATATAAAGGAATCTAGTGGTTATCCTTGTTTCTCGAAATATGGGTAGAAATTTTGTTACAAGTAGAAGGTTGTGGTTAACATGTCTTGTTGGACACATATGTCTTAGCTTGAGTGGCTTGAGCTTGTGGAACTCTTTCTAGATATAAGTGAGAGAATTCGAAAACCTTGACGTTGATGGTAATGTTGTTCCTAGAATGATGCTTGTACATGAAATATCTCACTTATGTTTAAAAACTTGAATATGCATGATAAGCCCCTCTCATAATCTAGACCTAATATGATATCATACTATACATAAAAGATGTAGCCTTTAAATCATGAAATTAATTTGATGATGTCATGAAAACTTAGCTTAAATAAACACAGGTAACATGCCTAATCTCATGCCCAAATGAAAATATATCAACTCAATATGATGATGCTCTTGGGGTAATAACTTGAATCAACAAGATGAATAAATTGCTTAGTTTTAGATCCAAAAATAAAATAAAAATAAAAAATAATAAGAAATGATCAACATAATTGATTAGATTTGGTAAAAATGCAAAGTAAAGATGAGATACACACTCGATGATAGTCTCATGTGAAATTCATTACCATGAATATGTTCATTTGAGAATCGATAACGTAGATTTAGATAATACACCTTCGTCTCATATGAATATATGAACATGAACCCTAATGTAGCGGTACTAAGGGATGGGTAAACCCTAATGCCATGAGGATTCCACATTATGAGGGAACACTAAGTAATATGTAAATAATCAAGATGAGTACACTTTTGATAATCCTTATGTGCACCCCACAATAATGAATGAGTTGAAACCATGGGATGGTTAATGGCATATGACAAATTTTGAGTTTGAATCTTAACTATAATCTTGGATAAATTTCGAGGACGAAATTTCTTTTAAGGAGGGAAGGATGTGACAAAGTGGATTTTATCCTATTTGTGCATAATTACTCTTGTTACTGAAGGTCCTCACTCTTTATGTCTCCTATGACTTCATAACTCTATAAATATCCACCAAAGTCAAAAATTCCACATTTTGAGTCAATATGATACATATATATGCATGAAATCTTGGTATTGTTAAACCCTTGAATCCTTTTATTAAAGACTTGATCATATATGCTCATTTTGATGTGTAATTTTGCAAAATTATTTTATACCCTATTATGAAGCTATGGTCCAAATTTGAGATCATTTGGACATTCCAATGATTTTATATGAATTTTCTAAGATATACCCTTGTTCTAGCCTTAAAATATCCCTTTTTCAGCCTTTTTGGGCCAGCCCACCTGCGAGGTCTTCCCCTAACTCGGCGGCTAGGGTTTCCGCCCGCTTCTCGGGTCCGAATCTCCCTCATTTCTTGCCCATTTTGCACGAAATTGGTCTCATTCACTTCATCTTCGATTTCCGTTCCTAGTTCATATGTTTTTCCCTCTAAACCAACCCCATTTCACGAAGCTTCGAGCCTCTTTCTAACCCCTTTGTGGCGGCCACCGCCATGGCCGAAAGTGGGTGGAATACACCCTAACCCTAGACCCTCACACCTATATAAGACCCCCTTTGGCTCCCATTCTTCCCCACAAA
The DNA here is from genome assembly GCA_963693085.1 of Alisma plantago-aquatica. NCBI lineage: Eukaryota > Viridiplantae > Streptophyta > Magnoliopsida > Alismatales > Alismataceae > Alisma > Alisma plantago-aquatica. The sequence goes on from OY856410.1 coordinate 912,084,861, forward strand.
TATATCCATTCCTTCGGATTTTGCTTTCTTGCACTATAGCTTGTTCCCCATCTTGGCCGAGGTGTGCAGCCACGAAAATCACGATAGCAGCTCATTTTTGTGACCTTCTCTATCCTCATATTGGTATTCCCTCACTTTATCTCTATACAATCGTATTATGTTCATATCTTCTACGTCCGATACCAAAAATAGGTGAATCTATAGTCTGTTTCGATCTTAAGAACGAGATCTACAATATGGACTACGTTTCAGGATCTAATTCCATCGTTTGTTCCCTATTTTCCTAAAAGATGCATACTTTTATCATTTGCAGTATAGTTGATTTATGATTTTGATGCAAACTTGGATCTTGATTACTCAATCTACCCTATGATCCTTAAATCAGTACATGTGATGTATATTTGAACTAAATGAAGGTCTTATTCTCCCTATTTCTCAGAAATGACTCCTTTTTGTACATATGTGCCTAGTTTGGACTTTAATGATGAACTTTGCCCTAGATTGCTAATCTTTCTTCTAATGGACATCCACCTAATCTTATTATGTATTTATGATGAATTAATGTTGTTGATCTAAATCATCTTTAGGTTTGGACATCTTGACTTGATGAATCATGATCTAGGGTGCTCGATTGTGAGTCTTTTGACCCTAGAATGCATGTAAATGCCTTAAACCTTGATATGATCATAGAAAGTGCATCGAACGTCATAATTACATGAAACTTGAACCACACCCACATGATGCACTTTAAATCAATATAAGTGCATCAAATGAATGAATAGGCAACTTGGAACCTATCTTGGCCAAAACCCTAAAATGCACCTAATTAGGGTTAATGATAAGAATCTAATGTATATATGCAATCTTGTTCTTAATCAGGTTTGGCATGTGGCTAGATGGTGAAGGATATGCTAGGTTATGAAATCTCTAAATCAGGTATGGGCCTGATCTAGTTATATGAATATCGCTTTCTTGCTTGAAAAGACATGTATTGTATGCTTGTTTGTTTACTTGCTCAAATATTGCCATGTAGTATTGCTATGTCTTACTCAATGTTTGCCTTGTCAGTTTTATAATTTGAACACACATATATATAGAACTCCATTATAATATTTTTGATAAAGGGTTAGTTCTTGGCTATGGCCTTGAGGTCCCTCTCATATAAAAGGGTTATCTAATCTTGAGCACCCTTATGGACCCTTCCGACGGGAAGATGGTCAAAGGCCTTAAACATGCTTGATATTATTGGTATAATGGAGTGAAATGACATAAAATATGGGTTCACATTTTTTTAAACAATTAACATGTTTATTCTTGTTCGTTTAGTCTTGAAATCTTTTCAAATTATGCAAAGCTTACACATATATATGTATCTTTCTGCCACATACTCAACACCTCATGTGTTGACCCATTTCTCGTATTTTATTTTTAGGTTTAGAGATGGCTAGAAGGTGGATGGGCTTGGTGAGCTATGCTAGGTGTACTTGTTGTAAGATCCAGATTTAGTACACATGAATGACTTGTACCTTGACTCTGGAAATATGTAACTGAATTCATGAATATAATGCATTTTGAATAATTTATACTTGTTGTATGTTGAGACTGTTTTGGTTCCTCTATCTTGTTATCTGTTCATGTGTGCTAAGCATTTCACGCTTCACATGTTGTCTTTGGTATACATTTGGTTCATGGGACTGGGATTCCGGTTCCGTGACAGGTTAAGTCATAACCCAGGTCAGGGGTGTTACAGTCTCCTTCTCTTTCTCCTTTAGATAATACTAGGCAAGAGTAGAAGCAATCTAGAGGTGGTATTTTACACAGTAACCCTTCTTCTTGGGTTAATTGCACTTTTCACTTAGATTATATAATGCATATATAGTTTGCATATAAGCTCAAATTTGAAAATAAACTTCACAAAGGGACTTAATTACTTTTCAAAAGATAAGAACAAGTTTATAGGAAACTTACTTAAGAAAAACTCCTAGGGTTAAGCCATAACCCAGGTCAGGGGTATTACAAACTTGATTCTTTCTGCATACTACGAGAAGTAGGTGACTCGGTAACTCAAGTCGCTCTCCTAGCTGGAGTTGACAATTATGACACTGCACGAAAAACCTTAATAAATCATGGTCAATCCCATTAATCATGACCTTAATAAATCATGGTCAAGCCCATTAATCATGAATTCTAGTCTATAGGTTTAAATATAGATTATTTAACAACCATCGACTAGTGTCGTGGACTAGGTTGTCGTAGTCTAGGTACAAGGGGCGGAGCCCAGATTTGACTAGTTGGGGCAATTTGAATTTAAGTAGTGACCTTTTACATATATTAAATTTTGTGGACCACTTTTGGAGATTTTTCAAGTATATAACAAATTACTTTAAGATATTATTTGCGAGACACACCTCTATGAATTTTTTTAATAATTTTAAATAGCAAACTATATTGTAAAGCATATAAAATTTATTATTTTTAAGTCTACATCAAAATACAATTTAGTAAAACATTGGAGGCATAAATATTTTATTTTAATACTAAGTGTCAATGAATTGTCTTGACATGCATACACACTGACACTGACACACTAGCTATATATTATAGTATTAATACCAAGAAAGTTATGTCTTTGTGGAAAATTATAATCTAATGCTTTCTTTAATGGAATTCTAATTATTATTGAATTATTGCAAGTATTTTCATCAATACTACTTTAGAATTGCGTAAATGAGATAATTGACTTGTAGATTATAGTTGTTATTTTAGCATATGAAAAAAATATGTCATTTTAAATCCACTATATTTTATGGTATGGGTTTTGAGAAAAGAAAACGGATTATGCATTATTTTTTGATATAGAACCTAATTTCTTACCAATTTTTTCAAAAAAATAAAATATTTCAATAATAAATAGAAGAATCAATACTTAATAATATATTTGATATAGTCCAAGATTAGACATCTACAAACTTAGATTCTTGATTAGCTATCAAAAGATCTCAAGTTTAAGCTACGATGACGACAAAATAATAAATTTTTAAATTATATAGGTATAAGAAAAATCAAGACCATAGTATTAGTTTGCGGAAATTGTAGGATTCTATGTTTCCTCATTTATCATGTGGTTTTCTAAAATGAAGAGTGCTTGCTATGTCTTTCTATACAAGATGTGGCATTCACACACTTTCGTCATAGAGTTTACTTGGCCTTGATCATTTTTTAAACACTTTGGTCTTGCTTAGTCTAGATCATTTTTTACAAAAACTTCCATGGCAATATTTCTCATAAGTACTAAAATTTTCTTGTTTCAACTAGTTTAACCGGAACAATAAGGAAGCTTACTATTTTAATGACTCACAATCTGTAATAGAAAATCAGGATAGAAATGTATGTGTCGTGGATCTGTTTGGAATTACTGAAACTATGAGGAGTTGCAATTATTTTCAAGGTATGGGGATCATTTTGTAAAAATATTGTAAAGTTTAGGAACACGCATTGAGGTAGATTCGAATCTGGGTCACTCAAGTCCAGAACCACAAGCGTCAACCTTTACACACCAGTATGCTAGCTATGTGTCTTGATTTGTAAAACGTGCAGGCGGTACTTATTCCATGCCTCAAAACCAAAAATTGAGGTATATTATATATTTTTTTATATTCTTGGGAGCACGACCCCTACTGCCCCCTTGTGGTTCTGCCACAGGTACCATCATGATCAATAGCTTTGACCATAGGGAGGCAAATAACCATAGATGTAAAGAAAATCCAGAATTCATAAAAAATACCATTATATATTGAGACAACTATAAAATGTTTTTCTATGTCCAACTTATAAGAAAGACTAATCTAAAAAAGATCATTCAACATCTACAAACAACTCTTATATACTTGCGTCTTCTGCTGTAGAAATCATACCAAATAAAATTCCATAAAATCCTAAATCACGGGTTCTGAGAGAAATGATACACTTTTGTAACTCACATAAAATACAAAATCTGGGGATATACAACAATGCATGACATTATTAAATGTCTTTATTAAGACAAAATTAATGTCCTACACACTTTCTCAAATCTCGATACATATCAATGTTTGTACATATACACAAACTAATCATTCGGTTAATACATTCTTTTTGAAGACACAAAATTATCTCCTTACAGAAGTATAACCAGAGCAGTTGTAGATGCAAGCAAAAGAGTCGGTATACAGCCATCTGTAGAAGAAGACTTGCATCCTGCAAAGATATAAAATGAATATAATTAGGTGGATGTCAATAAATAAACCATCCACTCACTAATACCACACAACATCATCCATCAAATGAACAAATAAAACAAATCTACATATAGCATACATGCATTTATCTAGTGATCATTTATATTAGATGTGATAAGAACATGAATTCAAGCAGTGGCAGACCCATAATTGGGCCACATATGGGAAGCCTCAACCTAAATCTTTACGTATAAATATTTGTTTTTCCCTCCCGATATAAGTGTTCTGCGTTATACCATGTGAGAAGCACTCCCAAGTGCAGCGATCAACTGTTGATTCTAAAATACTTATACCAAGTTCATAATCTTTTTTATGACAAGATAAATATGTCCAATTCCTTATACAATCAATTATGTACATTTACAATAATGTGCTTACATACAAATTAGAAAAGCTAGCCCCTCTCTCTCTCATTTTACAAGACACTACTGGGAAATAAGATTGGTTTGTTGCAGTTAGCTGTTACCTATTGGAAATGAAGAACTAGAGAACATGTGTAGTAAGTCTAACAATCTGTCTTTACGACACTCCATCCAAAACATAGACGCTATCACCCTACTAAGGTACAACTTTATTTGTATTTTGTAGCATAGTAACCTGCTGCCCAGTTGTCAAGGGCAGATGAACTCCACAACAGTAATTCTGGTCTATACAAAGTTGACTCCCAATCGATTACACTCCAAAAATGAGATGTTTCTTTATCATTTTACAGCTGGGTGAAATGAATGTTCAATATTTCCCCCACATCCGATCTGTGTAGAAATCAGCCAAACAACTTTCACATGTTCATCAAACTTTCTACTTTTTGCACACCACATTTTTATGACTTAATATGCAACATATCACGTGCATATTTACATGTGCCTTAGAGCATGACATGCAATATTTCCATTTGTGGTTTCTACCTAACAGTAAAATTCAACAAATTCTTTTCTTAGATGTCTAGCTTGTCCCCGTCAAACCTCGCCCATCCTTAATTCTATTGTACATCGGAAGCAAGCAGGATGGGCCCAGGCCTACATCACTCATGCTCTCCACACAGGACCGTGAAGAGGGAATGCCGTCACCGACCATAGCATCTACTCTCCTTGGCCCTGTATTCCTAAGACCATCCTTGCCAAGGATGGAAGCATGAGCTTACTGCCAATAGTCTCTGGGAAAGTTGTGTGGGCGTTAGCATTATAACACGTCAATAGGAGGGAGAAGGGGAGGAAGGGGGGCAAGGGAGCAGTGAATTTACACATATGAGCTTAGGGGGTTTAATAAAATAGATATGGTCAGGAGGTAGCAATGATGTATTCTACTCTCTAAATACAACTTATGCCCCCACGCTCGTGGCAAAGCCTGAGCAGCACACACAACTTCACTAATTCCCAGAAGCACAAATGTGGAATGTCATCGCCCGTCATCATATGCCATTATTGCCATTACTGGGATAGTTTTGCCAGACTTCATTTAGAAGTAGTTTTGCCAGACAACTAAGAGAAGGATCAATGAAAGTCAATGGCTAATGGACTATCCTGGGATATAGTTGAAGTTATGGGCTTATTGCCTTCCCACATCCCTACTACCACCACAGCCTGCGTGAGAACAATTAATATTTATATTTAGTTAGAATGAACAAATAGTCTAAAACTGTGGACTTACGTCTGTAGGGAAATACGACATCAGATAGGCAGCAGAAACAAACAATTTACTGACATATTTCTCATTAACCGGCGGACACGACAATAACTATGTAATGAGAAGGATGGTTTAACAAAGATATATCTGGTCCTAGAGCAAGTCCAGCAACAATCATCGTTGATGTAGATGCACACTCTTGGACGGTGTTTGTGCAGCTCCTGGTTGCACTGAGACTCGTCTGACTGCTCCTCCATAGACAACAGACTTGAACGTCATCGTCTGCAGCAGCTCCTCTTGTCACGGATTACTGGCTGACGTCGTCCTCCTTAGAGACGGGAAAAGGTCATCTCGCCTCTAGAGAAGTACACACATATCAATTAGAACTTCTTTCATTCAACTAGAACGGACAGGAATGGATTGTCCCACCCGTTGGTGTACTGGTCACCAACCTGCTCACCCACAACAATGATCCTCAATTGTTCTATCACTTGCTATCCCTCCGTAATCGGGTAGGACTTGCTTGGACTCTCTTGGTTACCACAACCAGAGAAGACAATAATTATCAGAGCAACTAATTCTCAATTGTCTGTGTTGTATTGTGGGAAGCCCCCAGTACCCCTCTATTTATAGGAGGGGTCGGTGTCTGGGTTTCCAGTTGATGTGGGAGTGGAAGGGACCGGAAGATATTGAATTTTCACAACTTACAAAACATAAAACAATCGTCTCACAATCGAGACAGTCGCTTCACATGTGAGACTGTCATTTCGCCATGTTTCTCAATCACATATGAATTGGCAATTCGAATGCTATTAATGCTCAACATGATGTCAACACGAATCCTTGATGCACACAAATTTCTCTATAAACCAGTCATCTCGCGACCATGAGACGGTCATCTCACTTATGTACGGTTGTATCACTTTTCATTTTAGGTAGAACTCAACCAATTCAGTTCTAATAAACTTGACACTCTAAACGACAGTCTCAACACTTGAACTGATCGTCTGTCAGTCCAGTCAGCTGATCTTTTATGTGAATTGAGTACCTAAACACTTTAGTAATCAATTTAATCATCATTCAAGATTAAACTCCTCTTCTAGATGAGCTCCTATGTATGTAACTCTATAGGTCCCATATTATGTTGGCAATGAATGTTCTTAACAACTTATGGCATCACAAGCAATGAATGGTGCCTAATCACACATCACTGTCACCCAAGTAAATAAAAAATTGGAGAACAACTTCAACCTAAAATATGTGTATGGTGTTATAGTGTTTTTATAGTTCCTTTTTCACTGATATCCATATTGAACTAGAGGCATGGAGCAGTCATCCTCATTATTATTCAATTGTATTCCTTAAACCAGAACAGTCTGTCTAAGAAATGTATAAGCTCAATATCACATATTGACTCACATGTGCATGGACATGCATTTCTCAATCTCACTAATCAAGAGGCGTAGGATATCGTACTCTTATAGGAGGGACAAGTCCCATCTCTATCACTCAGAGTTAGTCCCCATGTGTCACAATCACCCAATCATCACCTTCATAACCACCCATGTTTTAGGATTGTATTTTATGATGTCAAAGCATACCGAATGAAATGTCATGAGTGTAGTGATTTTGGGTCTATGAACCACAAACACCACCATCACTATAAGATGTGATTCTGACTTACCTAATAAAGGTTTTCATGTATCACTCTTATGGTGGATCTGTCCAATATACTGTTCTCTAACATGTCTATGTGTGCTTGGTTTAATATCACCATATCATGACTAATGAGACTCTATCATCAACCAACTCACACTCCGATCTTATGTGTTATTCCTATCTATTTACCTTCGACAATAACAACTGATCAGGGACATAATGAGAATGTACATAATCTTAACATTTGTATGATATCATTGTTCATGTCTTCAACCTGAAGAGATACATCATTGAGTAATATCATTCTCTAGACATTTATTATGTTATTTCATTATCTCATAACTGAACAAATAGAATATATTGGAAGCTTGACTTTATTATTAATCAAATAATCTACAAGTTATGCCATTACAATCATAATATGATTGACTCTCTAGGCATACATACCAACAACACCAACACTGTGATGCCCCGACGCATCACAAACAAATTACTCAAAACCAAAAGCAGAAGAAACACTTAAGCAAACAGATCACCCAAAAATGTAGGAAAATAAAACTAATTTCATTAAAGAACCATAAGCCAAAAACATATTACATATGAGTCCACAAAGCCTGCCACATGCAACACATATCATGTCACATGGTGCTTACATCATTGTAGATCAGCATTCCAGTCATCAACCTTCTATACAAGATATTGGTTCCACATAAACAAGTAAAATTGTCATAACTATTCAACCATGGCACTTAGGCCAAAACCTCATATGGATCACTTAACCACAAAACATCTTGAAAGAAAAACACCCCAAGGACATGAGTGTACAGAGACGAATCTAGGACTCTAACACCAAAAGAGTAGCAACACATCCAACCTTAATAGTTAGTGCTCTTGCTGCTGCTCTTCTTCAGCTGCACGACCTATACCTCTTTGTGCACGGTCACCTAAAAGATGTGAAACCCCATGGGGTGATACCAAACGTCTCAGTGACTGATATAACTCTCCTCCAATGCTATTAATGCACAGGTTATCTAAGCAGGTAAAACAACATACTAGCAAGTTGAGAAGATTCAACTAGATGATATGTATATAACAAGTAAAGTAGATTAGACAAGACTAGGCAACCACCACTGAGTAGTAGATCAAGTTATATTCTAAAAAGGAATATGAAGAACACGTATAACATTTGACTTCTCTTCCCATATTATAATTCAAGAAATCAGTAAAAAGATAAGGCAAATGCTCAACCAATGTGAGATGTATGTCACCCAAAGCATATATAATATACAGCTCTATTACGTCTCTTAGTATGTCCTGAAGATTTGAGTTGTACCACCCAAATCCAACTAACCACTGCTAAGTCAAAACTAGTGCCATACAAGGTCTATGGAAGAGGCAGAATCTACGACCTCTCCAACACCTCTGTCAGCACAAGAGAACACCGTAGAGACATACCAGTCAACTAAAAAAGTGACATATAGTCATCACAAGGATCAACTCACGCATGGTCATCCATATATAAACACCTAGCCCACCTTGATATAGGTAAGGCACTACAAGAATAGGCTCATGCATTTTTGTTCTTAAGAGAAGGAGTGGCTCACGCATAGCCATCCATATCACAAGGATATCAGCTCAGGCATGGCCGTCTCGCACACCCTATAGTTATGGACGCAAGGAGATACTCAGCTTGAACCATACATATTCAAAAATATGCACTCTGAGTTAAACTCGCTTCACTAATCCAGCAATTAAAGCTGACACTGGAATGGTTCTGTGGCATAAGGCAAACTACATGATTAGGTTTCACTTGATTAGCTAGCCAATTAGGTGACTTTTAGCATCAATCAAGTTACAGTGTATAAAGCTAAAACAAACTCTACAAGAATAAGGGTATGTTGCAACTTCTGAAGATATAAAATGTACAAGGTGTGAACTTGTCACACAATCACTACATGATACTCATTGCTCAACCATTCGCAAGGCAAACACCAAAGTCACATATCACCATGGGATATCAATCCCTTAATCACATGACTATCACCTCTCAATAGGTATCAAGCCATCACTAGGTAATAGGACCTATCATATTATTCCCTGATATTTATCACCACATTGAGCATCATTGATGTGCATAAGAACCACCTTGTATCACATAATCACCACCATAGCATACACAAGCCATGGAATACATATCACCTGGAAGGTTAGGGGCTCATAAACAAGAGAGAGGAAGCATTACAATATGATGAACATCTCATGAGGGAGAGAAAGTTGACACATCACATAATTGAACATTAGGGCTACATACTTAGCTGATTAGGGTTTTTTAGATATAGACAAGCACTAAACCCTAGGTATGGCATCTCCCACATTCTTGGAACACCTTAGAGTTAAGGATCATCTTTAGGCTTAAGAAAACAACCATCTACATTGCACTACATGTGGCTCATACATGGTTCATTCATTACTCATACAAGTGCATTGATGAAGTGTTCAAACATGTGACTTAGCCATCCCACACTCATGTATGTCGCGACCACCATCACACATGGTTTTACGATCGTGGCCAACCTCCTTCATGATGTAACTGTGACCCACTGAAGGGTGTACCACATCTCAACCCACAAGAAACCAAGTCACATTCAGCTAGAATTGGGGTTCAACCACCCAAGGTAACAACCCAAGAATAAGGACTCACCTCGACCCATGACAAGAACATATCTTGACCAAGACCCAACCATGTCACGACCAACCAAGGAAGAAGGAAACATCTCAACCAAACCAGGGTGTGTCTCAATCCTCTAGGAAGTAGGTGTTGTGACCATCAAGGATGAGTATGTCACGACCCCCGCAAGGTCAGCTATCTTGACCCAAAACCAACATGCCAAGAGATATCATGACCCAAGACAAAATAAGGCATAAATATCACTAAGGTTCAGGCCTCCACCAAGACTAAGGACCAAATCCAACCCAAGATTAACCAAGGTCAAAATAAAGATAACCCATGGCTAAGACAGGAGACAAAACAAGGAAGCTTATCGTCACCATAAAGGAAAAACCTTATGCAAAAATTGCCATCAAACTCTAAAACAATCTTCATGAAACTGCCATGAAAAGAAACCTCAACAAGAGAGAAGAACCAAGATCATATCCACCAAAACCGAACCAAAATTTCATGGAACACTAAAACACTCGATCATCATGCATGCAACTCAAACCAAGGTCAAGAAAGGAAGTAAAACCACCATGCATTAGAAACACAAAAATCAGGTAGAAAGGAAATTAGGGTTTTGGATTACATCCAACCCAAGCATGATCTCAACATCATCTGAGTTATAAGGTCTATGACTATTTGCTAGCATGTTAAGGAAACATTAGAGAGAGGAAACAACAACATGAATGTAAGAAAGGTGCATCAATAGAGAAGGTTAAGAGTTATATAACCCGCCTTAGGATCACTCCAAAGAAGGCAAGCTCCAAGCACTATATCTCCACATATGATCAAGATCCACTCTTTGGACACAAGAAGACCTCAAGAAAGAGAGGGAAATAAGGTCAAAGATCATCGAAGAAAAAGGAAAGTCAAAAGCTCTAGTCTGAGCCAAAATTGAAAGGGAGAAAGAGAGAAAAAACCCTCCTCACACTTGGGTCCACCTTGTCAAACATGGTCTATGACCCTTGTGATGAGGAGTTTCTCTCCCAAAATGACCACCATGGATGAACCATGGTCTAGGCCCGAGAAAAGAGTGGAAGAATATGGGGTAGAAGGTCCAAGAAAAACACCAAAGAGGAAAGGTAAAAACTCTCCAAAGTTAAAGATGACCAAGGATCACCACAAACTCCACATGCAAGGAGGAACCACCTATAAAGAATTGAGAGTAACTTCTTCTTACTCCACCAAGCTCCAAGGACGAGCACAAGGGAAGGGAGGAAGAAGATGGCCAAAAAAATGATCACTTGTATGGAGAGAAGAGGGTTTATATAGAAAAGGAGGAGAGAGGTAGGGCAAGGGATGAGGTGTCAATAAGGTAGGGTTCCAAAGAGACACTTGTCCACCTGAGAAACTAACCCTATACCACATAAATCCCATACGCCTGATATGGTGAAACACTCTAGGTTCGATCTTGACCACCCAAAATCTATTTTGCAGTCGTGATTCACCAAGGGAACCACCCATGGTCGTGACACACCACTCAACACAACAAGGTTGCAAAAAGGGGTCACCACACTCCCTAGGTCGAGTCACTCCACACACAAAGGCAACAATCTTGACCCAACATCACCCAAAACCATCTCGTTCATGACAACTACACCTAGGGGAGGTGTCTCAAACACAACACCCTTCAATAAAGCCCTAGGTCACGACCTAGGTTAAGATAAACTATAAAATATCAGATCTTGGACTCTACCCTAGAAGTTTGACCTTTTGGACTCAGCAAACAAGGTTGGGGTTCGATCTAGCTAAAAGATGTTTAGTATAAACCTAATGAGCTAATGCATGAATAAAGCACCCTAATGTAACCTAATGTTCTCACATTAGTCTTAGGATAATAATAGACATACAAAATATGCCACATGAGATAATAAAGAATTATATGAAATTTTGTGCAATAAATCACACATAACACAATTGGTAATAATATTAAGTTGTGGGGAAATAGTGATGATAAAGAAATAATCTAATAATAATGGCCACAAATATTAATTGTGACATAACTCATTAAAAGAAATCCCAAAAGGGAATCTAAGTTAAGAATCATGTTCCTTGGATCCCAATAACCTTGGGAATCAAGTTTCACATTATTCACATATTAATAATTAATTTAATTTAATTTGGAAAGAGAAATCTGAGTTTTTCCCAAAAAATCAAATAAAATAATAAATGACTCCAAAAGAAGAAAATAATCTTGGATTCATAGTCTACATAATAAGAACAACCTTTGGGTGAATTGTCATCCAATTTGGAAGATGTTTGATTAAAAGATGGAATCAGGATAGAGAAAGTGTATAGAACCTTCAAAGTATTAAATACATGCACAAACAACTCCAACATGTAAAATTGATGAAAAATTTGTGTACAAAACATTAAATATGACTTGTGGGTGAAGTTTCATCAAAATTGGAGAATCTTATAACCATTAATGCATGAGAAAAGAGAAAATAGGATTTGGTTTATTTAACACATAAAAGTTATCAAAAGAAAATCTAATTTCATAATCAGAATCTACATGCCTTAAATGGCCTCTATGTAAAATTTCACCTAATTTGGATAATGTTTGGGCCCTCAATCAAAGAGAGAGAAAATAAAGAAGTACTACATTCACACTTTAGTCAAATCATATTTGAATTGTAATTATTTGTTACATTATTTAATTGAATTTCCACCTATAGTTCTCTATCACGTGTACACTTATATCTTTCCTTAGTTTCACATTTTATATCGTTCTATCTGGGTTTCACGACCCAGATTGCATCTCCTACCTTGAGTAGGAGACGGCTCCTCTGATGAACAGTGTAACTGGTGATGTGTCTCTGCTTGATGGAATTTTCTCAGTCTCTCTTGCATGGTTTTCCTCAAAATCACTCCCATTGGATTCGAGAGAGAAATCCTCACCTTTTAAACCCTAAATCTTGGCCTAACTTTCCTTTTTCATGAAAACCCCAAATCCTTGAGCCACTAGACATCTCAGATCCTTAGCTTACGCCTCTTCCCTGACCCTTGCCTATAAATATGGGTACTTGGGTGTACGTGGTTTCCTAAGAAACCATTCTACGCTCTCAATTGCCTCATGTACTGATGGTTTGGTCATCGACATACCAGTTTATACTCTAGGTTTACGGCACCGTTCTTGCGCTCTTGGTGGAACCAATAAACCAATTGAGCATGTTAGTGAGTTTGTAACCTTCTATTCTTTCTTTCTATGCTCTTGATTTCTCGAACCATAAAGTTTTGCAAAATTGCCCAAATTCTAGCATCAGCTTACTGCTTGGAGTCCATTGTACGCGATCCATGGTGATGGGGATGAATCCCTGGGGTTGTTTCCCCTCTTTACCCTCCCCCTTTCTACTTGATTTTAATTTTTCGAAAAGGGTACTTTCGACTTTTCACACGATTTTATCCCTTTGCCTTTGTGCCATTTTTGGCTGACGTGTCTGAGAGGTTGGCCAAGTGGGCCAGCCCTGATTGGGCTAACTCAGATTGTGGAACTATGTGTGTGTGTGTGAGAGAGAGAGAGAGAGAGAGTGTGTGTGTATGTGTGTGTTTCCCACGATGTTAAAGCGATGATGTGGCATTTTTTGTGTTTCCTATTGGTTGATTTTGAAAAAATAACTAATTCTATACTGGTCAGACAAATACAAATAAATAGACGTTGGACTCAGAAAAATATTTCCTGTCTAATGGTTTTGGTTTTGTTGCCTAAATCTGATGTTTAATAACAAGTGATTATAATGGATTAATCCAAGTAGATAATAACTTGCAAAATTTATAACTAATAATTTACAAGTCAGAAAAGTAGAATAAAATATGTTATGAACTCAGAAAAAGATAATTCAAAATGTGGCATGTTTTGATAACCTAATTAAACAATATTAAAAAGGAAATTTTTAGGGTTTTGAATAATTAATGAAAACCTAACCCTAGTTCTACATATATGCATAATAGGTGATTTGGAGACACAAGCTTGGATCTAGGGATGTCTTTGGACTATTTAGATTTGTGAGTAAGGTATGATTGCATCCCATACTATTCCCATATTGAGCAATTTCATATTCTTGTCTTTTAATGTATGATTGCATCCAACATTATTTCTATATTGAGCAATTTCCAATTCATCTCTCTTATTTTATGTTTGCATCTCCTATTATTCTTGATGAGAAATTTACCCATTTTCTTCTTTCACTTGGTCCTATGGACATTACCCTACACATTATCTTGTTCTTTTGGAAATTGTGCTTCATGTGAAGTACCTTATTTGTTACTGATCTTGTGATCATGTTTGGACATTCCCTTGGTCTTTTCTTATGTTTTGTTCATGATGGAACTCTATATGATGACATGTGATGTCTTTTTCCCACTTGTGAGGTGGATGTATATATTGTCCACTTTTGTGGTTATTTTGTAAGATCTGGCTATACTTTCCAATTGTCTCTACATTTAACATGCTATGTGATTCAGTAGCACTAGAGTAGTATAATTGCATTGGTTTTTGGGAAGATGTGTATTTCCTGCTCAAGGTAGTATGCTCCTATTATTTTTTGGGATGGAGGTGGCTCCATACCTGGGTTCAAATTTATGAGGTTTGGCCATATATATTGGGAGTTGGCAGTATGTCACTCTATCGGGTTTCAAGTTTGTGAGGCTTGGCCTCCTTTGTATTTATATTGTTCTAGGGCTATGTTTATCTCACATACATCTAGGATGATGATAACTAATTATGGGTTATGCGCCCTAATCTCATGATATGTGCTTATGTGGCACAACTTTAGTTATTTATGAAAAGTAATTCCTTTTGTTATCTCTTGTTTGCAAATCTAGTTCTTTTATGCCTGATTGGGTAGTCTTTATCTTTTCTATGGGAAGCCTTTTATATTTGTTGTCATTTATTCCATATATTGCTCAATTTCCTTTTTAGTATGCACATACCAGCCTTTATTGATGTCTTCTATTTTTCTCTTATTGTTGGGGTATGCTTCCAACCCTAGGTGAAGGACATGGAGGACATAGCATAAAGTTATGGACATAGCTTAAGGATTTTAAAGCTTGGAGACAAACTTGTTATGGTTTAGATTTCCCTCTACTTATATCCATATGTTGTATCATGCATGCAAACCCTATGTGGGAGATTAAGATGTACTTTTGTAATCTTTTAGAAAGTTGACAATAGTCATGATTTTTCTTCCACTACTATACTTTGGCTATTTTGAATACCATTAATAAGATTTGAAAATTTTACACCCACTCCATCATACCTTTATGAGTGTTTTGATTGGAGGTTCTATTATCCAAATTTTTAGTAGGGAGTGGTTCTCCTTTGGGATCCCACTCCTTACAGAATGGTATCAGAGCCCATGGTATTCAGAATCTGACTATATCAATTTTGTCCCCCTTATTAGAACCCTTGACTTGGATAGTGACCTTTAGGTGAGATGTTCACCCTAGTTTTGACCTATGCTTTTCATGAGATGATGAAAGGTTGATATGAGTTTCATGTTGAGTAAACCCCAATTTTGTGATGAGGTTAGATGATCATACCCTACCATATAGGTTTTGGTGACATATTATGAAATGAGGTTTGACTTGAGGATGAAATTAGGTTTTATGGATGAGTATTAAGTAGGATGACGAGATCTTATTATGGAAAATTGTGACTTGGTTTCTGTAATTGATTTTAGATCCATATTTTGTTTCATCACGAATAGATTTCATCATCAAAACTTATTTTCAATTATACTACTCTACATACAAAATTTTATGGATCTTATTGAAGATTTCTTGAACTAAGTCAAAGTGAAGAGATATATAAGTTGTAGTGGAAAACCATAGAATTAGTTGGAATAGAAACTTACCCTAGTATTGATGTAGTCACTAGGAATATGTGGAATAATATAAAGGTGTAGTGGACCTACCCATTGTACCCTATGACTTTTTGGACTTGGGTTGTAAGGTTAGAGACACGAGGAGCTAAAGCTCAACCCTAGATGATATAACTTTTTAGTTAGATACATGACCTACATAAATCTCAAAAACATTCACAACTGAAAGATATGTGGGTAACCTAAATATTGTTAGTTTGATTTGTTAGGTTAAACCTTTTAAGGGGTGGAGAGTAGTTGGTTGTTGATGTTTGGATCAATAGATTTTGAGGAAGAAAACATTTTAAGGGGTGGAGAGTATTTGGTTGTTGATGTTTGGATCAATAGATTTCGAGGACAAAACCCTTTTAAGGGGCGGAGTGTTGTAACATACCAGATCTTGGACCCTACCCTAGAAGTTTGACCTTTTAGGCTTAGACAAACAAGGTTGGGGTTAGATCTAAAAGATGTTTGGTATAAACCTAATGAGATAATGCATGAATACATCACCCTAATGTAACCTAATGCTCTCACATTAGTCTTAGGCTAATAAGAGAGACCAAAAGGTCAGAGACACTATCCCAATAATTCAGGATCCATGGTTTGACATTAAATCAAAAATAATTATCAAATTCTACTATTTCTAAAATGAAAAGCTAGAGTAAAAATAAATCTTTTTACATCCTTGAAAATTCGGATTTAGACTTCTATCCACCGAGCAAGTCTATCTAACTAATCTTCCTTCAACAGATTACTTGTATCTTCAGAATTTTTCAATTTACTATTTGCCATTTTTCAGAAATGTACCTAAAACGCCGACAAACAAAACGCTGGTCAGTATATTTCTATACTAGTATGTGGGGAACAATTACAATTTCACAAATAGTTTCTAGAAACCTAATTATCATAAATAATTGATTAACAATCCAAATTACACTTTCAATATGACTTTTCAATCGCTTTTTCCGTAAACCCTGGATTACCCTCTCTTAGTGTTTTGCCCTTGCAAGGGACATAAGGCCACCTTCTCCATCCTGAGCTTGGTGCCTGGGGTCACCTCTCGAGATGCCCAATGGTCTTCCCTCCAGGGCTTGATCAAATCAGACCTTCCCTCTAAGGCTTGTTCATGCAACAATAATCAGGGTGGCATGTAGGTTTGAGAATACACATACATAATTAATTGTGATACTCATAGGGACTTTCTAGGATTGCAGAATTGAACATCCAATAGTTTAGGTTGCAATCAATCGAGAAACATTCGGGAAACACCGTGAAACTAAAGGTGATTATTCATAAAGTAACCACATACATGTTCAGTCGAATCAACAAGCTAATAGTAATCCAAGCAAGAAAGTGTCCAGGCAAGTAGTTCAATCCACACACACAAGCAAGATCCTTGAAAAGTACATGTAATCAATTTACTATTCACTTTCTCATATTCTATTCATTTGAACTCGCTTCCTAGGGTTTCCTACTTCCCTTTTAAGGTTTCATCAAGGTTCATCTTCATTATTGACACTATAAATCCTTACACAGCAAAACTAATCACAAACCCTAACTAACTTGTTAAATCCTTCCTAACAGGATTAGGATCAACTCATAATTACATTATTTCAAGGAATCTCAAATTAATCATGTTAATCACTCTTTTTACCCTAGATTAGGGTTTCTATATGCATTATCATAGATTCATGTGTAAAACCCTAAAGCAACCCAATCATTATCAAATATTAGCTTCAAATCTTACTTTTCCTCTCAACAGGTTACTAATACTCGAAATAACCTATTAAGGACCTTAGATCTGATTTACTAACATAATTAGGGGTTTTAACCCAAGTTTCAAGAATACATGATCAACTTAAGGGACTTTTAGATCTACGATCAGATTCAGGCTATAAAACTATTTTTAATGGATTCCTTACATTTTTCTTATCAAAAATCATATATTATATGTTGGATTCTAACTTGCCAATTTCTAGTTATGATTTTTGCAAATTTAATCGTTCAGAACCAATGACAGATTGACACGTCAGCACTTTCGAGCCAAGTTGCTTGGCAATGCTCCTCGCGGGCTGCGACTAAGAAAAAAATTAAAAAACACTAATGCCCTTACCTCACTATGTTCCGCTCAGGGGCAGAGATGTAATCTCCTTGGGTCTCATCCCCTTCCTCCGTCCAGCTTCTCCTCGCGAGGCCAACCGCAGTCGGTCAACCAGCACGCTGACTTCAACCTGCAGTGCGCAAAACGCCACGGAGGTGGCTCCATTGTCTCCGTCGACCAGGGCCAAACTTGCCCACAACGTCATCAACGGCCTTTTTGGTCAGGATTTGCACCTGCGAGTGGTCGTCTCACCAAATCAGAGCATCGGAGGGCAGGAGAAAACAGCAAACGGACATGGTTTAGGTGCCGATTTGGCGAAAAAGCCTATTGGTATAGATGTCGTGGACCTCATGGAGGAGTTTATAGCCTCACAGATGGGTAATCATCCCCTCTTTTATAGGCCGACTGTAGGCCAGTTCCCATGGAGTCCGGATCCATTGGGGAAACTCCCAATCCTAGCCGATAAGAGAGGATTTTGGGGTTCATGAGGTGTGTCTTCCTCTCCCGATATCAATGGGGCTCTTTCCAAAAACTCTTGTGCAGAGACCATCGAAGATTCCCATCACAAAATATCATTTCCCTAATCTTTTCTAATAGAAGGGCATAAAGAACAGCCACCGTTGGTACCTAAATCCAACGGCTATCATTCATGCTCCAAGAACACTTATTTTGGGTTAATTAGATAAATGTGACATATTTCTTAATCAAATTAACTGTCCACTTTAGTATAACTTCAAAAGTCCATATATCCTTAATCGAGTGTCCCTTTTCCACTAAATTTTAAGGGAAACTTTATCTTTCCTTAATCTACTCGGTTAACCAATTTGAGTCCCAAATTCCAAAGGAAAATGTCATTATCTTCATGTGAAAGTTATCCTTTATTAAAGCTTATTTAATTGGTATTTTCTCTTTCTTATGTCATTACTTTTGTAAATTTGACTCCTTGGAACAAAAGGAATCCCAAATATACGAAATACACCTTTGGAGGATACTTCCTGGCCTTCTAGAGGCTTCTACCTCGTTCTTTTCTCATTATCTTAGTTATTCCTTTATACTTTAGGAAACTTACAAAATTCATATTTCCCAATCTGTGTATCCTTTTAATTTAAAATTTTAGGGAGAAGTCCATAATGACTTAAGCTTCATGTGTACAAAGTTTGGGACTCAAAATCGAAATTGTGAGGGACTTTTCTTCATATGTAATCTATCTCTTAATAAGACATATTTTAAGCATATTTTCTCTCTCGTAATCTTTTATTTTCTTTATTTGGATTCCTTTTACCATTAGAAACCATGTGGACTCAAAATATCATCCATGATGATTCCATTATCCATATTTCCACATATTTCTCATATTTTTATCATTATCTCAAATGTCCTTCTTAATATTGCATTATTTGATTTCTTCTTTTTCTTTTAATCATGTTGAACTCATTAATATATTATGATCCACGAAATTACAAGAAAAAAGGAAATATTGCAAAGGGAATCCATTCAATACATATAATTCACACCATTCCCATAATCATACATTTATTGGAGAAATTGCATTTCCCACCATATGAACCCAAAAATTGGGGTTGTAACATCCTTCCCCTCTTATAGGAATTTTTCTCTCAAACTTCCACCAAACATACAAACAAACAGGATAAGACTTATCCATGTCCATCATCACTCCCATATGGTTTCATCCTCTCCATGGCACTTTCAAAGAACCTTTATCATATTATATTCTTACATCTGAGTTCTCTCGCACCTTGGTATCACATACCCTCGTAGGTGACTCTGGATGTTTCAGCCTCCCTAGAAGCTCAATAGGTTCATGGCTCAACACATGGTTAGGATACATCATATGGTGCTCTAAATTGGACTCATGGAACACATCATACATCATGTTATCCTGAGGGGTAAGGCTAAACATAAGCATCTCCACCAATCCATCTCAAATGGACCCATGTATCGGGGACTCATATTTCTCAGCTATAGCTCAGAGGGTTCGGGTTTTCATAACACATGTTCTCCAACAGTGCACTGCATGTCAGTCTGCTTCACATCATCTCATGACTCTTGTTGCCCCTGGGCTTTCTCAGCCATTACACGATCAAAGCGACTTCATCTGCACACACTGTAATCTCACTAACCTTACAAGGTCCCCTCACCGACATCATCCTAATGAAGTGGTGACCGATACAACCTCCCTTACAGAGCTTCTTACTGGATATGGTGTCTATCATCACAAGCAAACTCTCTTAGGGTAGAGACTGCTCCCAAGTATTACCCAGAACGAGCATACATGCTCTCCTCAGACCTTCTAGTCAAGATCATACTATCTTGATTGTCTATCTGTTAGGGGTGATATGCTATACTCAACTTCAATCTAGCATCAAGTTCTTCTTGTACCTACTTCCACAACATAGAAGTGAACTTGAGGTCATACTCATGATGTCAAACTCAGATCACAATATAGATGAACTATCTCTCTCTCATATATAGTTCAACCAGATCTGTCACACGGAGAGTGCTCTCTTTCTTAGGCAAGTGATTAGGTCTACTTGGTAAGGAAATCTATCATAACCCATATTGTATCATGACCTATATTGGTCTAGGGGAGACTCACCACAACGTCTATGGTGATCCACTCTCATTCCCTCTAGGGGACTCTTCACTATTTGTGGTAATACACTAGGTTATTGGTGTTCGGCCTCTACCCCTGTCATGCATGGAAACAAGCCATATGCAACTATATTTACCTCTTCATCTCAAGTGATCAAAGGACTACTGCACCCTTTTACTATCTTAGTAGTACCATGATTCAGGGTGTACTTAACAACACGAGTTCCTGCATGTCATGATTCATTAGGGTTGACTCCTCAGAAACCCTAAAACACTCTAGTCGTGGGTTCCCTCACCTTCCTTTATGAAGAGGTGTATCTGAGGTTCTTCAACCATCCTTCTATTGCATCAAGCTCTAGGTTGTCTAATCAAGCAACCACTAACTCAACCAACTGGTTTGGTTGTATCAGAGTGTTAGCCCTATATGTATCACAAACATAGGGTTCACCTAACAATCTCTTCTAGCCTCACTAATGGCTAACAAGACAGCTGCGTCTCGACAAAGAGCATCCATTACAACCTTACATCCTTATGTGCTAGGTAACGGTGAAGACATAAATCTTCATATACTCCACTCATCATCCTCATCTCAGATTTAGGTCTAACTGAGTCAAGAAAACTTTGAGCTCATCATCTTGATTATCAAACTCCAACTTATTAATTCCATACTTCTCTTGATACAAACATCCTCATATGATGACTACCTTAGATATCTTTATGTATGCAAACCATCCATTCCATGTACTCTCCAAAAAGGTATGATACTTTCTCTATCCTCAAAATCATAGCAATGTTTCAACTCACATCATCTTTATCCTTAGTGTATGGCATGCATTTTTCCCTATCTCTCACACCCATAACGAGAGGAAATAAGCATTTGGTTGTAGTCCAAATAGAGAGTTCATCCCGTTCCAAAAGTAGAGATGGTGCATCACACATCGCCAATATACTTGGCTAACTAAGTTGAAACATACATCACATGTCTCTACATCATGAACATCTCGATATCAGGTTTACATTCATGGAAATATATTCCCAAACACTCTTGGGTCAACATACTACTCATACTTAATCCTTAGTCCTTACCTCAAGGTTTCTAGGGTGCCGGTACATTGGGTCATCCCTCTCCCTTATGCATCTAAGGAGTGCCTACCTCATTTTCCCTTTGAGTCCCATAAACTCATGAAGGTGATCAATATACTAGCCCACGGTCCTCGGGCAAAGATAAATGTTACCTCCCGACCCTATTGTCTTATGCAACTAGGGAAATAAACAACTCCTAATCCCATCGGTCTTATCCCTACCTGACCTTAATATAGACTTAAGATTATATTGTGGTACATTTCAAACTTGAATCCCTACCCAAAAACTCCATCATCTCTCTGGGAATGTGTGGTCAAACTTACATCCTTTCATAGGGATCATGGTGACCTACCTACCTCAGTCTGGCCCCATATGGGTTCCCACCATGGAAACCTATCCTCATGTTGTGTAGAGATGGTCACACAAGGGTCTATAGATTTGTGTTCATACCACGTGTTTTCCACTTAGCTCATAAAACTCTTATAAGAGAGACCTCTTTAGGTTACCTTGAACCTAAACAAAAGATGATACTCACCCTATAGAAGGGTCCCTCCCCAGGATGGGAGAAAACTATCTTTTGATAGCAACAAAGGTCCAACCATCCTTATGTCCAGGGTTTACACCATCATGTACATGCTTAGCCCTATCATGCTACTTAGGCACGTAGATAGTGAGAAGACAACCCACTAAGGTACTTTGGGTTCCTTAGTATATCATAATTATTCCTTATTCCTCAACATTGGACCAACATCATACATGCATAAGTCACCAACCTATGTGTGAGGGGTTCATCAAACATATATCTTAGTCCAAGGGGTTTCCTTTTCCTCTAAACATGCAGGGTGCCATGCTCAAATCCATAGGAACTCAAACATCTTCGGGAGCACCAGGTGCACCAAGTCCTGCTACTTCCCCTCTCAGGTCAAGGAACCCTAGGTTCACTCCTTATGCATCATTTGTCCAACCACAAACAAAACATGCACAAGGAAGGGCATACACTTCCCACCATTTTTCCATGTGAACAACACCCTAGAGTCCTACACAAGGACAACCAACTTGGTGTGAGACCTCATAACTTGTTACCGTACCTCCCCAGGGTCTAAGGAACTCTCCTTTTTATACATATAAGGTAAGGTAGGCACCTACAACTTCTATACATTGGTTCAAGAAGCCTCTATCTCATTCTAGGGTTTGGTTCCTCTAATGGAAACCAAGATACGACAAGCCTCCAAGGATCATGCATGAGGCAACCACAACTATCTACTCAGGGTCATCTACAACAGGTCATAACATACCCAACTTCTCATGGTCCCTCATGTCTCAAAGTCAAGGTCTCTAACCTTCTTCATTGGGTCTTGCCCTCTCTCTCTAGAGAAAACCCTACAACTGGTCCTACAACTTGAGGTTCTCTCATAGAAGATGGGTCAAGCTTCTCTCATAGAAGATGGGTCAAGCCCTTAAGGATATGGGTCTACACCTACTGGGGTGAAATGTACTATCAAGACCTATGTCTGACACAGATCATCCCAAGCTCTGCATGCTCCTCTCATGAACATCAGGCATAACCCTATGGGTCTAGGTCTAAAACCTACAGTCAGCCTACTGATGTCCACCTCTACGTAGGTGCATGCCTCTTCTCTGCTCCTACATGTCCATAAGGGTTTCCATATGGTCACCACTATCCTTCATGAAGAGGGAGCTATTCCTCACCCTCAAAGGCATGACCACCCAAGGTCGGGTCACCATAAACACTAGGTCAAACCTAGCTCATGCTTCTCATGGGTACACAAAACCTATATGCATGGCAACCCACATACATACATGCATGGTCAACCACAATGTCCAACTCGTCCTGACATCTCTCTCCCTAACTACCACTTAGGGTTAGGGTTAGCATCATCCTTATAGGATGTGTCAGGTCTCTACATCTTCTTAGAGGCCTCTACCTCCAAGGCTAACTCTCCCTCCTCATCCTCCCCAAGAAGGTCTAACCTCAGTGCTCTCCTGAGGGCACGACAACACATGCCATGCAACCTAAGCATGTAACTAATCTTTAGTTTACGCTTAAAATATTAAACTTATGTCCATGACATATTTTTCACATGCTTTTCATTGATTTGGTGGAGGATTCCTTAATCCTTATCATACTTACTGTGATGGCCCTGAATTTTGGAACTTGATATACAAAATATCATTGTTGACATACAAGGAATAGAATGGTTAAATGATGGACCTTGAGGTTTCAATTTGTCAAATGATATAGGTTGAACTCATTTTATTAAGATTCAATGAATAGTCGAATTGTATGCAAGGTTTATACAATTATTTAATTGAGGAAATAAATTAATAAACAAACATTGTACTTTGGATGTCAAACTTGAACAAGAGTTAGATTACGTGTTGGAGAACTAATACTTCAAATTATATGGCTTTTTGATTAACCATTTGAGAGATATCGGGGTTTGAATTTTTGATTCAATGGCATGAGTAAAAATTGAATTATAAGTAAATTAGGAGCATGTTTTGACGATGGTGGCAGGTTTAATTACTCTGTCATACAACCACTTAGTCTATTAAACATGTGTTTGCCTTTCTAGCTTTTATCCTAGCCAATGACGAGAATATGACCCTGTCACCGTCTTCAACCTCCGCATCTCGCGGAGATATTGGTTGGTGATCCCTTAGGCCTTGACCGCTTCTATCTCTCAGCTCACACTTGAATTTATCTGATGGAGTAGATCCGCAGGAGAAGGAGGATTCCAACAATACAAGTCTCGTGGGACTTTTAGGTGAGTCCAAGGATATCAACCTTGAAGCCCCCTCCTTTCTCCATAGCTGCGAGCACCAACCGACCTTGGAGATGGAGACACTCGTTGGGTGTCTTTCGGTTTGTGTTGTGGCTTGAAAATCCAACCCCACCTTTTTAGTGGACCCACGAGGTGGCGATGGTAGTAGACAAACTCCAGTTGGCTGTAGAGGAGCTGAGGGTTAGGGGACGATGCTCTAGCCCCTTTCAACACGATGTTTGAGTGCCCTTTGGTCGCTGGTGATGCCCGGAGCTAATCCAACCTGAAGGGGGGTCGAGAACGGGAGCAGAGTCATTTTTTCCCCATTTCGATCCGCCATGGAAGCAAGCTGTTGTGGCGACCCTCACCGAGATCATGAGGAGGAACTGGCATCTACCAGGAGAGAGGTCAGCGGCAAGTAAAAAGACCAGGCGAGTGCTTATGTGGTGAAAGGAAGAGGCGAGGAGCAAAAGAACACCGTCTACTGCTCGTCGGAGATGAAGCCAGCAGTGGCGGCAGATGTTGCGAAGGACCAGAGTCCCGCTTGGGATTGATCGTGTGAGAAAGAGAAGGAGATAGGAAGCACAAATTGGGTCCAAGTCTGAACCAGCCGGTTTGCAGCCAGACCAACCCTGAACCGGCCCACAGCCAACAAAGGGCAACGCCAGCCTGGTGGACACGTGGCGGCTCTAGATTGGCTAAAAGGTAAGAAAATCCCATAATTGCTTAAATCTTTGATAAATTGTAGTAAATAGATCGGTTATCAGAAAAATACAAATAAGGTACCAAAATTCTCAGAAAAATGATTAGAACATGGTAAAATGATAATATTAGGCTATTGATACACTAATCTCTGTGATATTATGTAAGATGTGTAATGCTTGTTTAATAGATAATAAATATCAAACAATGGCCTAAAATCATGATAAAATGTCAGTAAGTCTATAATCATGTTTAGAATCCATATGATGTTGATGCATGAAATCATATAATTTGATTAATATGGCTAATTAGGGCTAATAACACTAAAGATAATGCAATTAATGCATACATGCTCAATAAATGATAAAATTCACAGAACATTCTCATAGCTGTAATTGAAAGATAATATGTAAATATGAGACCAATTTTGTACACGAAATTCATGTTATATGAAGATGACCCTTAATACATGGGTTGTAACCCTATTTTGAATAATGTATATAAACCAGGGTTAATATGTGCACAAAAAGGATATGGAATCTAATGTTCAGATAATGAACCATAATCTGGAAAATGACATCATTAAGATAGTTCTAAGACAAGAATGCAAGTAATGATGAGAATATCCTAATGAGTTAAGAAAACCCTAAAATGGATACGATTAGGGTTAAGATGAGATGTAAGATGATAAGAACCTGATGATAGTATATGGTCTTGTCTTGATCAGGTGCTGACCAGATTATTTAGATGACCATGGATATGTGAGAAATATCTAAACTCAGGTATGTGGGTCTTTATTAAGTATAAGACTAGTTTTCTGGTTGCCTATGATATGTGATATCTTGAATGCTCGTATTTGAATATGATTGCTTGGTTGAACTAGTATGAGTTATACTTCACCAAATCTAATAGAACATAAATGAGTATGATGGGTTGTAGCTTCTAGAGCACATAGCCTAGTGTGGATGTATGTTGCCTAACATGGATGTATGATTCCTTGGCCCATGTTAGATGTATGATGATACTATATTTCCCACACTAGATGTAAGTCAAGTGCAATTATGTGTAGTACAACCACATCAAAGTGAAGGTAATAAAAGGAATGTTTACCTGATTATCAATTTAAATAATGTTTTCTTTCAATCTTTCTTCCTCAAGTTATTTCAATTATGCAAACATATTAGTATGTATCTTTCTACCCACGTATACAACACCTTGTGTGTTGATTCGTTGTTTCACGTATGTTTTAGGTTCAGAGAAAGCGTGGGATAAAAGACATGAAGTGAGCAGTGTTTAGGTTGTACCTATTGTGTAGATCCTTATTAGCATACATGTTCATAGACTTGTCAAATCATCTTTCAATATGTAATTGGAATTCATGTTGGAATAAGTCATTTTTTTTGTAATATACATGTTGAATGTTGAGAAATGTTATGGTGTTGTTATATTGAATGTTCATATATGCGTATTATGCTTCCGCATCGCTCTCTGATATGATTGGATGATGTTTTCAAATTCTGACATCTCATTACCAATAGGGTTTGGAGAAATCAAAATCCGGGGACGTTACAGTTGGTATCAGAGCATGAACAATAGCTGCACCTAACAATTGCTCACCATGATACATAAAACTAAACTTCACCTTTCACTTAGAACCCTAGAAACTTAGTAAGTTGTTCTATAGGAATAAGGTTTGACCTAGCCTCTAGGTTAGAACCTAGATGTTCGAGAACTAGGTTTAGACAAGTGTATGAGACCCTTTCCATATAGATCTCATATGTATGGGGTAGCTACACTAGTCTACATCTCGTTCTCACCATTTCACTAGGTGACATGACACTAGACTATCTATTGTGTGTGGGACACTCGATTTTGCTGATTTGGCTTTGATTTCCAATCGGCTGGAGCCTCGACAGTTTTCTTTGTCGTCTTCTTTCTCAAAGAAAAATTATATAATATTTTATTATATATATGTAAATATGAAACTGTGTCCCTCACACTGTAGAGAATAGTTAGTGTTCATGCAACCTAAGTGAAAGGGAGTGACATTAGTCTATAAGAGAGAGTAGATCTAGATTAGATGTCTAGAGCCTTATTGGATATGTGAAAGTTGGAGTAGATGATTGATTTATATATATGATATAAGCATGTGAAAACTTATCTAAGTTTGATCTCTGATAGTATAAGTTTCCTTATAAAGGTTTAAATTGTATACTTGTTGAATCTAATTTAGTAGAATTTATGCAAAATCTTGATAATGAAAGTACATTCCCTTTTCCCTACTTAAGATAAGCTAAGTTAAGATAGAGATGAGTGTGCATGAGCCTCAAGCTCTTATATAAGGAGGATATCTAGTGGTAGGATGAGATATGTGGTGAACTCTAGAGAGAGTAAGACCCACATAGAGAAGGTCATAGGATCTAGCCTCCAATATATGAGATATGTGTTAAAAAAAAATCCTATACTAGATTACTCTCGAGTGTTGAGTTGAGTCCTTATGCATGATTCAAATCTATATGTGAGAATTGGGTAAAATAAAAGGATGGGTAGATGACCCATATGATAAAGTCAATCCTTTGGCTGAGTTAGGTCCTAGCTAGAGTGACATATTTTGTGAATCTCATCATTAGTTGCAAGTGAGGTAATATATGAACTCTAGTTATGAGAGTATGATGCTTTGTGCAAAAGATACTCAAAAATACAATTCTTCCTTCTTCTCTTTCTTAATATATGATGATAGAAACCTCACTTGAGCTATATGGATGATTTATATATGAGGAGTCACTTGTATAATCTTGACCTATTATATATTTCCCCCCTATATCATACATGTACTACCCAAGATTGAAATCATGATAAGTTTGACTTTAAAATATTCTCTCCCCCTTCATATGAAAAATGAAAGATATGATGTTGAGATCATGGGATAAACTTAGTATATTCTCTTTTTCCCTTCACATAATACATACAAGACATAAAAGGTTGAACTCATGAACCTGATATAAAGATATTTTTGGGTCATAAGATATATAATCAGAAATATAGTTCGTAACTTTGATCCTTCTCAATGTATACTTCTAAGTTGGGTATTAATATCACACCATAGGGTGAAATACTAATGGTCAATCATGTTACGCAAGCCCTTCTTATGTAGAACAATCCTAATATCAAGGATGAAGATAAATTTCCTCTTATGCTGAAATCATTGTAAGATGTTGATCATAAAACATATTAATGATGTTAGATTTGAACAATCTGAATATCATGGCATATAAATGAATTCCTCTTGAACTTTAAAATTATGAACAGAACATGTATCCTTAGGGGTGATGTAATCCTAAGATATCATAATGTCATGTTATGGCTAAGACATTAAGTGATGCTTCCACATATATATAAGGTGGGGTGGACACACCCAAGAATCTCTAGACCCTAAGCTGACAACTTAGAGTGCATGCAACTATGGTGGTCTTAGAACCTAAGCAATGATGATGTATATGCAGTTGAATTCCTGAATAGCCTCTTAAGGATGAGATTAGTTGAATTTTGAGGACGAAATTCCATATTAGGTGGGGTGAATGTGATGGCCCTGAATTTTGGAACTTGATATACAAAATATCATTGTTGACATACAAGGAATAGAATGGTTAAATGATGGACCTTGAGGTTTCAATTTGTCAAATGATGTAGGTTGAACTCATTTTATTAAGATTCAATGAATAGTCGAATCGTATGCAAGGTTTATACAATTATTTAATTGAGGAAATAAATTAATAAACAAATGTTGGACTTTGGATGTCAAACTTGAACAAGAGTTAGATCACGTGTTGGAGAACTAATACTTCAAATTATATGGCTTTTTGATTAACCATATGAGAGATATTGAGGTTTGAATGTTTGATTCAATGGCATGAGTAAAAATTGAATTATAAGTAAATTAGGAGCATGTTTTGACGATGGTGGTAGGTTTAATTACTCTGTCATACAACCACTTAGTCTATTAAACATGTGTTTGCCTTTCTAGCTTTTATCCTAGCCAATGATGAGAATACGACCTTGTCACCGTCTTCAACCTCCGCATCTCATGGAGATATTGGTTGGTGATCCCTTAGGCCTTGACTGCTTCTATCTCTTAGCTCACACTTGAATTTATCCGATGGAGTAGATCTGCAAGAGCAGGAGGAGTCCAACAATACAAGTCTCGTGGGACTTTGAGGTGAGTCTAAGGATATCAACCTTGAAGCCCCCTCCTTTCTCCATAGTTGCGAGCACCAACCGACCTTGGAGATGGAGGCACTCGTTGGGTGTCTTTCGGCTTGTGTTGTGGCTTGAAAATCCAACCCCACCTTTTTAGTGGACCCACGAGGTGGCGATGGTAGTAGACCAACTCCAGTTGGCCGTAGAGGAGCTCAGGGTTAGGGGAGGGTGCTCTAGCCCCTTTCAACACGATGTTTGAGTGCCCTTTGGTCGCTGGTGGATGCCTGGAGCTAATCCAACCTAAAGGGGGGTCGAGAACGGGAGCAGAGGCATTTTCCCCCATTTCGATCTGCCATGGAAGCAAGCTGCTGCGGCGACCCTCACCGAGATCGTGAGGAGGAGCTGGCATCCACCAGGCGAGAGGTCGGCAACATGTAGCAAGACCAGGCGAGTGCCTATGCGGTGAAAGGAAGAGGCGAGGAGCAAAAGAACCCCATCTACTGCTCACCGGAGATGAAGCCAGCAGCGGCGACAGATGTTGCGGAGGACCAGAGTCCCGCTTGGGATTGATCGTGTGAGAAAGCGAAGGAGATAGGAAGCACAAATTGGGTCCAAGTCTGAACCAGCCGGTTTGCAACCAGACCAACCCTGAACTAGCCCACAGCCAGTAAAGGGCAGCACCAGCCTGGTGGACACGTGGCGGCTCTAGATCGGCTAAAAGGTAAGAAAATCCTAGAATTGCTTAAATCTTTGATAAATTGTAGTAAATAGACCAGTTATTAGAAAAATACAAATAAGGTATCAAAATTCTCAGAAAAATGATTAGAACATGGTAAAATGATAATATTAGGCTTTTGATACACTAATCTCTGTGATATTATGTAAGATGTGTAATGCTTGTTTAATAGATAATAAATATCAAACAATGGCCTAAAATCATGATAAAATGTCAGTAAGTCTATAATCATGTTTAGAATCCATATGATGTCAATAATTATGATGTTGATGCACGAAATCATGTAATTTGATTAATATGGCTAATTAGGGCTAATAACACTAAAGATAATGCAATTAATGCATACATGCTCAATAAATGATGAAATTCACAAAACATTCCCATATCTGTAATTGAAAGATAATATGTAAATATGAGACCAATTTTGTACACGAAATTCATGTTATATGAAGATGACCCTTAATACATGGGTTGTAACCCTATTTTGAATAATGTATATAAACCAGGGTTAATATGTGCACAAAAAGGATATGGAACCTAATATTCAGATAATGAACCATAATCTGGAAAATGACATCATTAAGATAATTCTAAGACAAGAATGCAAGTAATGATGAGAATATCCTAATGAGTTAAGAAAACCCTAAAATGGATACGATTAGGGTTAAGATGAGATGTAAGATGATAAGAACCTGATGATAGTATATGGTCTTGTCTTGATCAGGTGTTGGCCAGATTATTTAGATGATCATGGATATGTGAGAAATATCTAAACTCAGGTACGTGGGTCTTTATTAAGTATAAGACTAGTTTTCTGGTTGCCTATGATATGTGATATCTTGAATGCTCGTATTTGAATATGATTGCTTGGTTGAACTAGTATGAGTTATAGTTCGCCAAATCTAATAGAACATAAATGAGTATGATGGGTTGTAGCTACTAGAGAACATAGCCCGGTGTGGATGTATGTTGCCTAACATGGATGTATGATTCCTTGGCCCATGTTAGATGTATGATGATACTATATTTCCCACACTAGATGTAAGTCAAGTGCAATTATGTGTAGTACAACCGCATCAAAGTGAAGGTAATAAAAGGAATGTTTACCTGATTATCGCTTTAAATAATATATTCTCTTAATCTTTCTTCCTTAAGTTATTTCAATTATGCAAACATATTAGTATGTATCTTTCTACCCACGTACACAACACCTTGTGTGTTGATTCGTTGTTTCACGTATGTTTTAGGTTCAGAGATAGCATGGGATAAAAGATGTGAAGTGAGCAGTGTTTAGGTTTTACCTATTGTGTAGATCCTGATTAGCATACATGTTCATAGATTTGTCAAATCATCTTTCAATATGTAATTGGAATTCATGTTGTAATAAGTCATTTTTTTTGTAATATACATGTTGAATGTTGAGAAATGTTATGGTGTTGTTATATTGAATGTTCATGTATGCGTATTATGCTTTCGCATCGCTCTCTGGTATGATTGGATGATGTTTTTGGATTCTGACATCTCATTCCCAATAGGGTTTAGAGAAATCAAAATCTGGGGACGTTACACTTACCCTGACCTCAAGAGGTTGGGGAAGAGAGAGAAAAACCCTAAATCTTAAAACCTTAATTGAATTAGGATTGAGAAGGGAAGAAATCGTTGAGAGAGTCCTAAAGGTATCTTATTTCGAGTCAAGACCTCATACTTTGGCCAGGCAGTCACACCACATTTGGGAGTCCTCGTGACTAACTAGCAGGGTGGAGGAAAATATTTCCAGCCATCAGACTGTGATCCTTTTCTAAACACCTCCGTCATCGGAAAATATTCTAATAACTCCCTCGGTTCTATAGAGTTCGTAAAATTTAATAATTACTAAGGATTAAATGAGAAACCACGGCTTTGATACCAAATGTAATGACCTCGCCTCCCGGTAACCCCCAATCAAGGGAGACCAAAATGTCAGAGATGCTATCCCAACAATTCAGGATCCATGGTTCGACATTTAATCAAAAATAATTATCAAATTCTACTATTTCTAAACTAAAAAGCTGTAGTAAAAATAAATCTTTTTGCATACCTTGAAAATTCAGATTTAGACTTCTATCCACCGAACAAATCTATCTAACTAATCCTCTTTGAATAGATTAATTGTATCTTCACAATATTTCAATTTATTGTTCGTCCTTTTATAATATGTACCTGAAATGCCATCAAACAAAATGTCAGTCAGTATATTTCTATACTGGTATGTGGGGAACAATCACAATTTCACAAATAGTTTCTAACAATCTAATTATCATAAATAATTGATTAGCAATCCAAATTACGCTTTCAATGTGACTTCTCAACCATGTTTACCCTAAAACCTGGAATACCCTCTCTTAGGGTTTTGTCCTTGGAAGGGACATAAGGCCATCTTCTTCATCATGAGCTTGGCACTTGGGGTCATCTCTCAAGGTTCCCAATGGTCTTCCCTCCAGGGCTTGACCAAATCAGACCTTCCCTCCAGGGCTTGGTCTTGCAACATACATCAGGGTGGCATGTAGGTTCGAGAATACACATACATAATTAATTGTGATACTCATAGGGACTTTATAGGATTGCAGAATTGAACATCCAACAGTTTAGGTTGCAATCAATCGAGAAACATTCAGGAAACGTCGTGAAACTAAAGGCGATTATTCATAAAGTATCCACATACATGTTCATTCGAATCAACAAGCTAATAGTAATCCAAGCAAGAAAGTGTCCAGGAAAGCAATTCAATCCACACACACAAGTAAGAACCCTAAAAAGTACATGTAATCTATTTACTATTCACTTTCTCTGATTCTATTTATTTGAACTCACTGCCTAGGGTTTCCTACTTATCTTTTAGTGTTTCATTAGGGATCATCTTCATTATTGACACTATAAACCCTAACACAGAAAAACTAATCACAAACCCTAACTAACTTGTCAAATCCTTCCTAACATGCATAGGATCAACTCATAATCACATTATTTCAAGGAATCTTGAATTAATCATGTTAATCACTCTTTTTACCCTAGATTAGGGTTTCTATATGCATTATCATAGATTCATGTGTAAAACCCTAAAGAAGCCAATCATTATCTAATATCAGCTTCAAATCTTACGTTTCCTCTCAACATGTTTCTAATACTCGAAATAGCCTATTAAGGACCTTAGATCTGATTTACTAACATAATTAGGGTTTTTAACCCAAGTTTAAAGCATACATGATCAACTTAAGGCACTTTTAGAGCTACGATCAGATTCAGGCAATAAAACTATTTTTAATGGATTCCTTGTATTTTTTTTTATCAAAAATCATATATTATGTGTTGGATTCTGACTTACCAATTTCTAGTTACAATTTTTGCAAATTTAATCGTTCGGAACCAATGACTGATTGACACATCAGTACTTTCAAGCCAAGTTGCTTAGAAATGCTCCTCGCGGGCAGTGATTAAGAAAACAATTAAAAGACACTAATGCCCTTATCTCGTTGTGTTCTTCTCAGGGGTAGAGATGTAATCTCCACGGGTCTCATCCCCTTCCTCCGTCCAGCTTCTCCTCGTGAGGCCAACCGTGGTCCGTCAACCGGCACGCTGACTTCGACTTGCAGTGTGTGAGACGCCACAACAGTGGCTCCATTGTCTCCATCGGCCAGGGTCGAACTTTCCTACAACGTCGTCAACACCCCCGGTGGTCGGGATCTGCACCTGTAAGCGGCCATCTTGCCAAAGAAGAGCATCGGCGGGCAGGAGAAAAGCCTACTGGTATAGATGTCGTAGACCTCGTGGAGCAGTTTACAACCTCAAAAGGGGAATCATCCCCTCTTTTGTAGGCCGTAGGCCAGTTCCCATTAAGTCTGACTCTATTGGGGAAACTCCCAATCCCAGCTGATAAGAGAGGATTTTGGGGTTCATCAGGTGTGTCTTCATCTCCCGATCTCAATGGGGCTCTTTCCAAAAACTCCCGTGCAGACACCATTGAAGATTCCCATCATGAAATCTCATTTCCCTACTCTTTTCTAATAGAAGGGTGCAAAGAACATCCACCATTGGATCCTAAATCCAACGACCATCATTCATGCGCCAAGAACTCTTCTTTTGGGTTAATTAGATAAATATGACATGTTTCTTAATCAAATTATCTTTCCACTTTAGGATAACTTCAAATCCATATCTCCTTAATTGTGTGTCCTTTTTCCACCAAATTTTAAGGGAAACTTTATCTTTCCTTAATCTACTTGGTTAACCAATTTGAGTCCTAAATTCCAAAGGAAAAGGGCATTATCCTCATGTGCAAGTTATCCTTTATTAAAGCTTATTTAATTGCTATTTTCTCTTTCTTATGTCATTACCTTTGTAACTTGGACTCCTTGCAACCAAGGAATCCTAAGTATACAAAATCCACCTTTGGAGGATACTTCCTAGCCTTCTAAAGGCTTCTACCTATTTCTTTTCTCATTATCTTAGTTATTCCTTTATACTTTAGGAAACTTACAAAATTCATATTTCCCAATCTGTGTATCCTTTTAATTTCAAATTTTAGGAAGAAGTCCATGATGACTTAAAATTCATGTGTGAAAAGTTTGGGACTCAAACTCGAAAGTAAGAGGGACGTTTCTTCATATGTAAGCTATCTCTTAATAAGACATATTTTAAGCATATTTTCTCTCTCTTAATCTTTTCTTTTCTTTATTTGGATTCCTTTTACCATCAGAAACCATGTGGACTTAAAATATCATTCATGATGATTCCATTATCCATATTTCCACACATTTCTCATATTTTTATCATTATCTCAAATTTCCTTCTTAATATTGCATTATTTGATTTCTTCTTTTTCTTTTAATCATGTTGAACTCATTAATATATTATGATCCAAGAAATCACATGCAAAAAGGAAATATTGCAAAGGGAATCCATTCAATACATATAATTCACATCATTCCCATAATCATACATTTATTGGGGAAATTGCATTTCTCACCATATGAACCCAAAAATTGGGGTTGTAACACAAAATATGTCACATGAGATAATAAAGAATTATATGAAATTTTGTGCAAAAAATCACACATAACATAATTGGTAATAATATTAAGTTTTGGAGCAATAGTGATGATGAAGAAATAATCTAATAATAATGGCTAAAAATATTAATTGTGACATAACACATTATTAGAAATCCCAAAAGGGAAATCTAAGTTAAGAATCGTGTTCCTTGGTTTCTAATTACCTTAGGAGTCAAGTTTCACATTATTCACGTATTAATAATTAATTTAATTTAATTTAATTTAGAAAGAGAGGATCTGATTTTTCCCCAAAATATCAAATAAAATAATAAATGACTCAAAAAGAGGAAAATAATCTTAGATTTGTAGTCGACATAATAAAAATAGCCTTTGGGTGAATTTTCATCCAATTTGGAAGATGCTTGATTAAAAGATGGAATCAGGGGAGAGAAAGTGTATAGAACCTTAAAAGTATTAAATAAATGCACAAACAACTCCAACATATAAAACTGATGGCAAATTCATGTTCAATACATTAAATATGACTTGTGGGTGAAGTTTCATCAAAATTGGAGAATCTTATCATCATTAACGCAAGAGGAAAGAGAAAATAGGATTTGGTTTATTTAACACATAAAAAGTTCTCAAATGGAAAATAAATTACATTATTAGAATTTACATGCCTTTATTAGCCTCTATGCAAAATTTCACCTAATTTGGATAATGTTTGGTCCCTCAATTGGAGAGAGAGAAAATAAAGAAGTATTGCATTCACACTTTAGTCGAATCAGTTTTGAATTGTAATTATTTGATATGTTATTTAATAGGATTTCCACCTATAGTTCTCTATCACGTGGACGCTTATATCTTTCCCTGATTTCACATTTTATACCGATCGAGACAACACCTCTGATGAACAGTAAACCCAGTGATGTGTCTCGATTCGACGAAATTTTCTCAGTCCCTCATGCATGGTTTTCCTCGTAATCACTCTCATTGGTGGAAAAAAGATCTACACCTTTTGAGCCCTAAATCTTGGCCTAACTTTCCTTTTTCACGAAACCCCAAATCCTTGAGCCACTAGACATCTCGGCTCCTTAGCTTGCGCTCCTTCTCTGACCCTTGCCTATAAATATGGGTATTTGGGTGTACATGGTTTCCCGAGAAACTGTTCTACGCTCTCAATTGCCTCATGCACCGATGGTTTGGTCATCAACCAGTTTATACTCTAGTCTTGCGGCACTGTTCTTGAGCTCTTAGTAGAACTAGCAAGCCAATTGAGCATGTCGGTGAGTCTGTAACCTTTTGTTCTTCCTTTCTATTCTCTTGATTTCTCAGACCATCAAGTTTGACGGAATTGCCCAAATTCTAGCATTAGCTTGCTGCTCGAACTCCATTGTACGTGAGCCTTGGTCATGGGGATGAATCCCTGGGGTTGTTTCCTCTCTGTAACCTCCTCTTTTCTCCTTGCTTTTGATTTTTCAGAAAGGGTACTTTTGACTTTTCACATGATTTTATCCCTTTGCCTTTGCTCCTTTTTTGGATGACATGTCTGAGAAGCCGACCGAGTGGGCCAGCCCTGATTGGACCAACTCAGATCCTGGCTCTCTCTCTCTCTCTATGTGTGTGTTTCCCGCAATGTTAAAGCGATGATGTGGCATTTTCCATTTTTCCTATTGGTTGATATTTAAAAATTAATAACTAATTATATATTGGTCAGAGAATACAAATAAATAGCCATTGGACTCAAAAAAATATTTCCTAGCTAGGTTTTGTTGCCTAAATCTAATGTTTAATAACAAGTGATTATAATGGATTAATCCACGTAGATAATAACTTGCAAAATTTATAACTAAAAAATTACAAGTCAGAAAAATATAATAAAATATGTTTTGAACTTATAAAAAGATAATCTGAAATGTGGAATGATTTTGATAACCTAATTGAACCATATTAAAAAGGAAATTTTTAGGGTTTTTAATAATTAATGAAAACCAAACCCTAATTCTACATATATGCAAATAGGTGCTTTGGAGACATAGGTTTGGATCTAAGAATGTCTTTAGACTATTTAGATTCTTGAGTAAGGTATGATTGCATCCCATACTATTCCCATATTGAGCAATTTCTTGTTCCTATCTTTTAATGTATGATTGCATTCCACATTATTTCTATATTGAGCAATTTCCAATTCATCTCTCTTATTGTATGTTTATATCCCCTATTATTCTTGATGAGCAGTGTGCGTTGATTCTTCCCCAATCACTGGGTCGACTAAAACCTGTGTCTCAAGTATGGGTATTCATGTCGGAGGGAAGCTGGGTGCTTTTTGATTCCGCATATGAACTTCAGACCTCACGCTGATTTACGGATCTACATTTGAATGTCTGGTATTTTGTCTAAGTCTCCTCTCTGCCACAGTTTGGTAGTTCTGCCTTTCATCAACACTGATTTGGGACCAGTTACCAGTCTGTTGGGTGTTGTTGTCTTGTGTCGGCATCAGTGCTCCACCCCTTTTTGACAAGTCGGGGTTCCCTTTCTGGAACGCGACAGACTCCTTCGGAGTGACTACGACAGTGAATGAAAGGAGGGGGACGGGAAGTCCTGAGTTTTGAACCGCTGACATCGACCACATGGAGTTCTAAGAAATCGGTAAATGAAGTCATCGTTTCATTTGTTTCATACTGATTAGAATCCCAGTGAATAGTAAGGTCTAGTAGTCTTTCGTGCTTTGGGTATTAGGAACCGACGCAATTCCAGTTTGTCCCTACTGCTTCACGGATTAACAAATATACATGTACCCTTAGACGCGCGCATGTTTCTAAATGCACGTTTAGTTACCTAGATTTTACCGTATTGGATTATATTTTGGACTCCAGTTCAGAAAATTTTATGTTTGGTTTGCGAGATTGGAGAAATTTGACTAATCTGGGAATTTTCAAACAAAATAGGAATCTCGCATTTTGATCTCCATCAAAATTCTCCTAGACGCCAAAATCCATCACGGGCAAGACATCTCACATGAAAGAAAAAAATCCCACACTTACAAAATCCAGTAAACCAAACATAAAATTTTAATTTGTGGGATTTTGAGAATGCAGCATTTCAGTAATGCATGATGCACAAAATACAAGATTTCAGTAATTCCAGCTAACCAAACGTGACCTAAATCGTCAGAACCACCTTGTAAAAGAATGAAATCACTGATTGCTTTGGACTCATTTAACTAGTGATCCAGTAGATAACCATATTTAGTAAAGCAACATTTAACCAATAGTAAATATATGATATAAGTAGGTGCTTCGATTCGGAAGATTTCTAGGTATTGATTACCGTCCTATGTGCCCAATTATCGAGTTCACAGGAAGTGTTTTGTTGGGTTTAATATTTAATAAGGAATAATTTTAACACAAAGTGTAATATGATGCATAGGTGAAATTAAACTTGGATCAGACCTAGGTGACTTTTTGTTTGACTTAAACATGACTGGAGGTATATACTCCACTCTATTTTTATAATTGGGCATTTTATGACTAAAATTTCCATAATGAGGCAGCCTTTGAAATACTTATTCTTGTTTCACTTTGACATATCTTATTCTCTTGAAATTATTAATTACAAATTGAATTGGGTCAATGACCCCAGATGTTATTGTGCTTGTGTTATGGCACAAATGTTTAATGACTCATACGTTTTGCCACTATTTTATTGCATGATAGATTATTTGACTAGTTAACTATTGTAGATGCTTACGCGTAACCATTAGGGTATGCTTTTCTACTCGAGATGTGCTTTTCTACCCTTATATATACGGAGGCGTCCTTTTCTGCCAATAGGTGTGCTTTTCTATCCAAATCTTATTTAGACCAATGACTCAGTGGTGTCTTGGCCCTACTATAGTTAATTTAGTCCAATATATCTGCATGCGAATAATTGTCGTAAGGTGATGATTTATGGTGGCAAGATCCATTATTTATTGGAATATTCTTACTGCTAATTCTTTTAAAAAATCTTCCTTTTGATAATTCTCATTGAAGCTTACCTATCTTTAGTGGCCCTTTTTTTGGGAACATCTGAACTTATTTTGAAACAACATAATGCCCTAGTTAATCTGGTAATGTACATACTCAGTTTTACTGACTCATACCTTTTTATTTCCCATCCTGGGTGACGTTCCCTATCACCTAGGTGCAGACCAGCCTATAGATGCCCCCATTGAGGGATAAGAGTTAGCGGGCCCAGAAATTGAGGAAAACATGCAACAGTAGATCTTGACTTCTGAGATGGCTAGGTTGTCTACTGCAACATATCCATTTTGTTATAGTGCTCTCTTATTTTTTTCCTAGTTCACGTGAGGGCTATGTTGAGACTCTTTTCAAATATCTAATAATTTGGTTACTTCCGCTCATATTCTTTTAAACGCTCTTGATGAACCGTTTATTTGAGAATAATTTGGCACCCCCAATTATCTATATGTGGTGTTTGAAACTACGGGTTGTGCTTGTTTATTTTCAATTTAATAGTAGGGAGTGGTCCCCTATGGGACCCATTCCTTACAGAATGGTATCAGAGCATAGCAGTTGGTAATTTAGGATCTCAGAAACCCTAAGTAGTTTTCTCACGCTCGTATCTCCTTTTCAGTAGGACAAACTTGTTGGAAGAGATGAACGATGAATTCTACCGATTCTTCAATAGAGACGATGGCTACATCACCCCAAAAAAACCCCGATTTGTCATGCCTCATATGGAGCCTCCCTTGGTGAACCCAAATGCACAAGTTAACCCAGGGATTCAACCGGTGGCTACTGTGCTGCCCCCTATTTCAGAGATTACACCTCTTCTAGCTTTCACTCCAGAGCAAGAGTTGGCCTTCATGAAGAAGTTGGTGTCTAATTCAATTATAGGGTGAGTCAACACCACCTCTTCGTCAACCAAGCCTAGGGAGTACTCGCTCACCGAGTTCACTAAAATGCAGCCTCCATATTTCAAGGGAGAAGGAGAGATTGAGATAGTGGATAAGGTCGATGATTGGATCTTGACCATCGAGCATACCTTTGAGGGTATGGCATGCCCTCCTCAATAAAAGGTTCGCTTTGCTACTTATGTACTGGATGGACCAGCCAGAGTTTGGTGGAATAGAATTGCATGCACTCATGACACCTCACAGATGACCTGGGAGCAATTCCTGATGCTTTTCAATGAGAAATACATTTGTTCTACTGCCATGAAGAAGAAAGAAGCTGAGTTGTATAGCTTGAAGCAAGGCTCACTAAGTGTGTCCACTTACATCCAAAAGTTCTTGTTGTTGGAGTGCTACAATACAAGCCTGCATGAAGACCGTCATTCTGAGATATTCTTAGAGGGTTTGTCTTATCATATAGGATGAGCCTTGGTGCTGCAACTCCCACTTACCTTTCAACAGATGGTGGACAAGGCGCTCTCTATTAAAGCTTATCAGGGATACCAATTGTCATCATCCAACCCTAACAAACAAAAGAGTGTTTCTGAGGATGCTCGTGAGAAGTGCAAACGTTGCCACCATCATCACTTTCCAGGGAAATGCCCTTCTAGGAGTTTTACACAACCAAGGGACATGAGGCAGGTGATTTGCCACGAGTGTGGCCAAGTGGGACATATTAGGCCCAAGTGCTCCTGTATACAGAAGGACCCAATTCCTTGTTATCCAAGAGTTCCACAGCAGCCACCACCACCTCAACGACCACAACAACCTCCGAGGAACAACCACAATGTCAACAATAACAATCAGTAGGGTTGTCATCCACCTGTGGAGAGGCGTGCTTGTAACACCCCTGAGATAATATGTGGAAACTTGAGGGCATGATTAATGATTAATATGTTCCTCCTTTTCCTGGGATTTCGGGGGAGAAATCCTTGTTAGGGGTTTATAATTTGTAACACCCCTGACCTGGGTTATGAACTAACCCTAGGTGTTTTGCTTAAAAATATGATTAGATGCTTGAGGTTACCCCTTGATATGTCATTAAAGCTTTAGAGGAATCTGTATTTTCATTTCTAACCTTTTTGAACAATGTTGTAATATTGTTTTGTTAAATATGGACTTATGTGCAAATTACCCAATTAGAGGGGGTTAACTTGCAAATTGCACATGTTAAGATGTTCCTCTGATGTTTAGACATCCTAAGAATGAATATGATGTGGTGATATGGATTCTCCAAGATTAGGCACCAAGATATAGCTTGTAGAGCAATCCTTGTGCTTTAAAACCTAGTTTTGGTGTAAAGTGCAATTTTCCCAAAACATAGGGTGCAAAATGTAAAATATACCCTCTAGAGTATCTCTCATGCATCTTGGCATCAAGTAGAGTAAAGAAAATGAAGGGGGTGCCTCATTTGAGTAATCATATAAGGAGGATAACCTTTATAAGTAAATAATCAAGATTTTGCAAAATGACCCTTTTATATGTGTAACTTAATAAGGTATTTGGCTTCTTTTCCTCTAAACCTTGGTTGAGAGATAATTTTTGCATGTACTAAGAAGGGGTAAACGTGGCAAAGAAGTGGACAAGGACCCATATGAGAAATAAGGAAACAATTATCATTATCTTGAAAATATGCCCAAAATATATAAGCACACCTCTTTACAAGGCAAGGGATCGTTTCCCTTAATTTCCTCTTCTTATCTTCTTGCTTGGACCGACTAAGGAGGAGCTCAGGAGCAGAGGAGGACGACCAAACTGAATTGGGTAAGTTTAATGGCCATCTAGCTCGAATTCATGGAGGAAATCCCATTACAAGGTTGGTTTGCTAGTTTTCCTTACACAACTCTTCTTTTTAGCCATCTTCTCCATCCAATTCTTGAAGAAAGGACCTTGGACGACCTCTGGAGCTCAAACCACCATTAAATCTACGTATATTGGATCTCTAGATCAGATCCCAAGGCGGGTTTTATAACTCTAAACCTTAAAGCTTTGCTTATACATCTTCTTCCTATGAAAGCGTTGCTTGCTTTCCTTTCTTCCATACTTCTAAGTGTTCTTGCAACCAAATCCGTGAAGAACAGATCACGTTCTTGAGGTAGAAGAAGGTGGCTTTAATACCTATGTTAATCCTTATCTTACTTTATCAAACGGTCCCCCACCTCTTGCCCAAACGGTTTGCAAAACCATTTGGAAGCAAACGGTTTCAAAACCGTTTGAAGAGCAAACGGTTTCAAAACCATTTGAGAGGGTTGACCAAGGGTTGACCGTTTTATAATCCTGTTCCTAATTATGTTGGTTGATAACCCACCAAATTTTATGGGTTAATTCCAAAGGAATCATGAGTTGAAGGCTAATCAATTAGGCAAACCTAATTAGATTAAGTGCTGATTTTCATCTTCAGTATTTTAACCTTTTG
The DNA here is from genome assembly GCA_963693085.1 of Alisma plantago-aquatica. Classification (NCBI taxonomy): domain Eukaryota; kingdom Viridiplantae; phylum Streptophyta; class Magnoliopsida; order Alismatales; family Alismataceae; genus Alisma; species Alisma plantago-aquatica. Next base: position 912,127,618 of record OY856410.1, read on the forward strand.
GGCAAACGGTTTCAAAACCGTTTGAGAGGGTTTACCAAGGGCTGACCGTTTGAGATTCATGTTCCTATTCTTGTTGTTTAATGACTCACCAAATTTGATGGATTAATTCCCAATGAATCATGAGATGAATGCTAATCAATTGGGCAAACCCTAATTGAAATTTGTGCTGAAATTCAAATGAGTTGATTTGAGATTTTGGGTGGATTAGCCCAAACGGCTTCAAAACCATTTGGGGATCACCCAAATGGTCTCAAGACCGTTTGGGGGTTACCCAAGACCGTTTGGAGGTCAAAGGTTGGATATGGTTAAGAGATTGAAGGTACTTTAGTCACATAAACCCTAATCGGGTTCATTGCTGATTTCAATGGACCAATCATGTTGAAGTTTGGGTTGAGTGACCCAAACGGTTTCAAAACCATTTGGGGATCACCCAAATGGTCTCAAGACCGTTTGGTGATCACCCAAGACCGTTTGGAGGTCTAGGGTTAAGTGGAGTTGACCAATTGAGGGTCCAATCATATCAAGTTGTTGAATAACTAAGTGTTGATTTGATGACCAAACCTAGGGTTCAATCCTTAAGTAATTGACTTGGTTTTTGATGACATCATGGGAAAACGGTCTCAAGACTGTTTGGAGGATGTCCAAACGGTTTCAAAACCATTTGGAGGTCACCCAATACCGTTTGGAGGTCTAGGGTTGACTATGGATAAGTGGTTGAAGATTGAAAGGTAATAAGTTGATATATAATCGATTAGTGACCTAATGATCAAATCTATGGTTCAAACCTAAATAGGTTGAGTTAGTTTTTGATGTGACTTTGAGAAAACGGTCTCAAGACCGTTTGTAGGATGTCCAAATGATCCCAAGACCGTTTAGGGATAGGTCATGACCCAATTGAGTGATGGTTCAATGGGTTCAACATCAATTAGGATCATGTTGATGCATGATGAAGGATGATCGATTCCAACCCTAATCCAATCAATCTAAACCCTAATTGGTGATCAATTGAAGATCAATTGAGGGTCAAATCAGTAGAGGGTTAACCTAATTGGCTCAATTGACAAGTGGTTAACCATGGCATGAACAATTGAGGGATTCAACAATGGAAACCCTAACTCAATCTAAAGTGTTGACACACTTTTTGGTCCATGCAGTTTTGAGGTGGTTTGGAACAAACAGTCTCAAGACCGTTTGAGACTAAACGGTTTCAAAACCGTTTGGTGGTCATGCGGTTTCAAACCGTTTGGTGACCATGCAGTTTCAAGGCTGAATTGTCCATGCGGTTTCAAAGTCAAACTTGGCCAAATGGTCAACGTGACCAAACGGTCTTCACCACACTTTTGGACAAATGGTCTTGATGATGTACTTGGCCATGCGGTCTTGAAAGTCAAAGGTACCAAACGGTAAACCATTCCATGCGGTTTCAAAACCGTTTGGAGGTTGAAAGTGAAAAACTGTTTGAGGTCTTTTAAGGTCAAGAATGCTTAATGATTTAAAGGCTTAGATGGTTCAATTGTTGATTAATCTAAACCCTAATGATACCTAAAGACATTAAGGGAACAAGTAATTAGTTGGTTGTTGCATGCTATGATCAATGGTGGACTTTACCAAAGTACCCTTGATGGGTTTAAGTAGTCAACACCTCTTGATCAAGCAAACCCTAATAACCATTGTAGTGATGATGTGACTTATGTTATCAAGTTTGGTTTGATTTAATCTAATCATATGAGATGTAAACATCATCTAATGATAAGAGGAGAGAGAAGACTCCCTAATGTGAATGGTAATTAAGTAATATACTTCCAACATATATGAATGAACATAATTAGGGTATGATCCTTCACAATGAGATCATGGAAACCCTAATCATAATGATTAATGAATCTTAACCTTATTAAGAGCATGAATGAGAGTAATATTCATACATAATGATGGTACAAAGTGTGGGCTCTGATCTCCAAACCATGATATAATCACGATTTAAACTTAGCGGAAGCGATTCGATAAACAACGGAATACAAAAATCACGGGAAATTAAAACTTTTCGAGACAAGAGCTTGAATCCTTAAAAGCTTCTTCCATAACAAGAGATAAACTGTTTACATCTCATGATAATTACTTCTTGAGTAATTATATACATCAAGATACAAAATCTCAAGAACTCATAACAAAAGACTCCAAGACCTGAGAGTACAGAGGACACATAGGACTGACTCTAATCACACCACAAGGCAGGCTAAATCTCCACCTGAGATTTACTGCTGCTCCTGGTACTGCTGCTGCTGGGACTGGTCACCTGTAGACCTGTTCCTCCGTCCTCGACGTCCACCTAAAAAGTTGAAGTCTACGGGGTGATACAATTGTACATAATTGTCCCAGCGAGAGTTATAACTCCCCGCCAGAAGCTTTATTATAATATCAATGAATAACTTAAGCAGTAAAAGCTTACAAAGTATTCAATAGAAGATGCAGTTGTAAACAAGAGTTCAACATTTATCAAGCATGAAGAACATATGCACTATACAGTGTAACATCAATCAACTAACTCGTAGTTATCTCTAACAGGTATACTACGCTGTAGAGTATGTTTTTCAAACATTACTTTTATGCCCTGTGGAGATGAGGTTTACCACTCATACTCCAACCAATCACTGCTAAGTGCCTCGGTATCATACTAGGTCATCGAAAGAGCCGGATTCTCATGACCTTCACCTTCCTCAGTCAGTAAGAGGATCACTTGTAGGACATCTTGTGTCTCTACCATTATAGCTCACCAGGGTAATCTGGTCCTTCGCTATTTTAGAGTTACAGTGGCGTTCTGTACTCTCTTCGTCATCAGGAGATTTCATGTTTATCTTCCACTGATACAGATATCTGTGTTTTCTTCGTCATCAGGAGGTTTCATGTTTACCATCCACTGATACGGTATGGGATTATAGTGAAGGATTGATGGATTATACATCTACATCAAATTCCTACACTAGGATGTAAGGTTCTACACATCCATATACCCCACATACTCAACAGTATGTGATCCAGGAATTCTCGTAGGAAAACCTGTTTCACCATCATTTGATCTCTGATAATGATGGATCTATGATCAGGGCTCTACATTTCACTTGATTAGTTAGGTACATTCAGTATTCTTTTACATCATACATTGTTCTTCAAACAATAACAGTAGCATAACAGCTATGAAAGTAGAATACTAAATGCAACAAACCTAACTCACATCAATCATCATTTCTCATTATACTCATCACAAGTCATCTCTAAAGCATGACCTTGATGGTATTCATGGCTCTCACAGCCCATTATTATCATAGAATGCACTGACAAGGAAGCAAGATACTTTACTTATTCATAAGGCTATCAATATGCCTTTAATGAATATAGTATCATCATCCATACCTAGATATGATCACCTCCATATCAGAACCTACATGGTTAATTCAACTAATAAAGGTAATTCAAAGAAATGGTTATACTTTCCATTCTTGTCATAAGAGATAAGTTCTTTGATTCTTATCAAATAGAGTTTAATACTCATATAACATGTCATCACCATTGAATTAGGGTTTACTATTCATATCATATGTCATTACCCTTGAATTAGGGTTTACTATTCACATCACATGTCATTACCCTTGAATTAGGGTTTACTATTCATATCATATGGTGAATTGAACTCATGACATCATCATGTATGAGGAACATCATCATTGATGCTTCTCAGATTAGCTTAAGATTCATCATATATCATAATTAGGGTTTCCATGATCTCACATAGGTGGATCATACCCTAATCATGCACATTCATGTGTATTGAAGGTTCTTTACTTGAGTTTCCACCCAAAAAGGGTACTTTCTCTCTATCTTAAGGTACTTTCTCTCTCTCTTAAGATACTTTCTCTCTCCTCATATTAGTAGATGGTGATAACACCACTCTAGATCAGGTTGGATTAAGTCCTCATGGGCTAACATAAGTCAAAACATCACTATCATGTGATTAGGGTTTGATTTGAACAAGGTTTTACTCAATTGAGCCCCTCAAGGGTATTTTGGTAATTCACCCCATTGATCACTATCATGGGTTAATTCATTAGTCACTTAGTCCCCTAATGTCCTAGGTTACCATTAGGGTTTAGATTTGAGCATCATTGAACCATTTACATCTTCAAGTGATTAAGTGAAATCAACCTTTGAAAACCTCAAACGGTTTCAACCTTCAACCTCCAAACGGTTTGAGACCGTTTGGATGAGTTGACCGTTTGCTAGGGTTGACTCCAAGACCATGTGACCTTCAAGGTCGTTTGCCCAAACTGTGTGTGGGTGTAGACCGTTTAACAAGTTTGACTTCAAGACCGAGAGGGCTTACACGGTTTGAGACCGTTTGATGTCTCTCGATCTTGAGATCATTTGAGTCCAAACGGTCTTGAGACCGTTTGGCCCCAAATGGTCTTGAGACCGTGAGGCCTCACACGGTCTTGAGACTGTGAGGTCTCAAACGGTCTTGAGACTGTGTGACCTCAAACGGTCTTGAGACTGTTTGGTCCACTTGGTCTCAAACCGTTTGGACCTCCAACATGGTTCAATGGTTTCAATCGTTTATGATTATTAATGTTGAAGCTTCCAAATGGTCAAAGACATGGTAACCACTTATAGATTGAGTTAATTAGGGTTATTCTTAACCAATTGGTCACTCAATTGACCCTCAATTACTATCCAATTAGGGTTGAAGTTGGTTCAATTAAGGTCCATCAACGTTCAACCATCAACACTCATCAATGTGGATCAACACAAGGTTGAACCCTTCAATTGAGCTCCAAATGGGCCCAAACTTGGCCCAAACGGTCTTGAGATCGTGTGGATGAACTCCACACGGTCTTGAGACCGTTTGCCCAAGATTTCATCAAAATCTAATGTGATTTGATAGGAGTTGAACCTTGATTGAGCCTCAAATCAGAATTTTGATTAATTCAATATCCTATTGCAATTGGGCCCTCAATTGATCAAATTACCTTAACCCTAGACCTCCAAACGGTCTTGGGTTGTCACCACACGGTCTTGAGACCGTTTGGATGAGTTCCAAACGGTCTTGAGACCGTTTGCCCATCCAACTTTTGTATTCTAGTGTAAATTCTTCAAGGTTGGATCTATTGAGTTGATTATTATATCAATACTAAATTGCAATGTAATTTGGTATCTTTGTTCTTTCAATTGGTCAACTATACTTGACCCCAGACCTCCACACGGTCTTGGTTGATTCCCCACACGGTCTTGAGACCGTTTGGTTGATCCCCAAACGGTCTTGAGACCGTTTGGGTCAATCAACCCAAAAACACTAAGTTATACATTGAGATTTCAGTACTGATTTCAATTAGGGTTTGCCCTAGTAATCATCCTTCAACTCTTAAATCGTTTGGAATTAGTCCATAAAATTTGGTGAGTTGTTAATCAACATTATTTTGAACAGTAATCTCATATGGTCAACGCTTGGTCAACGTTCTTACACGGTCTTGAGACCGTTTTCCCAAAAAGGGCGATTTCAACAGATTGGAAATCAGGAGTAAATTCAATTAAAGTTGTTGATTAAAAAGGACATATCTCACGATTCCTTAGGAGTTATCACCTAAAATTTTTTGGGTGATTAGCCTACATAATTATGAACAGATTTCTTATACGGTCCACGCTCGGTCAACGCAGCCAAACGGTCTTGAAGACCGTTTGCCCTTACACAGTCTTGAGACCGTTTGCTCATCAAACGGTTTTGCAAACCGTGTGAGCACTTGGTGGAGACCGTTTGGTAAAGTGAAAAGTAGTGGATTAACTTTGGAAATAAAGTCCTCATATCCTAGCTCAGGAACAGAAAGGATTTCTCACGGATTTGCTTGCAAGGTAGCAAAGGAAGGTAGAGAAGAAGAAGAACTATCATCTAAAAGCATAAACGAGATATATATAACAAAGCATAGGTTTAGAGTTATAAAACCCGCCTAAAGCTTGCTCCTTGAGCTCCAAGCTTTTAATGGCGTCCTTGAGCTTCCACAGGTCGTCCAAGGTGAAACCTCCAGGGAAAGTCGAGAAGAGATGGCTAGAAAGGTAGAGTTATGTGAGCTAGCCATCAATTTGACCTTGAATTCGAGTTCTAACCATGAACTTAAGCAAAAGGGAGGATTCAAACCTACCTTGCACTCCTTGATCGTCCTCCTGAGCTACACAGCTTCTCTTTAGTCGGTTTGGGTGAATAGAACAGTGAAGGAAAGGAAGGGAAAGGTTCCTTGCTAAGTGAAGTTGAGGGTATATATACTTGGGGTGGGATTTTCAACATTAGCTCATGAGTTTTCCATAATTTCAACTAAGTCCCTCCATCCTTCTTTGCTCGTCCTCTCTTCTTAATTATAAGGACAACTTTTCTTATAGGGCCAAGAAAAGAGGGCAAAGAAGATCAACCTATTAATTTAAGCATACACATAAAAAGGGCTATAGTACATACACCCTGATTATTAAATCACAAAGGTGTTTTTCATAACTTGATTAATCAATTGAAGTGACCTTTCATCATTTATTCTCTAAATGATGATAAGAGTCTTAAAAGATACATTAGATGATGTATTTTACAAATTGTATCCCTAAATTTGGGTAAATTGCATTTTACTCCAAATTAGGGTTTCAAGCACCGGGATTGCTTCCACAGTTGCACCTTGGTGCCCAAGCTTGGGAAATCCCTCCAACTTTACCAAAATGATTCTCATGATGTCTCAACATCAGAGGAACATTTCAACATGTGCAAATTGCAAGTTAACCCTTCTAATTGGGTAAATTGCACATAGGTCCCTGCATAACAAAACAATGCTACAACCTTATATAAAAAGGAGCAAAAACTGAAATATATGTTTCTGAGAAACTTAATTACATGCCCAAAGTTAATCACAAGGATTTAATTACATATTTAGGCAAAACATATAGGGTTAACTCATAACCCAGGTCAGGGATGTTACACAAAGGTTAAAAACCTAATAGTACCTAAGTGACTAATGTCAATTAAGGAAGAAACCCTAATTGCTTATAAGAACTTGTGTTGTGTTGATTTAGTTACAATGTGCATGTTATTAGTAAATGTTAACCAGGCAGGTTTTCATACAGAAGTGATCATATCCAAGTAAGGATTATGAAAATTATATGCATTGAAAATACTTTACATGCTTCAAGTATAATGATATGCCATGTTACCTGGTGAGTGGTGACATATGAGCTATGATGTCATGTATACTGAAATGGTTCTGTAGGCCTTATTAATCTTCATATGCTTTGTTTCTTAGTAAAAAGTAAACTACAATTAATATTCCTGTGTGTGACATAATATGCTAATCATCCTAGATCGTTTATGAGTTTGTGAACTATGTGCAATGTTTTATATAACAAAATTATAATGCTATTGAGTCAAATGATATGAAAGTACCTAATAAGTGGAAGTAACTGTTCTATGGTAAGTTATGAGTTCAAGTACCTAGATTCTATAATCATGATGATAAACTTATTTAAAAAGTAGAAAGGTACTTGATAAGTTGAGGAATTGAGATCCTAACATTTTGTGAGAAGAGTATGGCTACATGCCATGACTCCACAGTAATAATGCCAGGCATTAGATATATGATCTAAGCCTGAAGAGAGCTAGTGTTATGATAATGGATTTATAATAAATAAATCTCATACATGTTCTTTTATTCCTTAAAAGATAAGTGACATGTGGTTTTATCAGATTATAGCTGTATTGATTTTAATAGGAAGAATGGTTTAATCTGTTAGACATTGTTTTAGCTGCTCCCAAACAATTATAACTTCTTTGTGTACATTTATTCTCTTAAGCTGCAATATTTTTTTTCTGGCGAAGAGTTATATCTCTTGCTGGGACAATTTTATAATTGTCTCACCCTGTGGGAAACATATTTTTAGGTGGACGTGGGCGAAGAGGCAGGAATCCTTCAATAGGTGAAGGGCAACATCAACAATACCAGGGACAACAGTGAAGTTTCAGGTGGAGACACTGGATGTTATGCCACGTGTAGATGTAATTAGAGTCCTATGTGTCGTCTCTGTACTCTCAGGTCCTCAGAGTAATAGTTAGCGCTTTCGAGATTTTTGTCTCAGAGCCTCGAGATTTTTGTATCTTGCCTTATGTAGTTAACATGGCAGTTAATAGTTGTAATCTCAAGATACGACCTTACAGAGATATACTGATGGATCAGTTTGTAAATAACTTATCATGTTTCTTTATGAAAAAGCTTTACCGTCTGAAGATCTCTTCACAAAAAGTTTTAAATTTTTAGTGATTTTTGGTAATCCGCTGCTTAGTGAACGCTTCTGCATTAGTTAATCTTATTTTCGCGAGATAGACGTTACAGTGCTGCTCAAGTCTATACCATGGATGTTATGGAGGTCGTTGACGATAATGGAGTCATTGAAGGTATAGTACACCTACTTAAACACCATGTTAAAGCTTTATTTGATTCTGGATCTTCAAATACTTTTATAGCTGCCAAACTTGTAATGATGCTAGACTTAGAGACCTTGTATAAGGACTATATCTTAGATGTTCAGACACCTAGCGAGAGGGTAGTCTCTTCTTTTCTATAAATTCTAACTATAGATTTGAGCATAGCTGAGAAGATGTTCCTGACATATTTCATCATCCTTGACATGACGGCTTTTGATATAATCCTGGGAATCGATTGGCTGAAAAAGTTCAAGGTAGCTCTGTTTTGTGAAAATAGGAAGGTCGGTCTATTGCACCCTGATGGTGAATGTATATGTATCAAAGGAAGGAAGTGCAATGAGCGACAATTCATAATCTCATCACTCAAAGTCAAAAAGCTAGTTTTGCACGGCTGCGGAGCTTTTTTGGCATCAATTGTTCTCAACCCTACATGACCTCAGATTGAGGATATCGACATAGTGTGATATTATCCTGATGTTTACCCTGATGAGCTTCCAAGACTTCCTCCTTCATGAGAGGTCAAATTTTCTATCGATCTCATACCTGGTATGGCTCCAATCTCAAAGCCACCATACCGTATGGCACCTATTGAACTGGCTGAACTTAAGAAGTAATTGCAAGAGCTTTTGCAATTGGGGTTTGTTCGCCCAAGTGTTTCGCCTTGGGGAGCCCCAGTTTTGTTTGTGAAGAAAAATGATGGTTCCATGAGGATGTGCATGGACTATTGCATGTTGAATCAGGTGAAGATAAAAAATTGATATCCTCTACCGTGCATCGATGACTTGTTTGATCAGCTAAAATCTCAAAGCCACCATACCGTCTGGCACCTATTGAACTGGCTAAACTTAAGAAGCAATTTCAAGAGCTTTTGCAACTGGGGTTTGTTCGCCCAAGTGTTTCGCCTTGGGGAGCCCCAGTTTTGTTTGTGAAGAAAAATGATGGTTCCATGAGGATGTGCATGGACTATTGCATGTTGAATCAGGTGAGGATAAAAAATTGATATCCTCTACCGTGCATCGATGACTTGTTTGATCAGCTAAAATCTGCAACTCTGTTCTAAAAAATAGATCTACGGAGCGGCTACTATCAAATGCGGTAAGGGATGAGGTTGTACTGAAGACAGCTTTCCTCTCTCATTATGGACATTATGAATTCCTAGCCTTTGGCTTGACTAATGCTCTCCCAGCTTCCTTCATGGACTTGATGAATCGAGTCTTTCGTCCTTACCTGGACAATTTTGTAGTGGTGTTCATCGATGACGTGCTTATATATTTTGAATCCATGGAGAAACATTAGGAGCATTAGCAAATTGTTCTTCAATCCTTACGGGATCACAAACTCTATGTGAAGTTCTCGAAGTGTGAATTCTAGATCAATGAAGTTATGTTTTTAGGCCATGTAATCTCTACAGGTCGTATCGCTATTGATCCTATCAAGATTGAGGCCGTGATGAGGTGGAAACCACCAAAAATCCTTCTGGGATACACAGTTTTCTGGGACTGGCCAGTTACTACTGAAAATTTGTGCAAAACTTTTCTGAGCTAGCCCTTCCGTTGACAAACTTGACTCATAAGGATACCAAGTTTATGTGGATGCCTGAGTGTGAGAAGAGCTTTGAGTAACTGAAGAAGCGGTTGACTCCTGCCCTTGTGCTTGCTTTACCAGTGGAAGGTAAACCATATGTCATTTGTAATGATGCTTCTGGACAAGGTTTAGGATGTCTCCTTATGCAAGAAGGACGGGTGATCGCATACGCCTCATGCCAGTTGAAGCCAAATGAAATAAACTGGCCTACTCATGATCTGGAGTTGGCTGCCATAGTACATGCCCTAAAGATTTGGCGTCACTACTTGTACGGAATCTAGTTAGAAATTTTTTGTGATCACAAAAGTCTGCTCTATCTTATGACGTAAAAGGACCTGAACCTACAACAAAGGTGATGGATGGAATACCTCAAAGACTACAATTTATCCATCACTTACCACCCTGGCAAGGCCAACGTGGTAGTGGATGCTCTTAGTAGGAAGAAAGATGTTGTGTGTGCCTCTATTCACTATTTTTTATGGAGGAGTTTGCAGTCTGATTATGTTTGGCTACTAGGCTGGATTCAGTATGCTTTTGTTTGGAAACGTAGTCAGTATCTGTTGATTCTGTCCTGATGTTGTAGAACTATTTTAATAAAAAAGTAAGGAATGTGTCGTTGTGATGCCGCTTAAGCAGAAGGGCAATTTTTTTTAAAAAAAAATCAATGTAGATTTTGTGAATGTTAGTTTTGTACTTAGGAAAACTAAACATAATATATGAGTATGGTCATAAGTAAGTGATGATTTAAAATAAACCAACTGTATTGTTGTCTTCGATTGCTATGTATGTTGTAAATAGGTAGTATTTTACATATTTGATCCAAGAAATGTAAAATGAAAACATTATTGAAATTGTCCTGTTATCTTGTTATATACCTATAAATAAGAGAAGGTATTGTGTTTGTGTGTGTGTTATTCCAGCATTGTGTGTGCTTTCTTAAGTGATGAGTGCGACTTAGCAAATATATCCTATCTGTGGGCTCTAACTCAAAATCATATTGTTTAATCTTTGTGGAAAGCTCTAATTTTCTAAATTTTAATCAGTTCGTTCTCTTTTAATTGTACATTAAATTAACATGAATATTAATACGGATGCAAAGAAAATTGTGATATGTCAAGTAATCTGTGTTACACCTTGATATTGTTGTTGTTTCAATGAAAGATAACATTCAAAGATAATTGCATAAAGAATGTATTATATAATAAATAACAAATAAATAATATATAAAATGCATAATGTATGCATTTAAATTCAATGGTAGCAAATGTGCGTAGCAAAGAGAATAGCATGTCTCCAGCAGAACTTAATACCACATAAAAAAATAGATAATAACTTATTGGTTCCCGGGCAAATACATCTCTAACATACAAACTGAGGGACACAAAGGAGAGGTCTGCCCTGGACCTAGACATATACACTGATACACAATCTAAGATGGTGAGCAGACACTGTGGGGGACATGCTTTGATGCGGAGGAAGATTTATTTTGATCCCAGGTAGGAACGTCCCAGTCGGACAACTTCATGGCCTTGTCGTACTCGTCCCATGACACAGGACTGGCTTCGTTCAACAACTGATTGGTTTCCTATTTGATGGCATCTTTTAGCCACTGAAACAGTAACGACATGTGGTGAATAGGAAGAGTAACACCTTGGCTTGTTCGTGGCTCCCATTTGTGCCCTCATCACGTGTAGTCTCACAACATTGTTTCTTGCAAACAAGGTTTTCTTCTACATATTTTCGAATCTTTGACGGAGACATCAATAATTTTTCAAACTTTGCCGTTGCCTTTGACCGTGATGACGACATCTATAGTTAATAAATAAATATAAGTATTAGAAAATATCAATAATAGTAAGATAACTGTGACAATATTGAATACAAATAAATGCTTCAACCAAACTTAGCTACAAACAAGTAAGAACGTGATGTATGCCTTCAATACATAACAATAAAGTAGAAGTTTTTTAAGTGATGGTCCAAACAAAACAATGCAACACATAAGTTTTGCAACTAAATGTTGCGAAGTAAACACAAACAACTACAATGTCGTGAAAATATATTACAAGTTCATGTGTTACTTTTGCCATCTAAAGTGGTTGTTTGATTCACTCATTGATGTTAAGGTATTCAGCAACCCCAGGTGGGTAAATGCGACGAGTCGTCACGAAGTTGCGCTGCACGACCAATGGCGGGGGAGGCAATAAATCTCCCAAAATAAAAAGATTGTCTCTTATGAACTCTCTCCTTATGTGTTTCCATCTCATCTGCAACTCAGTCAAAGATATGTAAGGCCCCCCAGTTATGTTTTGGAAGTCACGCCATACCTCCATCCAAGCTTGTGTAGTATATACTCCATTAACACATCTCCCCAACTCATATTGGTTTCTCATCATACCTCTGAGAACCATATCAAGCTCCGTACACCACATAAAATAAGGCGTTGTTGGAGGCCCATCCATATTACAGATTTTATAAGTAATATATTTTAGACGTAAGGGTGTATGGCACAATTAAGGGAATATAATATGCATATTCAGTGCTAACTAACATTCAGCAACATCACGATGAAAAAACATACACCCTCCATAAAACATATACCAACATTACGATAAATAACAAAAGCATGTTAATGTAATACAACAAATGAATTAAGAAAGATTTAATGTTAAAAACATCAAATGGTAGACAATGTAAATCAAGAAGACAAACTAAATGTAGCTTTGCCATTCAATGTTATGGTGTCACCATGGGTGAAGGAATGTCCAAAAGAAGACTACAATCTTCCTCCAGACTGGCAACGTAGCGTTCGAGAACCTCATGCTCATACTTTTTTTGGGTGTATATATCATCGTAGTTGTGATGAATTTCAACAAAGTCCTTCATGTTCATTGCCTGGTCCCACAGTGACTTGCATTCGATAATTAGTAACATAATCTCAGCTTTCAAAGAATCAATTGTTGGGGGGAGATCGACTGCCCAACGGAAGTATCTGCACCGATCTTTTCCCTAAAATGTATTATCAAGTTTAAGTGAATGACAAAGAATGTACAGCATACACAAGGGAAACCTATTATGTATGTATTTACTAGCGCACCTCACGAGAAGGACATATGTAATACATTTCACCCAGCCTTTCACTCAGAATGCCAAAATCATACAACCCTACATCCTCTGTGTTAAGCCGCAAGGCTGCATCTAACCCACAATCACACCTCGGAACTTTAGATGCATTCATCGACATCTAAAACATGATTGATGATTAGTAAAATAATGTCGGGTTCTGAACATAGATTTCAAATAAAAATTTCCGAACATAAAATAGGCCTAACTGCTTAGGGCTGAGCATCGGTCCAAATCCGGACCGAACCGGACCGAACCGAACCAGACCGGACCGCAGACTGAATTTCAACAATATACGGATTGCAGACCGGACCGTTTCGAGGTAGGACCGGACCGAGACCGGACCATTTTGTGCTAGGACCGGACCGTTTAGACTGTAATCATCCTTTTTTACATATTTTACAACTTATTTAATTTTACAAAGTTGATAATCTTAGTCACTTCTAACAATTATATAACTTTAGTATCAAACATTTATACTAGTAGTGCTTATATATGTACTTTATTTATAGTTATTATAGAATACACCTTCAAATATATATATGAATTTTATATAAAAGTCAATTTGCGGTCCAGACCAGACCGATTTTGGACCGGACCGGACTAGACCGGACTGAAGACCGAACTTATCGAAATTCTCAGACCGCGGACCGGACCGAACTCAAAATGGACCAGACCGGACCAAATTGAGCAGTCCGGTCTGGTTTTGCAGTCTGGGCCATTATTTGCTCACCCCTATAACTGCTTATTCAAACATAAAAGAAAATTCAGTATGAAATTTTTTCTACATCTATGATGTATTGTATCCGTCCTCATTTGAAGAGTCGTTCTTGATCGTGATGTGAAGTCATTGGAGAAGATATTGGCACCTCTCCCGTAGAGTGGAAATATCTTGTTGGAGCCTATTGGTGTCTGCTCTTGTCAAATAGACAAAGTCACATTGTTCAGACCATAGCTTGCGTTTGTTGCATGCATATGCAAGTTGTGTTAGCATAGCATCCCTAACTGTAGTAAGTGTGGCAACTGTGGGTGGTACACGCTGTGTGGGCAATCTCATATGACATATGTTCAAAACAAGACCCCTACCACATGTAAAATACGGTCTGTGGGGGTTGTTGTTTTCAAAACATCCATTTTCTACATCCGCGGCATCCATATACACGCGTACAGTGCATTGAAGGCCGCATGTACAACAAGTCATTCCATTCTCCATTTCAAGACAACCTACCAAAACATTATGTCATGTATATTATTAGGATCCAATAAAAGTTTGTAAAATAAACAACTAAAGGCTACAAAGTTATGTGGTGGATGATTTATCAAATAATGTCAAAGACTATTACAAATACAATTATAGGTCAATGGGCATCCCATAGCAAATTAGAAATGGATTCACGTAAACGATCGCCCTCCCTTGAATCGGCCTGACTTGTTTGTTGGAGGGAACTCAGGTCAACCCCAGAAGGGGGAACGACAGATGTTGAAATGTCATCTGGGAGTTCATCCATGATATTGTCGCCATCATGTTGGCGGCGTATGAAATTGTGGAGGATACAATAAGCCATTACGAGGAAACACTGTGAATGTATGGGATATGTCACCCCCTTTTTAAGGTAGGCAAACCGCCGCTTTAGCACCCCGAATGCTCTTTCTACAACATTACATAATTGTGCATGGTGGTGGTTGAACATCTCCTTCTTGCTGGTGTAGGCATGTCTGTTTCCTCGGTACTCAGAAATATGGTAAGCTGTGTTGCGATACGCTACAAGGAATTGCCGAGTGTTGGCATACCTTGCATCAACTAGGTAAAACTTTTTTGGCAGAACTTAACCCGCCCGTGGTCGTCGCTGACTGTAGGACCCGTTGGTCAGCAGCTGATCCCTCCCACCCAGTTAGGACATATGTAAACTCCATGGAGAAGTCAACTACATCCAATACATTAAGAGAGACATTCCCTTTTCTGTCTCGGTAGAGATTTTTCTTGTCTCGTTTATCCAATATTGGGATGTGTGTTCCGTCAATTGCCCCGATGGAATTCTATAACACCAAAATAGGTTGTAAACATACTAAATATTTTCAAATGATTAAAGATTGTAGGGGCTAACTATTACCTTGAAGTACGAGTAGAACCTTGGGGTCTCCAATATATGAGAATGTGCTGTCGTGCATGTCGCTACAGTTTGCATGACAATATAGTCATTGGACAATGAACACACAACGTCCAAGACTTCATTGAACTTTCTACTGATGGTCTCACTAGAGTGAATGTAGTCCTCAGCCAAAGCACGATTTGTATGTCCATGGCCAACCATTTGTAGGAAGTAGCATACAGCCTCAACTGAAGTGACGCAAGTGACGCCTCTAGTACTTCGTAACAAGGCCCAACTCTCAAGCTTGTCCACAAGGGCCAATATAGAATGTGGTCTCATTCGGTATAGGTCATAAGCCCTTTGTTCATGACCGTTTAATATTTCTAAGACCTTTTGGTGGCCACTCCTAATGCTAACTGACCTAGGTATTGTAGGTGGTATGCTGGAAATGTCGTCGATGATGGAGTTTTCTATGGACTCAACTATTGTATCAGCAATGTGATTAGCTGGACCAGAATATGTATGTAGAATGTGCATGAGGAGGTCAGGTGTTTCTATTTGGTCACTGGTTTACATGATGCCTACAAGTGGAATCATAGCAAGGTTGTCATGGCAACAGCAAGGAAAAAATAACTACTCGACAATCATATATAATCGTGGACATGTAAAATAATGGCTTGCAGGATACATAGAGAATTAGATTGAACGCAAAATAAAAGAAGGGCAGTGAAATAAAATATTACAACAATTAATCAATTTAGTTTGTGCGGTAAAATAATGTCTGGACGGGAAAAATATTACAACAATTCAGTAAATTAGTTTCTACGAAAAGAAAATGTTTGGACAGGAAATAGATTATTACAACAATGAAAGAACCTTCTAATGATTTGCTGAGTTAAATGTTTGGTCATTAATCAAACTAATGTTCCCTCTTATGATCTGGAAGGGCCAACATCATTGGACGGAGGAAAAAATGCATGGTGAGATGGCATAAACGACGATGGCATACTTGGTATGTTGTTGAAGTTGGGTGTTAGGGATTGCGGGAAAAATGCATTGTGAGATGGCATAAATGAGGATGACATTGAAGGTTTTGGTGTTGCATTGGCGGCTTGGGACCTTTCCCAAAGGTCTTGCAACCATATGGTTATCTTTTGAGGTGTGTCTATAAGGCTGAGGTAGATGTTGCGGTTTTTTGAGTCCTTGATGGTGTTCACAAGTATTGTAAACACAGCAGTGGGGGCATCGGGGTAAGTGTCATGGAAATGTTGTAAGATGGTTGCAAACACTTTCTTTTCAAAGGCTCTGGTTGCCACACTAGTGCCTAACTTGTTAACCTTTGCATAAACTTGTGTGAATTCAGATAACACTTCATTTGAAAGCCCACATCGGTCTTGAGCCATTGATGGCCGCTTCTTGCACCTAACGACAGGAGGCCTCCTGCCAACACTCGGTGTATATGTTCCACCTCCCCTGGTGTCTCCCTCACTTTGCATCCCATATGTGGCCATGTTCGGTTCCCCTGATTGGCTTCCAGGGTTCATGGGTGTCTCTGACCCATCTAAGTCGACAGTGACATCATCCTCAGAGGCAACGTCAGAAGGGATTTGTTTGTCCGTTGAACACATTGCATGATGTCCTATAGCAATGTTCCTCCCCGCCATCATCTCGATGTCATAGTAGTGGGGAAATAGCCACTTAATCAACCTAGCAAGGTCCTTGTTTGCCTAAGTATACAAAAAATTTGTATAAGGAAATTTAAGTGTAAATATAGGACATTACTTTTTTTTATTAAGGGACTAGTTATTGGACATACCACAAGTCTCTCCATCCACTCAGGGGTGTCAGGTAGCGTGGGCTTATGCCTAGTGTCATCCCATCCAATGCCACTCTTATTCGTCACAAGCTTCAAAGCGGCATAGTCCCTCCTCAAGTTCTTCCACCGAGTTTTGAGATGGTCTATATTGCAGGTCGTCTTCCCCATCCTATTTTGCATTTCCACAGTTTCCTCCCTCCAAGCCTTCCTAGTGAAATGACTGTCGACACACCTACCTAGGTCATATTGTCTGCGCAATGCTGATACTAGAGCGGCATCAAACTCTCTTGACCAAACAATACGAAACTTGGGGTCAGCGGAATGCATACCCCCGCAGGTGTTGTAATATATTATGACAGTGAGGAGTGGCTACAATGATAATTACTATATAACATGTTTGATTTGTAAGAGGCACATCCCATCACAATACACAAATCGTTATGCTAACAAGAAAATATTGTATTGTAGTACAGACAATAAACAACCATCATACTGTAGAGACACAAACACATATTGGAGCACTAAACACATAGCATCATATTACATCTATCTTGATGGACAAATGTGCATATGGTGAAGTTGATATAACACTAACAGAGCTAGGTCTTGATGGACAAATGTGCATGTGGTCAATTTCATATATATTTATATATAAAATTACACTATGGAGAGTTTTTTTTGCTTATCTCAGCCTTGCATTATATCTTTTCAGAGAAAGTATGTACTTAGATAGTGGCATCTAAGATGCAATTACACTATGAAAAAACCTTGTGCATCAGTTGCATTTATTATCTCTGTATATAGTAAAATCAATGTATGTATGTGAATATAAGTATAGTAGAAACAATAGAAAAGTAGTGACAACACACTATTTTCAGCACATGTGGTACATTTTACAATAAACATATGAGTTCCCACTCAGTATATTTACTACAGTGGAATTTGATTCATGCCATCTGATTCATCTCAAATTGTACACGTTAGCTATATTTAAATATGTGTTTTGTTTGCTGATAAGATCTCTGTCTTGCATTACTTGCTATGACAACAAAAGCATGTACTTGAATGGTGATGATTGAACTGCAATTACACCAAAATTACTCTATACACCAGCTACTACTCTGTTGGTGTATCCTGGAAGTATTATGTAACCAAACTTACTCTATACACCAAAATTGATTCCATTTTTTATAGACCTAGGTATTCTTTAATAGAATCACTGCTAAATTGCACATGTCTGTAAAAAATTGTTCTATTTCAGTGTAATGTACAGGTTCAGTGCATGGAAAGTCAACAACAAGCCATGATGGATAATCTAAGCATATTTTTTTGATGACTTTCAAGCAAAAGAAATATTATCATATCATTTCAATGTTATAAATCATGACACATGGTAGGTATACCAAGAATACTACAAGTAATGTATAAATAAAGGTAGTTATTAGTACTCATTTTCGACCTATAATACTGCAATACTCATCAGTAGATTAAACTGATTCAATTTTTTACAAAGCTAGTTATTATGTAACAGAAACACTGCTAAATTGCACATGTATCTAAAAAAGTTGTTCTATTTCAGTGTAATCTACAGGTTCAGTGCATGGAAACTCAACAAGAACCCATGACAGGATAATCCAAACGTATTTGTTTCATGAGTTTCAAGCAAAAGAAATATTTTCATAGCATTTAAAGTTATAAATCGTGAAATATGGTAAGAAAGAGTATGATTATATATTAATATCACAAATGTAAAGCAAGTGTGTAGTCGTCAAGTAAGAAGGAGATTTGAACTGCAAGTTGAGGAAGTTGGGTCACTGAAAACTATTACTAGCTATAATAATCAAGTAGGTCGACAAAATGTTTAATTTGGATTTAAGTTAAATGATGCTTAAACTGAGGAATTGTCTAATGTTGTATCATATTAATAGATTGAGTAATTTGTGTATTTTAGTAGAATACCATTCTAAACCACAACATTGTATCTACATAAGAAAATTCCTACTTTCACAAACTTATGTAGTTCAATCAAACTAGACATCACATGAACTAGGCTTTTTTAGTGCACTCGTGAACCTATGCTTATGCAAGAAAATCATCAAAAGATGTGTCTTTCAACTACAAATCATATGTCAGAAATAAATTATGGTGATCAATTAGACTCAATGTAATTCAATCATTGCGTAGAATCCAAAACAATAATAATTTATTAAAGATTATCTCTTCCTAGTCAAAACTGATTCCATTTTTTACAGACCTAGGTATTCTATAACAGAAACACTACTAAATTGCACATGTATGTAAAAACATGTTCTATTTCAGTGTAATCTACAGGTTCAGTGCATGGAAACTCAATAAGAACTCGTGATAGGATAATCCAAACATATTTGTTTGATGAGTTTCAAGCAAAAGAAATATTATCATAGCATTTAAAAGTTATAAATCATGAAACATGGTACGTATACCAATAATACTACAAGTAATGTATAACTAAAGCTAGTTATAAGTACTCTTTATCATTTTATTATTCCCTAGATACACATAATCATTTATTACAGTTAATTTTTTGACAATAACATCATTTTGGGATACTTGTGGGTACTAGATAAAGATTATCTCTTCCTAGTCCAAATTATCTCCATATAGCAAGCAACAGGAAATGAAAAAAAACATAAGAACGAGAGAGAAAGAAGGAACTTTGGGGTAGATATCAAGCAAAAAGGTTGTATTATTCCCTGGCCTCCTCTTTGACCGTATTCAAATATGAATAATGAGATGGATATATTTCTCAATAAGTTTTGTTTTCAAGTGACCTAATGTCAATGATAGAGTATGGTTGTTTAATGATTTGGATTAATTTTAAGTCGTTTCAGAAATTGCTAGGTCAATTCTATTAACCTTATGTCAGCACTGATAAAAATGGTTGTACAAATCTAGCCTTCAAGCAATAAAGTCGATTATGTCAGCCTTGGGGTCGATGAATTGACCCCTGGGATCTCTCGCATGTCTCTACAGAAAAATAATCAATGTTATCAACTATATGGTTGATGTTATCGACATGTTGGATGGTAAATTTGTATTTCCTCCAGAAAACATGTCACCACCGCTATAAAATCGAATATCTAATTTGCTCCTATCCATGACAAACATTGCTTAAACTATGCGAGATTCATCGACTGATAAAATGTGACTGTCATATACAACGATTAACTTGTTTGGAACCAATGTCGGATGAATAAATACACAAATTAATGACCATTCCACCTCAAAAATGTCTGCCCTAATCGACATCACAAACAAAGCATCGGCTACCCTATTTCGTGACCAACCTTAGCAGGAAGGGACGACAAAGATGAAGCACTAAGGAATCCTGGCTCTGTGTAGCGTCGTCGGAGCACCAGGGAGGAGAACCGCCATACTTCAGCAACGGATGAGGCTCAGCTTTCACGCATAGCTCCTCCAACAAGTGAATGTGAAAGTGGAGAACCTCGTAGAAGAATGACAGGAATAAGAAGGCACACAGACACCACTACTGCAGAAATGGCTTATAACGTCACTTTCAAAGGCGTCGGTTTCATAAATACACTGACACCTAAATAATAAAGTGTTGGTTTATGAAATAAACCGAAATCAATATGTGAAGGGCGACTAGACATGGGTATCACTTTTATTCTGTGTCGGTTACTTAATAACAGACCGACACCAAAAATTAACCACCAAATCCAAAATTTCCAATGAAAAAATTACCTCCAAAAATTTAACATATGGTGTCGGTCATTAACTAATAAACCGATGATGAAAGGTTATTCGCGAAATAAAAATTGGGCACATTTTGATCGTCAGTTTTACAACAATAACCAACACTTATGGTTTTTCCCGCGCTCTTCGTGGGAAATTTTTCACACCCTTTGAGCGTCGGATTTAGAAAAAACCGACGACTATGGTCATTAATCAAGAACCAATTTTGTAATCGGCATATGTAGATAGACATTTGTTTTTTTCTAGTTAAAACCGACGATTATCATGGGGAACAGGTGTCAGGTTTTATTGTTAACCGACACCGTTAGTGTTATGTGTCGGTTTTGTTGAATAACCGACACCGAATGTTAACTAAATAGCGCGTGAGCGAGCCCGACTCTTCCCCTTTCTCTCTGTGTTTGCAATCGGCTTAGGGTCTGGCGATTCCGGTGAGCAAGCAGACTCCCTCCGCGCCGCCGCCCACCGCCGCCATTCTCCTTGCTTGCCGCCGCCGTTCTCCTTGCTCGCCGCCGGCCACCTACTGCTCGCCGCTTGCTGGACGTTCTCCTTGATGCCATCGGCCACTTGCTGCTCACCGCTTGCTGGCCATTCTCCTTGCTCGCCGCCGGCCACCTGCTGCTCGTCACTTACTGGTCTCTGCTCCTCTGCCGCCGCCGCTCACTGCTCCAGCGGCCTGGTCTCCTGCTCTCCGGCGGCCTGCTCTCTAACAGCTCTCTTACCAACTCCGGCGGCCTGCTCTCTTGCTTCTCCGGCACCTCTGACGCCTGCTCTCTTACTGCTTCGGCCAACTCCGGCGGCCTACTCTCTAATTGCTCCAACTCCGACGATGCCTTCCTTCTGCCTTCCGCCACCACCACTGCTTCCGCCGCTGCTCCGGCCAATCAAAGGTAATGGAACCATCTCCGTTTCTACGTGTGTGCTATGTGTGTGACCTGTAGGAGTACCTTATAGTCTGGTCTCCATCTCTGTTTCTACTGTGATTGATCCACTGGTTTCTATGTGTGTGCTATTGCAACTAGGAGTACCATAAAGTCTGGTCTCCATCTTGAATCAATATATATTTTTCCAGAGTATTTAAGACATGACTTTGTACCTGATATTAGATCATCTAAGGGAGTGTTTATTTAAATTGAACATTATATATGAAACAAAATATGATTGTCTAGTATTTTCTCAATGATCACTTCCATTATAGTTCAGGAGCTCGCCGACCTTCTGCCTGCTCACCGCTCTTCCACGCTCGCCTGCCTGCTCGGCCTGCCCGTTCGGCTTCCACGTGCACCCATCCGCACCCTCTCTCCCTGCTCCAGAGCAAGACGCCCGACTGGGCTCAAACAGAGGTAAACATCCCCAAAAACCCTCTGTCTCGCCCTCTCTCCCAGCTCCAGAGCAAGACACTCTAATTTGTATTTACTTAAATACTGATTTGTATTTACTTATCTACTCGTTCATCTAATGATTTTTTATTCATCACATTATTTAAATTTAGGGCTATATATTTATTCATCTACTTTTTAAAATTATTTAATCATCTCTTGATTTATATTTGTTTATCAACTGAGATGTACTTTTTTATCTATTTCTTTGTGTTTGTTTATCTACTTATTATATTTATTTATCTAATGTTTTGAGTTTACTTATTCAGATGTTGCTATTGTAAATCAACCTAGGATATGAATAAATCTTGTGCTTGCATATATTTGTACTTCTAATCCTCATGCTTGACCTAATTCAGTAAACCCTAGGAATTGATAGTATAAATGCATTTAAACATTCATAAGCTATTAATGTTGATTAATTTAGGAAGCATTGATATGTTGTTATGGCTGCCCACAAATGTTTTCATAAGAAATTGTGTGTTGAATGGGGTTGTGAACAAGGAACTGGTGTTGTATTTGTTGGCCTAGAAACTCGTCCAAGATTTACTCATTAGGAGTAAATCTTGGATAGTCCCCGGTTTGGGACTGTTCTTGAAAACCTAATCTCACTTAGGATGTAAGTGTATAATGTGTATTGGGTTTTCAAGAAAATTTTGGCAGCATTTCCCCGTTTGTTCTCTAAGTACATATGTACTTGGAGAACAGCGGGGAAATGCTGCCGAAATTTTCTTGAAAACCCAATACACATTATGCACTTACTAGTGAGATTAGGTGTTCAAGAATGGGATAGGTGGTACACATTTAAGAATGACATCACATGTATAAACCCTAAAGCTGTAACCATAAACTCTAATCTGTTTACCCTAGACCCTAATCTTGTTGTAATATATACTTATTTTCTCTTTGATCATAGAATGGATAGATCATGGATGTCCATTCGCAATCGTTGCACCCTAGAGTTTATTTCTGGTCTTGATCAGTTTGTTAGATTTGCCGAGGAACATAGGAAACAACCTGGAGATAGGTTCTACTATCCATGTAGGCATTGCGGTAACAACTTGAAAGTCAGTACTGGTGACGAAATCAGAAGTCATGTCATGTGCAACGGGATTGTACAAGGCTATACAGAATGACACTGGCATGGAGAGATTTCAAACCTGAAACCAGTGGATGTCAATAGTAGTGCTTGTGTGGAAGAAGAAATTGCCTCTGATGACGTAGATGTGAATGAACCAGTTCCAGTAGACATCGTTGATGCGATGCTGGATAGTTGTGGGGTAGAGCACACCGATCTACCTCCCATGTTTAGAAACATTGTGCATGATGTTGAGATACCATTATATAGGGGTTGTAAGTTTACGAAGCTTGGCGCTGTGTTGAGATTGTATAAACTAAAAGCTAACAATCGATGGAGCGACAAAAGCTTCACGTCATTGTTGTCTTTGTTGAAATAAATTCTTCCTGAAAGAAATGAGCTGCCGATCTCAACATACCGGTTAAAGAAATTGTTGTGCCTAATGGAAATGGAGGCCAAGAAGATACACGCATGCAAGAATGATTGTGTATTATTTCAAAAGGACTATGTGGATTTGAAAGATTGTCTGAAATGTGGTGCATGAAGGTATAAATTGACGACTTCGGGGGAGTCCAAAACCGGTTCTCCCGCCAAGGTGATGTGGTATATACCTATAATACCACGGTTTCAACACTTGTTTGCCAATCCTATAGATGCGAAGAATTTGAGGTGGCATGCAAATGTTAAGAAAAATAATGATGGGATCCTACGACATGCGTCTGATTCCCCACAGTGGAAGAAGATTGATCGATTGTACCCTAAATTCGGTGAAGAGGATAGGAATCTAAGAATTGGGCTTTGTACAGATGGGATGAATCCGTACATGACATTGAGCATCCAACATAGCACTTGGCCAGTCATGCTTGTTATATACAATCTTCCTTCCTGGTTGTGTATGAAAAATAAATATGTTATGCTGTCGTTGTTGACATCAGGTCCTAAATAACCTGGAAATGATATCGATGTTTATCTTGAACCTCTGATTGATGACTTAAAGAAACTCTAGGGTGAAGGTGTGATGACCTATGATGCTTCATGAAGAGAGACATTTTTTTGCACACTATGTTGTTTTGCACTGTGAATGACTTTCCAGCATATGGGAATTTGTTTGGATATAGTGTTAAAGGATCTAAAGCGTGTCCTATATGTGAAGAGAACATTGATTCAATACGACTAAAACACGGTGGCAAGACTGTATATCTTGCTCATCAAAGGTTTCTTCCAAAATTTCATCTGTATCGTAGGTTGCGCAAAGCATTCAATGGACTGAATGAGGAACGTAGTGCACCTAAACCTATATCAGGGGAGGATATTTATGAAAGAGTGAAAGACATCGCCAATGAATTTGGTAAGAGATCAAAATGTATGATGGCCACAAGGAGTGACAAGTCTTTATTCAAGAAGAAGTTGATATTTTGGGATCTTCCTTATTGGAGTTCTTTGACAGTCAGGCATTGTACCGATGTCATGCACGTTGAGAAAAATGAATGTGATAGCGTCAGCGGTACTCTGTTGAATATACCAGGTAAGACTAAAGATGGGATAAATTCCAGAATGGACCTACGTGAAATGGGAATAAGGACAGAATTAACAAAAGTAGTTAGTAGCGATCAGAGAACATACTTACCTCCCGCTTGTTACACGTTGTCTAGAAAGGAGAAGAAAGCATTTTGTGAATGCTTGATAAATATTAAGGTGCCACAGGGTTACTCATCTAACATCCGTACATTGGTATCAATGAAAGATCTGAAGTTGATAGGTCTTAAATCTCATGATTGTCACATTCTAATGCAACAAATATTGCCTGTGGCAATTAGATCTATATTGCCAAAGCATGTAAGGTTTGCAATCACCAGACTTTGTTTCTTTTTCAACAGTCTGTTCAGCAAAGTTATTAACCCTGATACTCTCGATTATTTGCAAAGATAAGTGGTTGTTACCCTATGTCAGCTTGAGATGTATTTTCCTCCGTCGTTCTTTGATATCATGGTACATCTTGTTGTCCACTTGACTAGGGAAGTGAAAATGTTGGGATCAGTTTTCTTGCATTGGATGTATCCCTTTGAACGATACATGAGCATTTTAAAGGTGATATTCGAAACCGTTATCAACCTGAAGGGAGTATTATTGAGGGTTATGTGGCGAGAGAGGTTATGAATTTTTGCAATGACTTTCTGATTGGTAATGACGCTCCCGTGAATGACAAGAATATTGAGGAGCATTTTGGCAAAGGAGTTTTGGGATCACGGGTGAAAGTAATCAGCCGTGAGCAGTTGGAGCAAGGTCACTTGTATATTTTACACAACATCGATGAAGTGAGTGTTTATATCGAGGAACATACCAATTTCATCAAGAGACAATATCCTCGATCCAATTCAATGTGGCTTGCTAGAGAGCATAACAAGACATTTATTAAGTCGTTTGAAGATAAAATCTTACATCAACTATCTCAAACACCAGATAATGTTACTGAAACCATCAAATGCCTCTCCTTTAAACCAAAATTGAATGTTATGTCTTATGAAGGGTTTGACATAAATGGTTTCTCATATTACACAAAGCGTCAAGATGATAAGAGTGTCGTCCAAAACTGTGGGGTCACCCTTCAAGCATCTTCATTGTTTTTTGCAAGTGCAAAGGATAAAAGTCCACGTGAAGCTAAAATGTCATATTACGGTGTCACTGAAGACATATGGGAGTTTGACTATGTAGATTTCATAATTCCGCTCTTTAAATGTAATTGGGTTGACAACAACAAAGGAGTTATAGTGGATGAATTGGGTTTCACGTTAGTGAACTTTGAAAAGATTGGCGAGAAGGGTGAACCATTCATATTGGCATCACAGGCAAAAGAAGTATTTTATACCAATGATCCTGCAAATGATAAATGGTCGGTTGTTCTTCATGGTAAAAGACAGTTCATTGAAGATCCTATAGATGAAGAAGAGTACTATGATAAGTATGATGACTCCAATCCATTCTCATTTGGGTTGCCAACACCACCAAACATTGAAGCTGGGGATCACAATGACTTGTATGTTCGCGGGGATCATAATGAAGGATTGTTAATTGATAAAAGATCACAATATTAGAGGCATGTATGTTTATATTTTTATTATGTTCCCATGATGACCGTGTTGATGATCACCGTGAGGGTGAGGACGTGCTTGCACCGCCTGACAATGTAAGCTTTAAGAATATATCCCTGAGGTTTCTATCTATATGTTCATTTATAATTATATTATGTAAGTGTGTTTTTAATCAAATTTTTAGGATACTAGTTAATAGCAATTCTATTTAATTTGCAGGCGTTCGCCAAAGACTACAGACTATGCAGGACGGCCATGACATAGCTATGCAGGCCATCGACATTGCTTTGTAAATCCAAAGCACAACAGTCGAAGAGAAAGCAAGCATCCCACACTAAGGTTATATAGATATATAGTGGGACTAAGGTGACGATCCCACCTGCTAAAATAGGTTACCGACAACTACATGTTACGACTGGGAGGTCGTGATTCAGCAACCGTATGCATTAGCAGGAGGACAAACTGATTTCACCACGAGTTAACATTGAAGAAGGTCTACTAACCTACACTGAGCTAAACAAGTTTATCTGATAAACTTGTTTAGCTCAGTGTAGGGTAGTAGACCTTCTTCAATGTTAACTCGTGGTGAAATATGTTTGTCCTCCTGCTAATGCATACGGTTCCTGAATCACGACCTCCCAGTCGTAACATGTAGTTGTCGGTAACCTATTTTAGCAGGTGGGATCGTCACCTTAGTCCCACTATATATGTACTAAGATATAGTGTTGTATGTAAATTCGGCGCTGCTGTTGTTATGCACTATATATGTGTTAGTCTGTCATGTTGTTATATGAATCTGAAACACTTGTGTGTACTGCACTTTATGTATTGTATCTGTATCATGCTTCCCTTCATTGTGGCTTCTTTTGCTGTTGCATGGCTCTTTCAATATGATATTGTTGACAATGATGAATAAAGAATAACTTTGTTCTCATAATTAATTTTGTGTGAATGTGAATGAATTTTTATGAATTGTGTGTGAAAATCATCAATATATGAATGTTTCTACATGTGTCTGAATGTGAAAAGAGATGAAATAAATGGAACTGCAGGTTGCTACTGGTTTCTACATGCTTATGATGAAAAAAATAATATGAATTAAATGTTCTTATACATGAGTGTGAATCACATATATATAATATTGTCCATCATGTTAATTTTGTAGGTTTGTGGCCTGTTGTTGGCTGATATCAATGGATGTCGTAAAACCTGCAGTTCATAATTGAACTGCAGGTTTCTCATCCTGCGACCAGCCACAGCAGGTCTGCAGACTGACAGAAAAAAAACATAGGCGTCGGTTATTTGAACAAAACCGACGACTTATGGTTACAATGTCGGTTTCCATACTAGTAATCGACGTCGATTTTCCTAATGAGGCCAGACACCACGGCCGTGGCAGCGGACCAGACATAAAACAGGCGTCGGATATTTGTATAAAACTGACGACATATGGTAACAGTGTCGGTAGCCTTACTAGTAACCGACGTCGATTTCCCTAGAGGCCAGACACCACAGCGGGTGAGATGGCATCGGTTATCACTAATAAACTGACGCCGATAGTGCCCCAGATGGCGCCCTTTCTGTGGCGCGAAGGTATATGGCGTCGGTTTCAAAGCTAATAAATGACGCCTATACCCCTTGCTGACGCGTTTTCGGCGTGTTTTCGATGGCGCACGAAGGGTTGTGGCGTCGGTTTGAGAACCGACGCGTAACGATTGGGCTTTTAGCGGCGCCCACATAGTTGTCACTTAAAAACCGACACTAAAGGCCTTAAATAACCGACACTAAAGGCCGATTATGTACTAGTGCACGGACACTTGGTAGGGTTTCTTCTTGACTTGGCCGACCTAGGGCATCTGCTGTGCACCGACAAGACAAATCAAGGTCGCGGAAGGTAATACAGAAGAGCAGAGCAGGCCAGGACATGGGTACCTTTCTTTTGAGGGAGGTAGCCGCCCAGGTAGACCGGCGGTGGCAGACGGCAGCATTGATTCTCCACGCGAATGCCTCGCCCGACGACGCATGCCATCCATCCGCGATTCGCGACCTGCTCGAGGTAGCACCCTTCGCCGCCTTCACATTTACTTCTCTCTCGGATCAACAACAGGGAAGATGTGCGATTGTAGCGCAGCGTCGCGAGGGAGAGGAAGGTTAGGGCGAGATGGAGAGAGAG
This sequence comes from Alisma plantago-aquatica, assembly GCA_963693085.1. Taxonomy (NCBI): domain Eukaryota; kingdom Viridiplantae; phylum Streptophyta; class Magnoliopsida; order Alismatales; family Alismataceae; genus Alisma; species Alisma plantago-aquatica. Next base: position 912,156,197 of record OY856410.1, read on the forward strand.
GGGCATGCGAGAGATCGGGGTCGAGGGGGAGGCTGGTGTCGGGGCCAAACCGGACTGAGATTCCTAATCCTGCCTCGAGCGGGACTGGCTTAAACCAGATAACGAGATTCTGAAATCCCAAAACGGGGTTCCGACTCGCTTGCCTGCCAAACGCCGTTGACGCTCAATCCAGTCCGGGTTTTATAGACGTGGCGCAAAACGACAACGCCTAATCCGAACCTAGTCAGTTCCCAAACAACGCCTTAATATCCAGCCTACGAATTAGGGGTCTAAAGGAGGTTTAATTGCACCATTTAATCGCATTGAACAGAAACGAATATGGCTGGAATTAATAATTCGGTTTCAATTGTGACGCTAGATTGAACAAGGTTCGGCCGCTTATTATTTTTATTTTTATTTTAAACGAATACGCTGCAGGCGAAGCGAGGCTTCGTCTTCGTCTCCCACGAACAGGGCACGGACGTTACTGGATCTGTCCGTTGATCGCGTCCTTCAGTGTCTCATTGCCGTTTAATTTTCGTCGATGGTTTTCGAGATGACGAGGTGGACTCGGGAACCTTAAAAACTACGCCTGAGGAGCCCAATCGCAAAACGCCCAAAAACTCCTCCAGCAGACCTCTGCCGTCACTGCCATAGTGCATGGCCGCCTGGACTTAATAACTCCTGACGCCACGAAACTACTCACACGAGTAGTGCGATTGCTTCTCTACTGATCCCTAATCCCAATTTCTCTGGTGTGCTGTGGAGTCCTCGTGCCGGAGTGACCCTCGTCTCCGGTGAGGAGCAGGTTACAGCGGCACCGTGGTCATTTTGGAGTCAATTAAAGGTAAGAGCACCATCTGCGGTCCCTAACTATTTGTTCCCTGTCTTCTGTGCGCGCTGATTCTTCCCCAATCGCTGGGTCGACTAGAACCTCTGTCTCAAGTACAGGTATTCATGTCGGAGGGAATCTGGGTGCTTTTTGATTCCGCGTATGAACTTCAGTCCTCACGCTGATTTACAGATCTGCATTTGAAAGCCTGGTCTCTTGTCTAAGTCTCCTCTCCGCAGTTTGGTAGTTCCGCCTTTCATCAACACTGATTTGGGACCAGTTACCAGTCTGTTGGGTGCTGTTGCCTTGTGCCGGCATCAGTGCTCCACCCCTTTTGACGAGTCGGGGTTCCCTTTCTGGAACGCGACCGACTCCTTCGGAGTGACTACGGCAGTGAATGAGAGGAGGGGGACAGGAGGTCCTGAGTTTTGAACTGCTGGCATCGACCACGCGGAGTTCTAAGAAACAGGTAAATGAAGTCGTCGTTTCGTTTGTTTCATACTGATTAAAATCCCGGTGAATAATAGGGGCTAGTAGTCCGCCGTACTTTGTGTATTAGGAATCGACGCAATTCCAGCTTGTCCCTGCTGCTTCACGGATTAACAAATATACAGGTACCCTTGCGCCCATGCTTCTAAATCGTCAGAACCGATTGGTTTGGACTCATTTAATTAGTAATCCAGTAAATATCCATATTTAGTAAAGCCACGTTTAACCAACAGTGAATGAGATACATATATGATATAAGTAGGTGCTTCGATTGGGAAGATTTCCGGGTATTGATTACCGGCCTATGTGTCCAATTATCGAGTTCATAGGAAGTGTTTTGTTGAGTTAAATATTTAATAAGGAACAATTTTAACACAAAGTGTAATTTGATGCGTAGGTGAAATTAAACATAACTCAGACCTAGGTGACTTTTTTTTTACTTAAACATGACTTGGAGGTATGTACTCCACTCTATTTTATAACTGGGCATTTTATGACTAAAATTTTCATAATGAGGCAGCCTTTGAAATACTTGTTCTTGTTTCACTTTGACATATCTTATTCTCTTGAAAACATTAATTACAAGTTGAATTGGATCAGTGACCTCACATGTTATTGTGCTTGTCTTATGACATAAATGTTTAATGAATGATACATTTTGCGACTATTTCAATGCATGATAGACTATATGACTAGTTACTCCCTCATTCTTTTGAAAATTCATTCCTTTTGATAATTCTCATTGAAACTTACCTATCTTTAATGGCCTTTTTTTTAAACATCTTAACTTATTTTGAAACAATATAATGCCCTAGTTAATCTAGTAATGTACATACTCAGTTTTACTGACTCGTGCCTTTCTATTTCACATCCTGGGTGATGTTCCCTATCACCTAGGTGCAGACCATCCTATAGACGCCCCCATTGAGGGACAAGAGTTAGCGGGCCCAGAAATTGAGGAAAATGTGCAACAATAGATCATGACTTCTGAGATGGCTAGTTTACTTACTGCAACAGGTCCGTTTTGTTATAGTGTTTTTTTTTCAAGTTGACATGAGGGTTGTGTTGAGACTCTTTTCGAATATGTAATAATTTAGTGACTTTCGCAGCTATATTTTTAAACGCTCTTGATGAACCATTTATTTGAGAATAATTTAACACCCCCAATTATCTATATGTGGTGTTTGAAATTATGGGTTGTGCTTATTTATTTTCAATTTAATAGTAGGAAGTGGTCCCCTATGGGACCCATTCCTTACATACACATTATCTTGTTCTTTTGGAAATTGTGCTCCATGTGAAGTACCTTATTTGTTACTAATCTTGTGTTCATGTTTGGACATTCTCTTAGTGTTTTCTTATGCTTTTTTCATGATGGAACTCTATATGATGACATGTGATGTCTTTTCCCATTTGTGAGGTGGATGTATATGTTGGCCACTTTTGTTGTGATTTTGTAAATTATATGACTATACTTTCTACGGGCCTATACATTTAACATGCTATGCGATTCAGTAACACTAGAGTAGTATAATTGCATTGGTTTTGGGCAGATGTGTATTTTTGTTCGGGCAGTATACTCCTCTTATTTTTTGAGATGGAGGTGGCCGCATACCCGGGTTTTAAATTTATGAGGTTTGACCCACTTTTATAAATGTTGGGAGTTGGTAATATGTCACTCTATCAGGTTTCAAGTTTTTGAGGCTTGGTCGCCTTTGTATTTATATTGTTTTAGAGATATGTTTATCTCACATACATGCACGATGATGATAATTGATTATGGATTTGGTGCCTTAATCTCATGATATGTGCTTATGTGAAAAAACTTTATTTATTTATGGCAAATAATTCCTTTTGTTATCTCTTATTTGCAAATCTAGTTCTTTTATGCTCAATTGGGTAGTCCTTATGTAACATCTCATGATTTGAGGCCTTAGATAAAATGATCTTATAAGGAATGATTGGACTACCCATATTACCAACGTGTACCTCTTTTTCCTGGATCTCGTCTTTTAAGAACTCCAAAGTTAAGCGTGCTAAGTTTGGAGTAATACTAGGATGGGTGACCAGTTGGGAATTTGATCTTGGCTTGCATGTGAGTGAGGACAAAGCGTGCACTTAAGACTACTGGTGGTCTGTGGGGCCAATCATCATTTCTGAAACCTTACTAGAGCCTTGGGCAGTGGGCCCAGACTTTACACCTTATCTTTTCAATGGGAAGCCTTTTATATATGTTGTCCTTTATTCCATATATTGCTCAATTTTTTTTAATATGCACATATCGTCCTTTGCTGATGTTTTCTATTTTTCTCTTCTTGCTGGGGTACGCTTCCAATCCTAGGTGAAAGACATTGGAGAACACTGCATAAAGTTATAGACTAAGCTTAAGGAGTTTAAAGCTTGGAGATAAAGTTGTTATCATTTAGACTTCCCTCTATTTAGATCCATATGTTGTATCATGCATGTAAACCCTATGTGGGAGATTAAGATGTACTTTTATAATCTTTTGAAAAGTTGATAATAGTCATGATTTTTCTTCCACTACTTTATTTTGGTTGTTTTGAATACCATTAATAAAATTTGAAAATTTTATACTTACTCCACCATACTTTTATGACTGTGTTTAGATTTGAGGTTCTATTGTTCAAATTTTTAGTAGGGACTGGTTCCCCTCTGAGATCTCACTCCTTACAACGTGGTATTAAAGCCCATGGTATTCAAAATCTGACTATTTCAATTTTGTTCCCCTTATTAGAACCCTTGACTTGGATAGTGACCTTTAGGTGAGATGTTCACCCTAGTTTTGACCTATGTTTTTCATGAGATAATGAAAGGTTGATATGAGTTTCATGTTGAGAAAACCCTAATTTTTTGATGAGGTTAGATGATCATACCCTACCATATAGGTTTTTGGTGACATAAATCTTTATATGCAATTGATGTTTGACTTGAGGATGAAATTAGGTTTTATGGATGAGTTTTAAGTAGGATGAGGAGATTTTACTATGGAAAATTGTGACTTGGTTTTTGCAGTTGATTTTGGATCCATATTTTGTTTCATCTCGAATAGATTTCATCGTTAAAACTTATTTTCAATTATACAACTATATGTACAAAATTTTCTGGAGCTTATCGAAGATATCTTGAACTAAGTAACAGTGAAAAGATATGTAAGTTGTAGTGGAAAACCCTAGAATTAGTTGGAATAAAATCTTAACCCTAGTATTGATGTAGTCACTAGGAATATGTGGAATAATATAAAGGTGTAGTGGACCTACCCTTTGTACCCTATGACTTTTTGGGTCTTGGGTTGTTAGGTTAGAGACACAAGGACCTAAAGCTCAACCCTAGATGGTATGACTTTTTAAATGGATACATGACCTACATAAATATAAAATATTCACAACTGAAAGATATGTGGGTAACCCTAAATATTGTTAGTTTGACTAGTTAGGTTAAATCTTATAAGGGGTGGAGAGTAGTTGGTTGTTGATGTTTGGATCAATTGATTTTCAGGACGAAAACATTTTAAGGGGTGGAGAGTAGTTGTTTGTTGATGTTTGGATCAATAAAATTTCAAGGACAAAATTCTTTTCATGGGTGGAGTGTTGTAACATACTAGATTTTGGACCCTATCTTAGAAGTTTGACCTTTTGGGCTTAGCCATATGGTGATAATCATAGCCATTTTATAGTTGCATGAAATAAAAGTCATCCAAGCAGTTATTTTTAGCCAACTGATAAAACATCCAGGAATCACTGTGAAACTAAAGCGATTTAACCATAAGTGTAACCACATACCTGATCCAAAGTAACTTGATGTCCAAGCAAAAATAATATAAAACAATCAATCAAGCAATCAACAATATCCTGAAATTAATGCATAACATCCAAGTGTCATTGTCCTATCCAAAACATTCTTAAGATTGACTTGGACTCCACCTTAGGATTTCTTGGCCAACTTTAGGATTTTATCAGGGTTTTAGCCTCGATAATTCATTTATTATTTTAATGCTCCTTTGGTCCACAACCCTAATTTCAACATCATAGGCACGATTGAATGTCAATTAAGTCTAATGTATCTCTTTTACACTAAAACTACCATCTTTATACACTAGGAAACCCTAATTACCAAATTAGAAACTTTTATACTTAGAATAGATTAGAATCATCATATTTCAGCTTTATTCATGGATTTGAATAATTAAAACCATTAAGAGTCATAATTACCCAAAATTAGGGTTTCGAGGCCCATTAAAGCATATTCATGTACATGGAACCCTAAATTAATCCAACCACACATAAAAATCATCCTTTTGGATCTAATTTGTTCTTTTTATAATGAACAGGTTAATATTGATTAAAAACACCCATAATACCTTTCTCAATCTTATTAACATCAATATTAGGGTTCCTTAATCATAAATGCATTAAACTTGACAACTTTAACTACTTTTCGAATTGTAAGAGGAATTAGGCTCTAAAACTATTTTTAATGGATTTCTTGTATTTTTCTGAGCAAATTTCATATATTATATGTACCAATCCGAGCTACCAATCATTAGATATGAATTTTACAAAATTCACTTACTTGGACCAATGAGATGCTGACACGTGAGCAATCCCATGCAGCGTAGCTTCAGCCGAAAGATAACCAAATTACCCTTTTGCCCCCACATAAGTTGCCAGCTCTTTTGGGGTGTCAGCACTTTTGGGGTCATCCCTCTTCCCTTATGCATCCAGATAGTGCCCTCCTCATCTGCCCTTTGGGTCCCATGAGTTCATGAAGGTGATCAATCTCCTAACCCATGGTCCTTAGACAATGATAGTTGTTACCTCCCGACCCTATGATCTTGTGCAACTAGGGAATTACATGACTCCTACTCCCATCGGTCTTATCCCTACCTGACCCTGGAATAGACTTAGGATTCTAACATAATACATATCCGACTTGAAACCTTACCCGAGTCTCCATCATCTCTCTCGGCATTCGTGGTCTAACTTACATCCTCTCATAGGGATCATGGAGACCTACCTACCTCAGTCAGGCCCCATACTGGTTACCTCCATGGTAACACATCCATATGCACTTAGAGATGGTTATCTATGGGTCTGTAGGTTCATCCTCATACTATATACTCTCCACATAGCTTCTCAAGATCCTACGAGACCTCTTTCAGTTACCTCAAACCCAACAAAAGCTGGTACATACCCGACAGAAGGGTCCCTCTCCCATGATGGGAGGAAACTACCTCTTGATAGCACAAAGGTCTCAAACGTCCCTACGTCTAGGGTTTACATCCACATGAGCATGCTTACCCCTATCAAGCTACTAAGGCACGTAGCTAACAAGTAGACCACCTTCTAAACCATGCTAGGTTTCCATGATAGGTCATACTTGTTCTCATTCCTCAACATTGGACCATCATTATGCATGCCCATGTCACCAACCTATATGTGAGGGGTTCATCAAACATATACCTTAGTCTAAGGGGTTTCCTTTTCTTCTAAACATGAGGAGTGCCATGCTCCCATGCGTAAGAACTCAAGCATTTGTGTGAGCATCAGGTGCACCAGAAACTACTACTTCCCCTCTTAGGCCTAGGAACCCTAGGTTTACTTTTATGCATCAACCGTCTAACTACATGCTCGGCTTTCCAACCATAAACCAAGCATGTATGAGGTACATCATGCATGTCCTATTATCCTTCCATTTGAACAACACCTCAGAGTCGAGTCCTCCTTAAGGACAACCAACTAGGTATGAGGCCTTCCAACTTGATACTATACCTTCTCAGGGTCTAAGGAACTCTTCTTCCTATCCTTAGAAGGTAAGCTAGACACTTACTACTTCCATAGATCGGTTCAAGAATTCTCTTCCCCTTTCTAGGGTTTGGTTCCTCTAAAGGCAACCTAGATACCACAAGCCTCCAAGGATCATGCACGAGACCACCATAACCATCCACTTAGGTCATACACACCCGACTTCTTAGGGTTCCTTATATCCCGAAGTCTAAGCTTCCAACCTTCTTGCTCAGGTCTTACTCTCTCTCTCTCTAGAGCTAACCCTACAAACAACCTTACCACTAGATGTTCTCTCCCTAAGAAGGATCAATCTCGCATGCATACACCTAATGTTGGCTAAATGGATATCTATAAATCCCTTTGTTTTGATTATGACAAACATTTCATTCTTAGTGATCTAACGAGCTACTTGAGTGTGCAGGAACAAGGTGGATGACAAAGTACTAGGGAAATCTATATGCTTACATATTTATATTTTCATGAAATGTAATCGCTTTGTAAAAAACTTGTACAAATATATAATGTACAAGTACTTAGATTTCATGTAAATCAAGCGTTAGATCTTCCCTAGCTAAACACTACATTTAGATAAGTCATCCCCTTCAAATAGGATCACATATGCACGCTCATACATATAATTAGTGCCTAAATTGAAACATTGAAACAGGATCAATCTCGGTCGACCAACTCCTCGACCGAGACACTCTCGGTCGACAATCTTCTCGACCGAGAAAGATCCAAAGTAGCTGTTAGACACAACTGACAAGGTAGTTGGCAGTTGGAGATAAACGTTGCAAAACACTTGATTCAGAGAGCCTGTCGGTCGACAAGAGTTCGACCGAGTAGGTGTCTCGGTCGACCATTCCTCGACCGAGATGAACTCTGACAGCAACTGCAGAGTAAATTAATTAGCCGTTGCTAAAGCAACAAACTTGTACCTAACGGCTAGTTAAGCACTTAGAAACCCCTAGAAGTTATCTAGAACTTCCTTAAGCATCCTTAGGCCATTCCTATAAATAGGACAAGCCATAGGACACTCAAACTAACTTGTTACACTTGAGAAATCCTTGAGCATACTTTGAGCAATCTGTTTGTGAGCAAATTGAGCATTGTGACAATTGACTACTTCCTTCCTTAGCTCAAAATTCATGTCCTATAGGCTAGCATCTCCTATCCACTGTCATTACAATTCCATACACTTTGGTTAGGAGATCTATACGCTTGATCTAGGCAAATCAAGCCTTGGGCTACAAAGGATAAGTTGTAATTTCCTTTTCCTTTCTTGTTCCCTATTATTTTTTGTACTCTCCTTGCTACTCCTAGGTTGGAGGCTGCGGATTGGAGAGGGTGGAGATCTTCTTGGCAAAGAAGGTGACCTTGAGCTACTTCAAGAAGGCTGGTGCAACGGGAGGTTACTTTTAGAGAGGAAGCCTACTTCAAGGGGGAGCTTGGAGTTACTTCAAGAAGGCTACCTCAAGTTGGTGCATCTACTTCGAGTGAAGGCTGTTCAAGAGGTGTAAAGGAAAGTATTGTATTTTGTATAAATCCTTGTGAAGGTAATAAAATATATACTTTCAAATCCCGGTTGGGTAAGTAACCGGGTAGTGGACTGACAACTTTAGTATTTGCTAAAGTTGGAACCACTCTAAACACCTATCTCCTTCTTCCATTTTTAATTGTGGTTGCTTGAGTTCAATAATTGTTAAAATTACCATAAAACTCTATTCACCCCCCTCTAGTGTTTTTTCAATTGGTATCAGAGCAGGCTTCAAGGAACCCTAACCAGGTCTTGAAGAATGGAGGGTAATGGTGATTACAATCGCAACAAAAGGTGCAGCTTGGACAAATCTACAACATGTTGCAATTGGTGCTTAGGAACAAGCCACACAACAACTAGCTACCCATGGAGATCAAAAAGGGAAGATGAACACAAGGATTGTCTTATTGCTACAACTAGTGAAGAAGAAGAAGAGGTAAGTCTTTTTGATTTATCTAAAGAAGAACTAGTTGCTAGTCTTGAAGAGACACATAATAAATATGTTGAGTGCAAGAAGAAACTAAAGAAATCTAATAAAGCAAATGATGAATTACATGCTAAGCTTCTTGCTATTACATCTGAAAATGAAGATCTTAAAAAGATCATTGAAGATCATGATATTGAGATAAAATCTATAGAGGCAAATTGCAATCTACTTTCTTTAGAGAAGATTAATTTGCAAACTCAAGTGAATGATCTTCAAAAGCAACCCATCTTATGCAACCATCTAGATTATGATTCTATTGTCAAAGAAATAAATTCATTGTCATCTAATCTAGATCAAGCAAAACTAGATATCAAGAAGAGAATGTAAGAGATTGCCAAGTTACAACAAAAAGTTAGTAATTTGAATAATAATGGCATTCTTGATAAAATCTTAGATAATCCCTATCATCAAATCGGGAGAAGAGGACTAGGTTACAAGCCTAAGGGGAAATCCTATCAACAACCTAGTTGGAGAAAGACACAAACACATCAATCTATATATGTACCTAAAGGAACATCTTCACCCACAAACAACACAGAACACAACCCTAGAAAAAGATATGAGGTTGATTCTATATGTTTCCATTATTGCTTACGTCTTGGACACTACTCTTTTTCATGCCCATACAAGAAAAAGGATGTTGAGTTGGTATGGGTTCCAAAACCCCCAAATTAAATTGATTAGACTAAGTTGAGATATGACCAAAGACTTTAAATTACATATCTTTATGTCTATCTCAACTTAACATAAAGAGATAATAAAATGATTCAAGTAACTAAAAATTTCTAACTTGAAAATTTATCTCAATTAAGGTCCTCAAAACTTAAAGATTTTTAGTTGAGATTTGATCTAAATGTTACTTTGATGTTCATATGTCTTATCTCAACTAAAACTGATTTTTAAATTGCATAATTAAATTAAATATAGTCTATATTTTACTTGGAATCAATAAATAGTTATGTAGATAAAACAGAAACCTTGTCGGTCGAAAAATCCTCGACCGAGCAGTCAGTCGGTCGAGAAATCGTCGACCGATCTGTTCACTGATTTCAGTCTGCAGTAAAATTGCTAAATCAAGTGGCTATCTATTTGTTGTTAATGACTGTTTTACATGCAAAACAAGTTGAAGATCATTTTTGAATATAAATGATATCATTTTGATTGATCCTCTAAATAAGGTAAAACTGAAAATCATGTTTAGAAATCACTATTTTATAATGTTTTACATGATTTTTTAAGCATCTTCTGGTCTATCATGTGTTATGACATTTAGTTTAAATGATCACAATCACTGTATTTCATGGAATTATCATCTTATTTTTCTATTATTACATCATGGATATGCTTTCACTACTTTATCATTCATCTCATAAAGATGATGCTATGATAGAACAAATAGGTGATGATTATTGTATGCGAGGATCCTTGATGAAACATAGGCAAGAAAAATTATTCATTGGGGTTTTGTTGCTTAGAAAAAGAACTTTAAGGCTTGCAACACATAAGGTGAAAAATGTTCTCAATTGGCATTTTTTTGACATGAGATGTTAATCGCAAAAATCCTTTCATATTAAGTATCACTTAACATACTTCAAAATTGATACTTCACATATGAGTGCTTGAATTGAAAATCTGCAATGTTTGCCTCTTGGTTGAAATAAAATTCGACCAAGGGGCGCTAAGGTCGTAGTCAAAGTCGACCTAAAATAAGTTTGACACAATACTTATTTGAATATCATTTTATATATAAAAATTGTGATTAAAAAGAACAGTTATTTTATGATCACAAAATTGTCTCAATATTGTCAATAATAAATCTCAATATTACTCCCTTAGAAAATATATATATGCTCTACAAATTTAGTCTATCATTTGCATTAAAAATCAGCTTCAAAAATTCGTACCCAGTAAGTCTGTCGGTCGACGAATTCTTCGACCAAAAATATCTCGGTCAATCTACCTCTCTCGACCGACAGAACCCAGCCAGAATTAACATTGGACACACTTCCGGTCGACAATTGTTCGACCGAGACAGTGTCGGTCGACAATTGTTCGACCGAGAATCAACCGCTGGGATATGACCGTTGAAATACGACCGTTATCGTTGGGCGGCCGACCGTTACAAGTCGACCGTTGGACGGCCGAGTGGCGCGTCTGGAATATGACCGTTGCGGACGCTCGGTCGACAAATTGTCGACCGACCCGGTCACTGGATTGCTATAAAAGGGACCAAAAACGTGTCATTTCTTCACACTCTCATATCCTTGCTTCCATAGGTTCTCTCTAGTGCATTCTTGTGCAAATCTTTAGTATCTTCATCCCCAATACTTCCTTGCTTCTTCTCCACCTTCAAGCAACGCAATGGCATCATCCTCTGCTCGTGGAAAGAAGAAGGTCGCTGGCAGGAAAGGAAGGGAGGCTACTCCACCATTGACGATCATCAACGACATTGCCTTCGTCGACGGAGATGCTGGTGATCTCTATCTACGGCTCTCCTCCAAAACTCCTATCCCACGAAGACCAGTTGAAGTTATGGACTTCCTCAACATCGTCGACTTGGAGGATCTTTTTGAGGTGTAAAAGTTGAAAGAATTCATCAACCCTTCCTTCCCTTCCTACTCTTCCAAGGTAGTGAATGAATTCTATGCTAACCTCATCTCCCATTCTGAAAATGAAATCAACTTCTTCTATTCTATGGTCAATGGGCATAGCTTTCGATTTACTGAAGAGGATATTCTTGACATGCTAAATATTGACCTGGATGAATATCAAGACACCCTTGACCTTACCACTGGAAACCCACTTAATCAATTTTCCCAAGGTGACCATACCGTTAGTCTTAGTGACATCAAAAGAACCATTTTTCAATCCAATACAACCTGTCACGAAGATAGGGGCACATACTACGCTATCAATCTCAAACCTGCAGCTAGGATTGTAAACCTTATTGTTTCAACAAACATACATCCTAGAGCAAATAAGTCTGAAGTTCCTTTTTTTCGTATGTGTCTAATCTATGCCATTATCCAACGTATTCCCACAAATTTTATCCGCATCATTCTTAAAAACATGCTTGAGTTTTCTGGCAATCCTCCATATGTTGATCTTGTATGCCAAATTACTCAACATTTTCTTAAGACACAAATTGAGGATATGGGATATACATGGGAGCGTAGACCACAAAAAATAAGTAAGAATACTGTAGAAAAAAATGGGAATTGATTTCGGTCATAAGAGGGCTAGGGTGGAAGGAGAGACATCTAGTCAAGACATACCACCACCTCCTCCTACTACTAACCCATCCTATGATCCCATTCAAAACACCCTTACCTACATTGCGGGCTCCCAATATTATCTTAGTAAACAACTAGATTATAACCATCATGCCATGACTTATTTAAACCAAAAAATGCAAACCCTTTCTCCAAGCCAACTAGACGAATATCCTTATTCATTAAATCCTGGCATGCTCAATCCATATAATCCCTCTTACAACTACTATCAACCTCCACCTCCACCATCTACAGATCTCACGCATACTCAGTTTTCATCAATGCAACTACAAGATATTGCTGCTCATTTCCGATTTGATCGGGTTCCTACCTTCTTGGAAGCGTATGCCTTAACCAAGACAGGTGCTCTGGAGTGGCAAACTTTGGTCCAGTATTATGGAGCTGAGCCTTTTCTTGGGAAAGACCCTGATGTTGATGTAATTCTTAAGTCTTTCCAGTGAGATTTGGAGTTGTATTAGTTGTAATGGAATCTTTGCATAATTGTAATAAAAGGGTTATCTCTACATGATTTGGCTATCTTTTCATGCTTATAATGAAATTGGTTATCTTTATTTCCTATAATGGATATCTTTTTGGCATCATTTGAATATGGATTATAAGACTATTGTAGAGCATACAAAATAAGGGGAGTCATAAATAAAAATAAATAAAAAAGGATGCAATCTTTGCAAATACCTAAAATTTAAAGTTATGGCTAAATTGACACCTAGTGCAAAGCATTTATACCTTGGGATATCTATCTAAAGGGGAGCATAGTATGAAATTAAGGGGGAGAAGTAATATCAAATATTCAACATGGATATCTTTTTGAAATGACAAAGGGGGAGAAAAGAATATAAAAATAAAATAAAGATAAAAACTATAATAACTAAGTTTCATAATGAAAAAGGCCAAGCACTCACTTGCAAAACAAGAATGACTACAAAAGGCAATCTTCAGGTATGAAACTTATTTGTTTTATAATTCCTTCATTTATATTTTGGAAATGTTTGTCATCTTTAAAAAGGGGAAGATTGTTGGCTAAATGGATATCTATAAATCCCTTTGTTTTGATTATGACAAACATTTCATTCTTATTGATCTAACGAGCTACTTGAGTGTGCAGGAACAAGGTGGATGACAAAGTACTAGGGAAATCCATATGCTTACATATTTATATTTTCATGAAATATAATCGCTTTGTAAAAAACTTGTACAAATATATAATGTACAAGTACTTAGATTTCATGTAAATCAAGCGTTAGATCTTCCCTAGCTAAACACCACATTTAGATAAGTCATCCCCTTCAAATAGGATCACATATGCACACTCATACATATAATTAGTGCCTAAATTGAAACATTGAATCAGGATCAATCTCGGTCGACCAACTCCTCGACCGAGACACTCTCGGTCGACAATCTTCTCGACCGAGAAAGATCCAAAGTAGCCGTTAGACACAACTGACAAGGTAGTTGGCAGTTGGAGGTAAACGTTGCAAAACACTTGATTCAGAGAGCCTGTCGGTCGACAAGAGTTCGACCGAGTAGGTGTCTCGGTCGACCATTCCTCGACCGAGATGAACTCTGACAGCAACTGCAGAGTAAATTAATTAGTCATTGCTAAAGCAACAAACTTGTACCTAACGGCTAGTTAAGCACTTAGAAACCCCTAGAAGTTATCTAGAACATCCTTAAGCATTCTTATGCCATTCCTATAAATAGGACAAGCCATAGGACACTCAAACTAACTTGTTACACTTGAGAAATCCTTGAGCATACTTTGAGAAATCTATTTGTGAGCAAATTGAGCATTGTGACAATTGGCTACTTCCTTCCTTAGCTCAAAATTCATGTCCTATAGGCTAGCATCTCCTATCCACTGTCATTACAATTCCATACACTTTGGTTAGGAGATCTATATGCTTGATCTAGGCAAATCAAGCCTTGGGCTACAAAGGATAAGTTGTAATTTCCTTTTCCTTTCGTGTTCCCTGTTATTGTTTGTACTCTCCTTGCTACTCCTAGGTTGGAGGCTGCGGATTGGAGAGGGTGGAGATCTTCTTGGCGAAGAAGGTGACCTTGAGCTACTTCAAGAAGGCTGGTGCAGCGGGAGGTTACTTTTAGAGAGGAAGGCTACTTCAAGGGGGAGCTTGGAGTTACTTCAAGAAGGCTACCTCAAGTTGGTGCATCTACTTCGAGTGAAGGCTGTTCAAGGGGTGTAAAGGAAAGTATTGTATTTTGTATAAATCCTTGTGAAGGTAATAAAATATATACTTTCAAATCCCGGTTGGGTAAGCAACCGGGTAGTGGACTGACAACTTTAGTATTTGCTAAAGTTGGAACCACTCTAAACACCTGTCTCCTTCTTCCATTTTTAATTGTGGTTGCTTGAGTTCAATAATTGTTAAAATTACCATAAAACTCTATTCACCCCCCTCTAGTGTTTTTTCACCTACATGGGTGAAACCCATGATCAACCAAAGATCATCCAAAGCTCTACATGCTTACCTCATAAGCTATCCAACATGCCCTTCTGGTCTAGGTCTCAACCTACTACCAGCACTACTATTGTGTCATCTCACATAGGCACATGCCTCATCCTGGCTCATATATGCCTATAAGGGTCCTATATGGTCATCATTAACCTCATCAATGAAGGAGTTATCCTTCACTCTAAGTTGCACCACCCTTTCCAAGTTGGGTCACCCAAAAGGCACTAGGTTCGACAACCTCACATAACCAAAAGCATTTCAACCCACACACATAGTCGACCATGACATCTAACTCATTATGCCATCTCTCTCTAACCACCACTGAGGGTTAGGGTTAGCATCATCCTCAGAGGATGTGCCAGGTCTCTACCTTTAATGGAGGTTTCTGCCTCCAATACCAACTCTTTATTCATCCTCCTGACAAGAAGGTCTAACCTTAGGTCTCTCCTAAGGGTATGACAACACATGTCATACAACC
The DNA here is from genome assembly GCA_963693085.1 of Alisma plantago-aquatica. NCBI lineage: Eukaryota > Viridiplantae > Streptophyta > Magnoliopsida > Alismatales > Alismataceae > Alisma > Alisma plantago-aquatica. The sequence goes on from OY856410.1 coordinate 912,171,570, forward strand.
TAAGCATGCAACTAGTCTTTAGTCTATGCTTAAACTATTAAGCTTATGTCCATGACATCTTATTTACATGCTTTTCATTAATTTGGTGGAGGATTCCTTAACCTTATCATACATACCATGACCTCAAGAGGGTGAGGAAGAGAGAGAAAACCCTAAACCTTAGAATCTTAACTGAATTAGGGTTGAGAAGGGATGAAAATAGAAGAGAGAGTCCTAGAGGTATCTTATTTTGAGTCAAACCTCAGACATTGGCCAGGAAGTCACACTACATCTGGGAGTCCTCGTGACCGACTAGCGGGGCGGAGGAAAATCTTGCCAGCCCCCAGACCGTGATCCTTTTCTAGACACCTCCGTCATCAGAAAATCCTCTAATAACTCCCTCGGGTTCTACAGAGTTTGTAAAATTTAATAATTACTAAGGATTAAATGAGGAACCAAGGCTCTGATACCAAATGTAATGACCCCGCCACCTGGTAACCCCCAATTAAGGGAGACCAAGAGGTCGGAGCCGTTATCCCAATTTTCTGGATCAATGATTCGACAAATAATCAATAATAATTACTAAATTATACCAAGACTATACTGAAAAGATTTAAGAAAATAAAATTGTGCATACCTTTTTAAAACCTTGGATTTCTAAACTTCTATCCAGAACTGGAAACTATTCTAACTAATCCTCCTCTGTATTTTTACTTCATGTATTCGCAATATGCCACTTTACTATTTGTCCTTTTTGATTTTGTACCTAAATCTCCGACAAACAAAACGTCGGTCAGTATAACGAATTATAATGGTATGTGGGGGAAACACAAATTATGCATTTAGTTGTAACAACATATTACAGTCAATTATGATTTAACAAACAACTTTACGCTTTAAGCATAACTGCTCAATCCATACATACCCTAGCCTCTACGCTATCCCTGCAGTGGACCTGGATACTACCTCTCATATGGTAGATCCCAATTAACCCTGCATGATCCTACCTAACATGTAGATCAATACCTAGGGTTGAGTCGCATGGCACTACCCATAGGTAGCCCAATCCCTAACTCACGATATGATAAAGAGTCGCATGGCACTACCCATAGGTAGCCCAATCGCTAACTCATGATAACCTGATGGTCCTACCTAACAAGTAGACCATGTACTAGGTTACCCTTTTCATCATTAGCAAAGCCACAGAGGAGGACCAGGACCAAGCTAGTCATGTATACATATTTATGGTGATAATCATAGTCACTTTATAGTTGCATGAAATAAAAGTCATCCAAGCAGTTATTTTCAGCCAACCTATAAAACATCCGGGAATCGTCGTGAAGCTAAAGCGATTTAACCATAAGTGTAACCACATACCTAATCTAGAGTAACTTGATGTCCAAGCAAGAATAATCAAGAACAATCAATCAAGCAATCAACAATATCTTGAAATTAATGCATAACATCCAAGTGTTATCGTCCTATCCAAAACATTATTAAGATTGACTTGGATTCCACCTTAGGATTTCTTGGCCAACTTTAGGGTTTTATCAGGGTTTTAGCCTCCATAATGCATTTATTACTTTTAATGCTCTTTTGCTCCACAACCCTAATTTCAACATCATAGCCACGATTGAATGTCAATTAAGTCTAATGTATCTCTTTTACACTAAAACTACCATCTTTATACACTAGGAAACCCTAATTACCAAATTAGAAACTTTTATACTCAGAATAGCTTAGAATCATCATATTTCAGCTTTATTCATGGATTTGAATAATTAAAACCATTAAGAGTTATAATTACCCAAAATTAGGGTTTCAAGGCCCATTAAAGCATATTCATGTACATGGAACCCTAAATTAATCCAACCACGCATAAAAATCATCCTTTTAAATCTAATTTGTTCTTTTTATAATCAACAAGTTAATATTGATTAAAAACACCCATAATACCTTTCTCAATCTTATTAACATCAATATTAGGGTTTCTTAATCATAAATGCATTAAAGTTGACAACTTTAACTACTTTTCTAATTGCAAGAGGAATTAGGCTCTAAAACTATTTTTAATAGATTTCTCATATTTTTCTAAGCAAATTTCATATATTATATGTACCAATCCGAGCTACCAATCATTAGATACAAATTTTACAAAATTCACTTACTTGAACCAATGAGATGCTGACACATCATCAATCTCATGCAGTGTAGCTTCGGCCGAAACATAACCAGATTACCCTTTTACCCCGCCCCCTCCTCCCCAGGGCTCGTGGGTCGCCGCCAACCGCCGCCCTGGCTCCGCCGCCCCTCCATGCACACGAGGCGCCTCCAGTTTGTGACCAAGGTAGCCTGTTTTGAGTGTGCCCAGTCCGCAACGTGCGGCCGACATTGCAGCCCTACTGCTGCTAATGCGCATGGGTTAGGGCACGGTGATGATGCATGTGCTTCTGTATGGCAACGTGGTACATCAAGCTTCCATCAAAACCCCTTCTTGGCTCCTCGTTGCTCCATGGTCGCGCTACTCTTCTTTGTTAGGGTTTTGGGTGAAAACAAGAAAGAAGAAGAGAGAGAGATGCATGGGATCCTCTTGTACTCGGTCTAAGGGTTCAACCCTTATATAAGGGAGGGTAGCCATGCCCTAGCATGCTTGCCCATGAAGAAACAAAGCCCTTTCCCAATAGGAAACCTATTTCCCTTAATTTAAGAAGTAATCTCTCTTATTAATAATTCCTTGATTATTCATATTCCTTAGTTATTAGAAAATCTAAAAATTATCTCTTTCATCATCTTTGTGCTTGGATTTAAATCCATTGGCCATGAAATCTTACTTCCTTATAGTAAAAAGTATCTCTTTTTGATAATACCAAAAAGTCATTAACTTTGTAGCACATTATCCTCATATTTTTGTATTATTTATATTTTCTCTTTCTTCTTATATATTAGGACTCCTTGGATCCCAAGAAATCCTAAGATTTTGAAATCCTTTTTGAAGGATACTTATTATCCTTCTAGATGCATCTACATCCATTATTTCTCATTATCTTACTTATTTCTTTATTAAAAGATTTATTTTCAAGGATTTCTCTTTATCTTTTATTTCCTTTTTCCTCTTTTTCTATTTCTTCCATTAGAACTCACATATAAACGAAATTTATTCAATTGTGACCACTAACGCCACTTTCTAGAGATTTCCAAATATTCCTCATGAATACATTGCTTTATATTCATTATTTGGACTTTGTTTTTCTTTTCTTCTCTTTTATATCCATTATTGGATTAACATAATAGTAGGAATCACAAAATTCCTATCAAAAGGGAGATTTGCAAAGAAATTCATCCTTTGAAGCAAAGCATACAACCTTCTCAATTCAAGTCTATATTCATAAATATTACATTTCAATTATGAAAACACATGTAAAATTGAGGTTGTAACATTTGGTTTATACCAGACCTTGGCCTCCCACATCAATGTTTTCTCCATAGATGGAACATTATCTCTTTCCTTTTCTTTGTTATTCAACATGTCCACTCGAGATTTTCAGATTGGAGTAGGCTTACCATATGAAGGATTCTCTAATAGTGGTTGATGTTGGAAATGACTCGATGGGTGGGCCAGGTGGCGATCGCATGCTTCGTCGCCCGTTCAGACACTTAGAGTCACACATCACTTGAACTAGTAGTCTACTCACTAACACAATAGAAATGAATGAAATTAATTATACTGCATTGTAGCAAGTTGGCAACATATATGAAGATCTTGTACACATTATAATAGAGATCATTCTTGCCATTTAGGCCGACACGAGATTGTTATTTGTATAAAAATCATGGTTGAGACGCCTTGAGTTCAAAGCAAAAACTTGCTTATGGTTATGCTAATTGTTGTAAATCTGAAATGGTCGTAAACTATATAAATTAAAGGAAATTATTAGGTCTATCAAATAAAAACATAAAAATTTTACCCGACATTTGAGGTATCATACACTTTCCAAACAAAGTAAACACAAAATATTAAGTATCATTTGTTATGCAATTAAATAATATTTCCTTTTAATTATTTTCAAGGTTTCTGTTTTGGTAAATATGAGTTTATCCACTTACCACCACTGTGGTTGCATGTTGATTGTTCTCTTGAATTTAAATATTCCTTACTTATAGGTAGTTTGATCGGCATATGCTTACAATTTATCTATCCCTGACTCGACACAAACATTTATTATAAACTAAATACCAATCCTAAAAAAGCACAGTTCATTGATTAACAACAAAAAGGTAAACCTATATTGGAAATATCACGTGCTTTTTAATAGTTATAAGGTAGATTATGAAATATCTAATGACTATCTTTTTACCAAGTAATGTAATGGTTAGATTAGCAACATGAATTCTAACAACGTGTATTATTTAGTATCGTATATGAACCATCTTAGTAAATGTATGGTACACTATTTCGGCCCGGTTCGTTACTTTTTTTATCTCAAAAGAATTTGCAAAACTCTACTTACATTGATTCTAGGGTAGGACGTTGATTCCAATGCAGGCATAGTTATCATAAATCTATCAAATTGTTTAGAACCAACCCGACTTGGACTCGTGTTGCTAATGACGCCCAGTTAGAAGCCAATACAAATATGAACTATTTCGAAACTTTTCCAAATTTGAATGTCATAAATATAATATTATTATAAAACATAATTCATTGTTTTTACATGTACTCAATATCATAGATGATGTATACATTATAACATATATGTGGGAATTTTGAGAAACACGACTGTTTTCAGCTTTCGGGCTTTTACCTTTGGGTAGTTTATTTGGAAAAAATTCTAGATATAGTCACCTAACCACCCGTCCGCGCACTCAGTTCTGGGGAATGAGAGCTGGAGCAACAATAAAGCAATAAATGATAAGAGAAGTAGAAGAGAGAGAAAGAAATTTGTCTATAACTTTCAATCTGGGATGTATATTTTGATAAAATAAAAGGCATTGGATTCCTTGTAAAAAATATTTTCTAACAAGACTAGTGTTGACATATTTTGAAAAAATAATATTATGAGAGAAATATATCATCTATATTTTGAGATGTCATACACATGTTCTAGGTACAGTACATCAGTAAGTAAATATTTGTATTTTATCTCAAAATATTAGTAATGTACCCGAATCACGTGTACTGTACCCTTTTATTTATCCACCCGAATATATTGCCAATGTTTCGGAGTTATATATCGCATATTTTGGAGTGCATCACTCTTATTTTTGGAGGTACAATTTCGATATTTTATTTGTTGACGTACCATACCTTAAAACACAAGTATTATATCAGTATAACACAAATTTTTACTATACCCAGTTTAATTTTAATATACCAGCACATATTTGGAAGTACATCACTAATGGTACTCCTGTTTTGGTATCCAAAATTTTTTCGGTATTATATTATTATACTTCTCATATTATTTTATCTCTAAAATATGTCCATATTGATTTTATTAAAAAGTATTTATTAGGATGAACTTAATGCATTTTATTTTGATAAAAGATTCTTCTAGGTTTAAAAATTATGAACAAAACATTTTCCTCTCTCTTGTTTTTCTCTTTAGATAGTGCATAGACTTTTTCTACCACGTCATAGATGATAGGAGGGTGTAGGTATACAACTCTTTATTTGTTGTGGGGAGTTGGAATCTTCCATTGCGGTAAAGGGTCCACACTCTTTAGTGGCATTAATTGACCGGCAAGCCATAACAACTCTGCACTATGCCCGATTCATCCCCAAGATGCGCGGGTTATAAGCCCAAAGATCAGGTACCGACAGGGAGATTCAGGACAATCCAGCCCCTTCATTGTTCCAAAAACTCCCCTACAGATCTGCGTGCACAAGGTAACGCGGATCTTGAGAGGGCTTTTGGAGAATGAAGGGTTTGGATCGTCCTCCCAAAACCTCATGCAGCACCTGATCTGGGACGGGGCTATATAACCTTGTGGCCATGATCCCTGCCGAAGCCCGAATATCAACAATCATTTTCATGATGGGGACCCCAGGAGGTTCCGGAGAGGAGATAGACGTGGCGGCAGTGGAGGAGATCCTGGGGTACAACTTCCGCGACAGCCACATGCTCATCAGTGCACTTACACATAGTTCCTACCGCGAACTTGAAGAGGACGGCCCAACCTACTGGGTGTTCGAAGTAACAGGCGACGCAACCCTCAAACTTCTGGTCGCAACCGGAATCCGGATGATGTACCCCGATCTCCCTGCGGAAACGAGCAGAAGACTGGCAGTTGCCAATTGGGACAATGAGAGACTTGCGCGAGCCACTGTAGACAGCGGCCTACATAAATTTCTCCGACACAAAGCACCCCATGTTGCATTCCTCTCAATATTAATGAGGTACACAATAGCATTCCTCTCAATATCTGCTGCTCCAGCTGCTTCTGTGTTGAAGCATGGGTACACTACATCATCTTCTTCCGTTCTCGTTCACTTGGCGCCTTGTTCTTTTTGTGCTTCAATCGGTTGTTATTTCTTTTTCTCTATATGACTATATTGTTGTTTCCAGATCGGTCATGCAGAAATTTCCGCCTCTCACTCTATTATCTGCTATTCACAAGGGCAGATTTAAAATGGGGCCAGCGGTGATCATGACCCTCCCGGTCATTATATATATTTATGTTTGTGACATTTACAAATGCAACAACGGACACACATCATTAACAGAATCGATGACACAGTCTCTGGCTTAAATTCCACGCTTGAGTCGTGCCAATTGGTCATTTTTCCTCGAATTTCTATGTTGACAACATACCATGCCCTTTTCCCCCAAATGTGAAAAGTAATTTAGAGAAACCTGCTACAATATGTAATTAATAAAATTGAACTCTGCATGTTTGACACCCTTAAATAAAAAAATGTTGTCAAAAATTTATGAAAATTAGAAATAAGTATGTGAAAAAGAGTTGATCGGAATTGTGGGTAATTTTATTCCGAAGGGACAAGACAAATGTCTAGCCCTAGCACAAAGTGCTCATACAAGATAGGTTTAAAGAATAAACCTTTCCAAAGGACCAAGAGGTCAAACAACCCATTACTTAAACCAAGAACACGATGTCCAGACCAGGTCTGTTCATTATGTTCCTGTTTTGAAGAAAAGGGTAACCAAAGCATGCTTATGCAGCAATGCTTCACGAGTACAAATTGCATAGAAAAATAGTTGATATTTGTATAAATGATGCAATAATTTTTTTTATAAGACTTAATTTGATATCCACTTATATAATACCCAATTTTTTAAGATGTCACAATGTTCTCTCAAATGTTTAGACTAAATTAGACCAACCCGATACTATATATAAGTAGCAGAACAAGTTCCTCTTGTTTAGCTAAGCCCTAAACCGAATAACATTCTTCTAGAAATAATAAAAAATAGAAAGAATTTTATGAAAACATTTCTTATTTTTATTAAAATCCAATGATTTGTGTGTATAGCACATAATTTGGTAACCAATTACAGAACAACTGAATTGTTAAGTTGCCATATTCTACTTGCAAAGCATAATGATATATCTTACGACTTTTATGTTTTATTACAAGTTCATACAGATGTAGTGTAAGTAAACTTGTAATGACGTATAATATCAAAAAGTATAAATCTGGAAAACATGTTTATGTGTGTAACTATTTTTAGTATTGAGAAGTCTCCCTCGTCTATATTTTCTAACACCACCTTAGGTCTCGTATAGATGCCTAACTTTAAAAAAAAGTTGGGGAATTTCACCCCTTTTAAAGTAATGAGGAGGGAGAACGGCCCATAGCTAACTAACACCAAAGGCTTATTTATCCCTACTTTATCTGCCCCACCAGGAATCGGTGTGATTCGATCTGGCAACTTCTACCTCACAAGCAGCAAGCAAGTTTAACCAGCTGACCTAGCTGTCAAGGACAGATGCCTAACTTTAAATGTAGACATGTTTGATGTGTTAACATTGGAAAGTTGTTTCTATAATTAACCTTACAATATCAAATACTGGTATATGTTTAAATATACAAATATATGTATACAATTTTTTCAAAAGGAACTGTACTCATGTGCAACCACATGGACTTACATCCCACATCTATTACTTTCTACCTATTTATGCTTATCTCTCGAATCAATGTCTTTTATTCATAATCTAGATATTTGAATTGACATTTGGAAATCCATGATTTAATATACTTCTACAAATTAGAGTGCATTTTGCCAACGAACAACTTGTAAAGACATCGTAACAATGTGAATTTTAATATACGTTTGTTTTTCTCTATTAACTCATAGAATGGTGGATTATAATAGGACGCCTTATAATTTAAACAAATAATTTGTTGGTAATCCTATTCTAATATCTATGTACTGCATAATACTCATAAGTTTTGATGTTAGAAATGAAGCCAGTTGCATGCTTTATAATTTTTTATATTTTCATGTTTCTATTTACCATATAAAATTGTCGTACAATTTATATTTCAGATTCACAATGTCTATTTGAATTTTTCCAAATACTAAACAAATCATGAAGTTGTTATAGTCTTAAGGAACTTCTTAGAAAAAATCCTTATGACTAGAACTAATTGTAATTTTGTATCTCATATAAAATGTTACACACACACACACACACACACACACACACACACACACATATATATATATATATATATATATATATATATATAATGTAAATAAGAAACATGCTATATCCAATTGTGCTAGTATATATTATTAGAGTGCAAATGATATCATATTTCTCTTTCTATATTTTTCATTCTATTCAGAAATGTCATATATCCATTGACAATGTACTTGATGCATGGTTTCTATTGCAATCTTATAACATCCAGCTAAAGTATATTTGCCCCCCCCTCCAGAATAATACACATTGATTTTACCTCCGTCCAAGGAACTTAAATCATGTACATTTGTATGAATGCATGCATTGTTTCTTTCAACAACACACCACTAACCACATGTATTTCAGATTGAAAATTTCATGAGAGACATGGGAACATATTCCTCACATTGGAAAGGACTAATTGACCCTCCTGAGGTCCTAGCTGACATTGTGAGAGCAGTATTGGGAGCCATTATAAAGGACTCTGACCAGTCTCTAGAAACTGCTCGGGAGGTACATACTCCTATCACATGCATATTTGACTTGATTTGTGCCTTTATTTACTTTATGTGTAGCATATATATGACAATTAATTTTGTCATCTCCTTATAATTGCATTTTATGTAAAGGTGTTTGAGAATTTGATGGGGCCATTGATCGATATGGAGACGATGGGAGAGAGACGCCATCCGGTGAGTGAGCTTTATGAGTTTTGCAAAGAGAACGACATGCACATCAGATTTGAGGATGAATGGGAACAAAACAGCAAGATTGACGTAATTATTAATGACGACCTTATTGGGAGTTATTCATATAATTACAATAGAGGTGTCACTTATAACAGGGCCGCCAAAGCCGCACTTGAGGTGCCCACAGAATGAGTAGGGCTTAATGCGAGCATAGAGAAAATATTTCCCATAATATAGCCACAATGCTCGCTCATTGCACAAGGGCATCTTTTGAAGGTCCAAGTAGGAATAATTATGAGAACGTCAGACTCATACTAGATCGTGTAATGTATCTCTTTCTGCTTCTACATATTATATTTGACTCTCACTTGTAATACAAGCAATGTAACTTTGCTAGAAATTTAATGAGGTATGAATATTTGTCATGGTAAACTAATTATGAAACAAAGAGGAATTTTCTTGTAACAAGGAATGGTGATAATTTATATATTTTAATTTTTTTATATTACAGTACCTATATGTTCCAAGAAGATTTTTTCTATTTTCAACAAAATTTAAGACCCAAAATCACCATATATTAAGTAATAAAAAGTAGTAAAGACTATCTTTCTATCTACATAACACATTATTTTCTCCGAATCTCCCCTCTATTTTTCTAGACCATTTTTGAATCTTATTTATCAAAATAATCTAGACATGACTCCAAGTATTGTATCACACTATCTAATCCAAAGGCTATCTTGAAATCAATGACAAAGTAGATGTGGCAGTTTGGAACTATTAGAAAATAACAGAGGAATGTTGGGACATTGTTTGCAACAATGGTGGTGGACAAAATATAGAAAGATAGAGGTTTTGTTTTTGAATAGATGGAGAAGGTGAATGAGTATATTTAGAAAAATTGAGGTGGATTCAAATCAATTCCTCTAAGACTCTATTGATGAACATTTGTGACAACATCTTTAAAAAGTTCTACCACCTTCCATATACCATTATGAAACCCATATTAAATGTATAATAACTCCAACTTACTTTGAAAACCATTGTAACATGGTTTACTTGGGTAGAATGAGTAAAAGTAATTTCTAATAGCAGATCATTACTTCAATATTGTGAGAAATTAGTCCTTGGAATATAAAACATCATTATTAAAAAGTAATTGTGACTTTCAATAACTAAATCATAAGACCAAAAGAGGACTTGGGGACATGAAATATCTTTTCACTATGTGGATGGTGGAAAATCATCATCATCATTCTCTTAGTTATACGCATGAGTCTCATCTCATTATCTTGGAACACACATCAATCCATGATCACACAAAGAAATAATAGACCAGAACAACATATGTATATGTTTACTAATATTATCATTACCCTAGATGAAATTATACTATCATAAATAATGTAATGACATGAATGTATCTTGTTTCATCAAGTATAAAACCATTATTATTAGGATGTAGGATTGTGTCATCTAGTCTCACAAGTAAAAAAATCAACACAACAATAAACACACATAACAAAACTTAAACATGTTATTTTTATAATTATAATTACATCTACAATTGTTCCACTATGATGTATCAAAATTATATAAAAATTACACATCATACTAGGTTAATCAAATATGTTATGATTTTGATGTTATTTATACCTTGGATAGCTTCACCAAAGGATATTTATTCTGAGTAGTAACATATCCATTTAATTTGTATATTTTTTGTTGGATTGGCATACTTAGAATGTAGCATATAACATCATACTAACTTCTCATGAATCATATCACCTTGAAAACAATAGTGAAGCCTCTCTTGGTAATCTAGTTTAGCATGTTGTCATAAGATGTCCCTTTCAATTTGATGGATAAGGATACAACTCACCCCAAGTTCTAATTGTGACAAAAAGTTATCATAAATTTTTTATTATAAAGATTTATACATCATAAATTTAATATAGATATATAGATGAGATTATATCTAGTCTTGACAATATTTTCAATGTGTGCAAATGGTATCTACCACATCATTCTCCCATTTACCTTTCATACATATTACAACGATATCAAATGACACATAACCACTTGTAAGTGGAAGTATCCAAAACATAATTGTACTCAAAGAGAGTCACATAAAAATGGTAGTATGCTAGAATATAAAAATCTACATACTTGAAATTGTGAAGTGTATATACTTAAACTTGTTCTAACATAGAATGTGAATCTAATATAGGTTTCTTATTACTTTCTATAACATATAACTAAACACAAGGAAAGGGAAACATTTTATATACTATCTTCATTTATGTAAAGATACCCCGCCAAAAAATCTAGATTCAGTCCTCTTAAATCCTTGACCATGATCTTTTATTGCTTTAAAATTATTATTTCTTATAACTTGTCGGATATGTTGTCTCTAGCCACTCATAAACCATCAAAAAGTGGGTTTGAGAACTTTATGACATAACATATCTTCTGATAGAAACATAGAACAATGATAATGCCATGATAATTCTTATTATAACCTCATGTATGACCTATTACAATAATAATCAAGTTTTTCACAACAACAACTCTTTTATTTTTATTGAAGTGTATATTGCATTTGTACTGTGGTACCTCTTATACTTCTCCTAAGAGTTCCATAGAAAGGATCTTATATAAGGTACTTTCACTATTTGAATCTTATATTGAATTGCTGAAATAGAAAAAAAATTGCTTTCAATTCTCTTAATAGATTTTATGTTTATAAACCTACTCAAATTTTGACTATGTAAGCTTCAATCTTGGAATGAAAAATATGTATAACTTACTTCACATCTAATACATATGCTTAAAGTGCATTTATTACTTACCTTTTTTGGAGAAAACCCCAATGGAGATTGGATGTTAGTCACACCCTAGGAATCTTGTTGAATTATAACCATGTGCTAATAATCATTACTTAACCTACTTTTTAGGGTTCATAGATTACACATGTTCTAGGGGTCTAACTAGGGTTTTGAAACCATGCTAGATGATTATTTCTATTTAAAGATTCCCAAATGACTACTTTTTGGTGTTTTTCTAGTCACTAATGGGTTTTTTTATAATTTTAGCTCCTGATAAAAAGTTGAAATAAGAAATATGTCTTGAAGTGATTTGGCATGGCCCCATAAATTTGAGTTGTAGTCTAGAGGAGGAAGCCACTTGGTCAAGGCCCAGCTCAGTAACCTCTACAACATGATAACAAAACACAAAGTAAAAGGGCTAATGTCCCACATAAACGTGACAAAATAGGTCGCATGACTAGGCCAGTTTTATATAACCCCACATAAAACAACTGATTGATTGAACATATGGGCATGGGAAAGACCTAAACACCTCAAATGGGTGTCACAAAAACCACACAAGGGTAGAATATGGAATTATTTTGGTATATATGCTCGTAGAGGCAAATCATTTGATGATTATATGGGACTCATCATGTACTTGATTTGATAATATTGATAAAGGTAATTCCTCTGTTATGCTTGTCTAAAACTATGAAATACAAGCATAATAGATGTCAAAAGAACAATGTTACTTGATAGCATATGTATTCAGATTGAGGACCTAAAAAATGAGATCATATGTGTGAGAAGAGCACATACATGCTTGTTATGTCACTGGTTGGGTATCATTATGGAAGCAAAATAGATGACAATAATATATAAGATAGGAATATGTCTTAACGAATGAAAATAACATTAATTCATGATATTTGATATCAAGTCAAATACATAGGCACATGCTAGAATACCAGACATGCCCACCTTGAGTGAGATACATGGAAACCATGAAATTCTAGTAAGAACCAGCTGTCAAAAGTGATATTGATAATTGTGGTTATTAAACCTGAAGTCACTACACTCACCACATGTCATTCAACAACTTTGACACCATCGAACGGGATTATGAATAAGACTTTCCATATAGTTGGTGATTTGGTACATTATGACACATGGGGATTGATTGTGAGTGTTGTAGATGGAATTTTTCCTTTCTATGAGAGCTTTATATCATGGGGCCTTGACAAGCAAGATTGAGAAATGTGTGGCCATTCTCGTGGGAGTCAATATATGATATGTTAACTCATTGTATCTCAACATCCTACTCTAATTCAAGAAACATTGACCGAGTATTAAGAGGATGACAATTCCATTACTCAGATTAAATCTTGATATTAAAGACAAAGATACTATATAATCATGTTAACATTGATCACTTATTGTAGCTTTAAGTTGTTATCCAACTTTCTAATTACTTGGATAGCAATGATGTGTTGCTAGATACTACTCATTGCTTGTGTAGTCAAAATGGTTATGGACTTCACTGCCAATGTAATATGGGACCTATAGGGTCACACATAGTGGATGCACTTAGAATAGGATTTTACTCATGAATGAGATTTAACTTGGCTCCTAACGTTGTTTAAGTAAGCAAATTAAAAAATGCATATGCCAATCGACTAACTATAGTGACCAGTTGACCAGTTGGATCTTAATGACCCTGGCTGATAGAACCAACAAATTGATCAATCAGAGTGTCCAACCAACTGACTAAACTGGGGTCCAAGGAGATGCATAAAATACTGACTCGGCCGACTGTATGCAGAATAACTAATTTGAGTGGGTAAAAGGATCAGTTTGACTAATTCAAAAGATAAATGATATGTGTATTGAAGTGCATTAATCATCACATTAAAAGGCAGTATTATTGCACCAACGAACCAATCGGCTAACTGGACAATCCAATCAATAAATTGGTCTGCCAGTCGACCAACTAGATGGTCCATTGGACTGACTGATTCACCGTAGTAGTTTTCAAGTCATGAATCCTAACCTTTAATATCATATGGGTTCTAGAAACCCTAGTCCATCCACTCTATATAAGGAGGGGGATGGCCAAGTCTCTAGACACACAATAGATACAAAGTCTAGAGAGGAAGTCATAATATTGTCTCAAGACTCCTCATCTCACAGTTCTAGTAACGTGTGAGTGAGACTAGCAATCTTACCCGAAAGGGAAAGATAGCAAGGGGAAAGTTAGTCGACACTGCACGTTGACAAATAGAAGGACAACTCCATGTTGTAGGCTCTGCAAGTACGATGTGGAGTTCCCTGTAATCATTATATACTACATTGAGGTGTGTAATCTTATGTTGTCATGCTAGGAGGACGTCATCAACCACTATCTATGTACACTACACTAGAATGACACCTATGGCTGCCTTCCATGTGATTCTTGTGAAGGAGCACATATATCTGCAAGAATAGTCCTTGGATTTGTTCTCGAACAAGGTATGTCTTGCACCCTCTTTCCTAATACATTATTTTTGACACGAGCGGTTGCTTAAGGAAATATGGTAGAAATTTTCATTTCTGATGCCTATTATGCCCCCTATTTCCCTACATGAAAATCACAACTACATCAATTTAGAGTGTATCGAGATTAAATTCAATACGATTATCCTATAATTTTTGCATAAGATGTGAACATTTAAATGGTTAACGTATCCAATCAAATAAGACATACACTAAGAATGTCCCATAAATTCAATATAATATATATGCAAATATATATGGTGTTCATTCCATGCCCACACAGGTATCTACCTGCTCCACATTTGGTTACTTTTTTTAGAGTTTCTTACTTTACACATGTAGAGAGTTACTTCACCTTATAAACTATTACTTTTCATGCATAAATAGTTACATTTGTAATAGTTGTAATAAACTATTATAGAATTTTTACCGTGTATTCTATCCATATTTACTTTTTTATTCGAATAGTTACTTTTTGGTCAACATAGTTATTTTTTCAGTGAGTTACTTTTTCTAACCAACTACTTACTTCTTAGGAGGCACGAGTGGTGAATTACAAGTTACCCACTTGAGTATTAAAGATAAACCCATATATGTAAGTATATATATATATATATGTATATATATATACATATATATACATATATATACATACATATATAAATACCCAATGAGTAGCCTGGATTTTCACTATCCATCAGCCAAAAAATTAATGATTTGGCTAGAAAAGTAACTATGTGAACAAAAAAAGTAACTATGTTGATAAAAAACTAACATATAACTAAAAAAGTAAATCTGGGAAAAATTCATAGCACATATATATATATATATATATATATATATATATGATGTATATGAAATCCATACATGTCACCCTAAAATGGTTTTTATGGTGGATGTATGTGCGTTTATGACAAATACCCCTTGGAGGCTTGTGTGGTTGGATGGTTAATATCATACATATAAAATTGGGTTTGCATATTGAGCCTTCCTCTTTCTTCTCCAAATGTGCTTAACTGTTAACGCCTCATAATCCCCATTGTAACTCCATGTATTCACATTTCACAATGTAATATATAGATAAGATTAGAATTAGTTTCCTTTTTGGCAAGAATAAGGCATTCAACCTATGTGAGTTGACCGACTAGGAGTCAGGTCAATTGACTAAAGGACTACAGGAGCCAGCCAATTGATTGGAGGCCCAATTGATCAATCAAAAGAGTCTAGCCAACTGCTTGAGCCAGAAACCAATCAAATGACTGACGAAGACCAGATGACTTGTAGTAGGATCAACTGATAGAATGGATGATACACTCAATACAGGTGGATACATATGATGTATGACCTTAGGTGGAAATCAACTCTTTGTGGCTCCAAAGAAATGCATTAGTGTGGCCATAACCACCTCTCATATGGTTGTGATTGCATGTTAACATTTGTGGATATAGTATGTATAAGGTACATATTATAAGTATGTTGTGATTAGATATGTATATGTATTTATAAATAAAACCTTCAACAAATATTAAGTCTTAGATGCTTTCCATAAGAAGAACAACTAAAAACTTGATCAACCAAGCATAGTTTTAAGTCTTAGATTCTTTCCATTTGAAGCACACCTAAAAAGCTTGATCAACCAAGCATAGGCTACACCAAAGTATATTTTTCCATCCATATAATGGATGTGTGATGGTAAATATGTAGGTTTTTACAAAGCAAGGTGCATAATGTATCATGTTGGTTTCTGGGTCGGGCTTAACTAGGTGATCTTAATGAAATTAAGTGACTAGAAGCATATAGATGGGATATGACAGGAAGATGTGCATATATTCTACCCAAGAGTTTCATTGGATGCAATTGGAAAAAGTTGCCTACCTAAATTGTCAAATTGTGGGCGATTGATAAAAGCTGACTCATGAATTGATAAAATATTGATCTTGCCTCACTAGAGGATTGTATGGTATAATCTAAAGAACTAACAGTGAGGGTTATCCATTTGAAAAAAATAGTAGGGGAATAATTAATTCAAAAACCTAATTAATATCATCAATATTTTTAATATTAAATCAAAAGTGTTTTGAAAGATACAAATGCAACAACGGACACACATCATTAACAGAATCGATGACACAGTCTCTGGCTTAAATTCCACGCTTGAGTCGTGCCAATTGGTCATTTTTCCTCGAATTTCTATGTTGACAACATACCATGCCCTTTTCCCTCAAATGTGAAAAGTAATTTAGAGAAACCTTCTACAATATGTAATTAATAAAATCGAACTCTGCGCATGTTTTACACTCCTAAATAAAAAAATGTTGTCTAAAATTATGAAAATTAGAAATAAGTTTGTGAAAAAGAGTTGATATTTGTATAAATGATGTAATAATTATTTTTTTATAAGACTTAATTTGATATTCACTTATAGAATACCCAATTTTTTAAGATGTCACATTGTTCCCTCAAGTGTTTAGACTAAATTAGACCAACCCGGTACTATATATAAGTAGCAGAACAAGTTCCTCTTGTTTAGCTAAGCCCTAAATCGAATAACATTCTTCTAGAAATAATAACAAATAGAAAGAATTTTACAAAAACATTTCTTATTTTTTTATTAAAATCCAATGATTTGTGTATATAGCACATAATTTGATAACCAATTACAGAACAACTGAATTGTTAAGTTGCCATATTCTACTTGCAAAGCATAATGATATATCTCACGACTTTTATGTTTTATTATAAGTTCATCTAGATATAGTGTAAGTAAACTTGTAATGATGTATAATATCAAAAAGTATAAATATGGAAAACATGTTTATGTGTGTAACTATTTTTAGTATTGAGAAGTCTCCCTCGTATATATTTTCTAACACCACCTTAGGTCTCGTATAGATGCCTAACTTTTAAAAAAAATTGGGGAATTTCACCCCTGTTAAAGTGATGAGGAGGGAGAATGGCCAATAGCTAACACCAAAGGCTTATTTATCCCTACCTGTACTGCCCCACCAAGAATCGATGTGATTCGATCTGGCAACTTCTACCTCACAAGCAGCAAGTTTAACCAGCTGACCTAGCTGTCAAGGACAGATGCCTAACTTAAATGTAGACATGTTTCATGTATTAACATTAGAAAGTTGTTTCTATAATTAACCTTACAGAATATTGGTATATGTTTAAATATACAAATATATGTATACAATTTTTTCAAAAGGAACTGTACTTATGTGCAACCACATGAACTTACATTCCACATCCATTACTTTCTACCTACTTATGCTTATCTCTGGAATCAATGTCTTTTATTCATAATCTAGATATTAGAATTGACATCTGTCAAACGATTCTCAAAGAAAATCCATGATTTAATATACTTTTACAAATTAGAGTGCAGTTTGTGAACGAACAACTTGTAAAGACATCGTAACAATGTAAATTTTATTGTACGATTGTTTTTCTCTATTAACTCGTAGAATGTTAGATTATAATAGGACGTCTTATAATTTAAACAAATAATTTGTTGGTAATCCTATTCTAATGTCTATGTACTGCATATTACTCATAAGTTTTGATGTTAGAAATGAAGCAAGTTGCATGCTTTATAATTTTTTTATATTTTCATGTTTCTATTTACCATATAAAATTGTCGTACAATTTATATTTCAGATTCACAGTGTCTATTTAAATTTTTCCAAATACTAAACACATCATGAAGTTGTTACAGTCTTAAGAAACTTCTTAGAAAAAATCCTTATGACTAGATGAAGTAATTGTAATTTTGTATCTCATATTAAATGTTACATATATATATATATATATATATATATATAAATTAATGTGTCTGATAATGTAAATCAGAAACATGCTATATCTAATTGTGCTAGTATATATTATTAGAGTGAAAATGATATCATATTTCTCTTTCCATATTTTACATTCTATTCAGAAATGTCATATATGCATTGACAATGTACTTGATGCATAGTTTTTGTTTCAATCTTATAACATTCCGCTAAAGTATATTTGCCCCCCCCCCTCCAGAATAATACACATTGATTTTGCCTCCGTCCAAGGAACTTAAATCATGTACATCTGTATGAATGCATGCATTTTTTCTTTGAACAACACACCACTAATCACATGTATTTCAGATTGAAAATTTCATGAGAGACATGGGAACATATTCCTCACATTGGAAAGGACTGATTGACCTTCCTGAGGTCCTAGCTGACATTGTGAGAGCAGTATTGGGAGCCATTATAAAGGACTCTAACAAGTCTCTAGAAACTGCTGGGGAGGTACATACTCCTATCACATGCCTATTTGACTTGATTTGTGCCTTTATTTACTTTATGTGTAGCATATATATGGCAATTAATTTTCTCATCTCCTTGTAATTGCATTTTATGTAAAGGTGTTTGAGAATTTGATGGGGCCACTGATCGATATGGAGACGATAGGAGAGAGACGCCATCCAGTGAGTGAGCTTTATGAGTTTTGCAAAGAGAACGACATGCACATCGGATTTGAGGATGAATGGGAACAAAACAGCAAGATTGATGTGATTATTAATGACGACCTTATTGGGAGTGTGTCATATAATTACAATAGAGGTGTCACTTATAACAGGGCCGCCAAAGCCACACTTGAGGTGCTCACAGAATGAGTAGGGCTTAATGCGAGCATAGAGAAAATATTTCCCATAATATAGCCACAATGCTCGCTCGATTGCACAAGGGCATCTTTTGAAGGTCCAAGTAGGAATAATTATGAGAACGTCAGACTCATACTAGATCACGTAATATATATGCTTCTACATATTATATTCGATTCTCACTTGTAATACAAGCAATGTAACTTTGCTAGAAATTTAATGAAGGTATGAATATTTGTCATGGTAAACTAATTATGAAACAAAGAGAAATTTTCTTGTAACAAGGAATGGCGATAATTTATATATTTTAATTTTTGTTTATATTACTCATTATCAAGTAGATATTCTTCTATTTTCAACAAAATTTAAGACCCAAAATCACCATATATTAAGTAATACAAAGTAGTAAAGACTATCTTTCTATCTACATAATGCATTATTTTCTTTGAATCCCCCCTCACTATTTTTCTAGACAATTTTTGAATCCTATTTATCTAAATAATCTTGACATGACTCCAAGTATTGTATCACACTATCTAATCCAAAGGCTATCTTGGAATCAATGACAAAGTAGATGTGGTAGTTTGGAAATATTAGAAAACAACACAGGAATGTTGGGACATTGTTAGTAACAATGGTGATGGGCAAAATATAGAAAGATAGAGGTTTTGTTTTTGAATAGATGGAGAAGGTGAATGAGCATATTTACAAAAATTGAGGTGGATTCAAAACAATTCCACCAAGACTCTATGGATGAACATTTGTGACAACATCTTTAAAAAGTTCTACCACCTTCCATATACCATTATGAAATCCATATTGAATGTATAATAACTCCAACTTGCTTTGAAAATCATTTTAACATGGTTTACTCGAGAAGAATGAGTAAAAGTAATTTCTAATAGCAGATCATTACTTTAATATTGTGAGAAATTAGTCTTGGAATATAAAACTAGAAGTGCATGCCACATAATTATTAAAAGTAATTGTGACTTTCAATAACTAAATCATAAGACCAAAAGAGGACTTGGGGACATGAAATAACGGTTCACTAGGTAGATGGTGGAATCCCATCATCATCATTCTCTTAGTTATACACATGAGTCTCATTTCATTTTCCTGAAACACACATCTATCCATGATCACACAAAGAAATGATAGACCAAAACAACATATGTATTTGTTTAATAATATTATCATTACCCTAGATGAAATTATATCATCATAAATAACGTAATGACATGAATGTATCTTGTTTCATCAAGTAATAAAACCATTATTATTAGGAAGTCATCTAGTCTCACTAGTACAAAAATCAACACAACAATAAACACCCATAACAACACTTAAACATGTTATTTTTATAATAAAAATTACATCTACAATTGTTCCACTATGATGTATTAAAATCATATAAAAATTACACATCATACTAGGTTAATCAAATTCGTTATGCTTTTGATGTTATTTATACCTTGGATAGCTTCACCAAAGGATCTTTATTCTGAGTAGTAACATATCCATTTAATTTTTCTATGTTTTGTTGGGTTGGCGTACTTAGAATGTAGCATATACCGTCATACTAACTACTCATGAATCATATCACCTTGAAAACAATAGCGAAGCCTCTCTAGGTAATCTAGTTTAGCATGTTGTCATAAGATGTCCCTTTCAATTTGATGGATAAGGATACGACTCACCCCAAGTTCTAATTGTGACAAAAAAGTTATCATAAAATTTTTATTATAAGGATTTAAACATCATTAGTTTCATATAGGTATATAGATGAGATTATATCTAGTCTTGACAATATTTTCAATATGTGCAAATTGTTTCTACCACATAATTCTCCCATTTACTTTTCATACATATCGCACTGATAGAAAATGACACATAACCGCTTGTAAGTGGAAGTATCCAAAACATAATTGTACTCATAAAGAGTCACATAAAAATGGTAGTAATGCTGGAATATAAACATTTCTATATACTTGAAATTGTGAAGTTTATATACTTAAACTTGTTCTTACATAGAATGTGAATCTAATATAGGTTTCTTATTACTATCTATAACATATAGTTAAACACAAGGAAAGGGAAACATTTTTTATGCTATCTTCATTTATGTAAAGATACCCCGCCAAAAAATCCAGATTCAGTCCTCTTGAATCCTTGACCATGATCTTTTATGGCTTTAAAACTATTATTTCTTATAACTTGTAGGATATCTTGTCTCTAACCACTCATAAACCATCAAAAAGTGGGTTTGAGAATTTTATGACATAACATACCTTCTGATAGAAACATAAAATAATGATAATGTCATGATACTTCTTATTATAATATCATGTATGACCTATTACAATAATAATCAAGTTTTTCACAACATCTACTCTTTTATTTTTATTGAAATTTATATTGCATTTGTACTGGGGTACCTCTTATACTTCTCCTAAGAGTGCCATAGAAAGGATATTATATAAGGTACTTTCAGTATTTGAATCTTATATTGAATTGCTGAAATAGAAAAAAAATATTACTTTCAATTCTCTTAATAGATTTTATGTTTATAAACCTAATCAAATTTTGACTATGTAAGCTTAAATCTTGGCATGAACAATATGTGTATAACTTACTTCACATCGAATACATATGCTTAAAGTGCATTTATTTCTTACCTTTTTTGGAGAAAACCCCAATGGAGATTGGATGTTAGTCACACCCTAGGAATCTTGTTGAATCATAACCATGTGCTAATAATCATTACTTAACCTACTTTTTAGGGTTCATGGATTACACATGTCCTAGGGGTCTAACTAGGGTTTTGAAACCATGCTAGATGATTACTTTTACTTAACAATTCCCAAATTACTACTTTTTGGTGTTTGTCTGAAGCTTTTAGCTCCTGGTAAAAAGTTGACATAAGAAATATGTCTTGAAGTGATTTGGCATGGCCCCATAAATTTGAGTTGTAGCCTAGAGGAGGAAGCCACTAGGTCAAGGCCCAACTCCTTAACCTATACAACATGATAACAAAACACAAAGTAAAAGAGCTAATGTCCCACATAAATGTGCCAAAATAGGTCACATGACTGGGCCAATTTTATATAACCCCACATAAAATAAGTGATTGATTGAACATATGGGCATGGGAAAGACCTAAACACCTCAAATGAGTGTCACAAAAACCACACAAGGGTAGAATAGGTAATTATGTTGGTATATATGCTCGTAGAGACAAATCATTTGATGATTATATGGGACTCATCATGTACTTGATTTGATAATATTGATAAAGGTAATTCCTCTGTTATGCTTGTCTAAACTATGAAATCATGATACAAGCATAATAGATGTCTAAAGAATGATGTTACTTGATGGCATATGTCTTCAGATTGAGGACCTAAAAAATGAGATCATATATATGATAAGAGCACATACATGCTTGTTATGTCACTGGTTGAGTATCATTGTGGAAGCAAAATAGACGACAATAATACATAAGACTGGAATATGTCTTGACAAATGAAAATACCATTAAATCATGATATTTGATATCAAGTCAAATACATAGGCACATGCTAGAGTACTAGACAAACTGTAACATCCTAAATTTCATAGCTAAATTAAGCCTTTAATGTGGGGTTTTCTAGTAAGTGTATGCCAAGGTAATCAACCTATTATGACTAGGTATGTAATTAAGTTCACAAAATGTGTGATACAAGCCATCTAAAACAACCAATACACACATGATGACTTAAATGTGTGTGATTGTAGTCGGTTGTATATGAACATAAAAGAATTATTCCTATGAACAATAATGTGACGAATATCTAATATGATGAGTCCAGATCATGGCTTGAGCCTTGGACCTAGCTTAGGTCTTCATGTTATGTAACTAACGAAATATTGATCACATGTGTTATACATAGACTTCAATTGAGAAATTATATTGGTTGAAGACTTATTTTCATGATTTGGAATACAATCAAGCTCATGGACCCTTTGAAATACTAAGGGGTGGGCCATGTGCCCTAGAGCTCAATTCCGGCCCTATTGGACCAATTATATTCTACAAATAGGTCCTTGGAGTGCAAATTGAGAATTGAGTATTTTGTGGTCATAATGAATGCTCAAAATATTTTTAGTAGAATAATAATTAGAATATAAGATGGTGGGAGAAATTTTAGATGATTTTGATGTATATAGCGGTCTAGGTAATTAAATTAGTAATATAATGTTTTTATTTAAAAGATATGTTTGGAGTGTTTGTACAATTAGTTTTTATTAAAATCTTGCTCGTGTGAAGTTGATGATAATATATCAGTTACCCCAAAATTTGAGTTCAAATGGGTTCATGTAGTGGTCTGTAGAAATATTTCTAGAAACTAGAGTTTTATGCAAAAGAAATTAAAAAAAAGGAGCGAACCCAGTCCTCACGGACTGGAGAGCCGCGTCCTCTGTTTCACAGACTTGAACAGAGTCTGACGAAGAATGGGGCTCCGCCCGAGATTCTTTAGCCAAAATTCTATAAAAGCTCTATGGATTCAGCGCATAAGCCCTCACGCACCTAGATCTAGGATTTTCGTGAAGCATGGGAAGAAGAGAGGGAGATCCGTGACGGAGAAGAAGGGGGCGGTGCCTTGCGGGTGGCTACGGTAGCACACCATGGGAGTTCCCTAATCCCAACCGCCCAAGCCAAGGAGGCAGCGCCGCCCTTGCTGATCGGGGCTGGCCAGAGACGAGGTACAGTTTCCTTCGCGGTCGCGTAGCCTCAGGCACAAGATCATCCTCACCGGAGGTGATGGGCTGGAGGTACTCTGTTTTCGAAGTCTACAGACACAAAGACTCCAATCGGAAGGGATGAAGCGCCGGCCCTAGGCATGGGATGCACGTGAGATGAGGGTCGCTGGATCAGATCTCGATGGCTGAGATTGACCAAGATTAGGTAAACTTCTAAAATTCATATCTTGAGCTACATATCCGGTTTGGGACAAACAAGATACCTATGGAAAGCTATTCGAGTGTATTATCTTATAAAAATAGTTCCACAGTATGATTTTTATTTTTTCTATTTATTATATTCTGGGTAGATAAAACTATATGATTTTGATGTTTTGCCAATTAAAAATAGTAAACGCCTTTAGAAATTTATACAAATTTTACTGAATGTGTATTTTGACATTTCTAACATTACTTCAAAGCCTGATCTTTCATATAAGAAGTTTTATTGAGATTTTTGATATAAACCCTAATAAGGGTATTTTGGGTATTTCACTCATGATATGATTTTTTTCTTATGACCTAATATTGTATACATGATCTTACTACATTGTGTGATTACATTTCTAGAGATTTGATGGATTTTCTTGTGTTATCATATTTGTATTAAGATTTGGACCTGAGTGACCATTATGTGAGGGTAATAGATGATTATCTTGAGACAATAAGTGATATATATGTCTAATTAAGTCTGATATTATTTATCTAAATTATTTTTAATTTGATTTCATAATAGAGTCAAGTAAGATTAGTATATATGACTATGTTTGAGATTTTCTTTGATCTATATGTTCATATGAGTTCATAAGACGACTTATGTCTTATTTGAGTATAAAGATAATATTGATTATATAGTATGAGTTTTATTTTATTTCAACACCAATATTTTATGGTGATTCCAGATTAAAGTTATGTTTAGTCTAAATAAAAACCCTAAGTTGGTATATGTAGTTAGAAAGATTGGGTTTTGAGATTTAGAAATACAAAGAGAGAATATAGGCTTGGACTTATAAAACTTTGATTATATCCAGGTGATTAAGATTTGGAACAAGAAATCAAGACTAAGTTAAGGACATCATCAGCACAAGAGGTAAGTGGTTCATGCCCATGAGTATTTATGTTTGTCAAACCAAGTACATTTACATGCTTCTTAAGTAAGCCATTCATGTCCTACACTCTAATTTAAATATGTAAGAATGATTTTATGTGCTTATGATTGTAGAATTTCATATGCTCAATATCTTAAGTAGTGATGTGTCATGGAATGATTCTAAATCATGAAGTTAAGTTCATAAGAAGGATAAGAAAATAAAGTTCTATCATATCTCTTAAATATAGATGTAACAATGTATTGAGATTTCAAATAGGAACATGTCATCAAGGTTTCTTATATATGGAGCGATCTAAGAAATTAAAAAGTGAAATAGATTCCTTAATAAGGTTGATGTTTAAAAGTTAAGTATTATGTGAGAATATGGGTGTTGCACATGGTAGACCATGGCCCAATTTCTAGGATAAATGTACTAAAGTGGCATTAAAAATATTGTAACATGAGTTTGTGATGATATTATCATATTATGAGATATTAAGCCATGATTGAGTTGCACGAAGAGAATCTATATGATTTCTACCTTAAGGTTTAAGATTTAAGTTCATACAAATGTATTGAGATCAGACTTAATGAGATTAAATTGAGTATGATTAAGATGCAAGTTAAGATTTTCTAAGGTTCTATTCTATGGTTTATGATCTTAAGACTTAAGTCCATTAAGATCAGATTTTGATGAGGTTTTAACATAGAATGAGTTATCTTGCCAAGAATCAGATATCATACTTTAGCTATACACATTACTTAAGTTACTTTTGTATATTTAGTATTTCTATACTCATTTTAGATCTCGTCTCATAAGACATTAGACTCATGTGTGATATAATTGGTATAATGAAGTAATCTTACCAAATCAGAGTTTTAGAATAAAGTTTACCTAGATAATGAGATACATGATTAAATCCAATAACAGATTCAGTTTAGAACTCAAGAATAAGAGATTTAGATTCAGACTTAGACTACTCACTGTGTGAGCAGCCATATTTTGAATAAAAGGTACATGATATGCGTATAGACCCAATCTCAAATATGTTGTAATTTGAGATACATATCCAAATTCTATAATAGATTATGTTCAGATTTTAAAGAGCAGAGATTCAAATTCAGATTTCAGATTCAGAATTCAGTACATGTTTAGTACTCAGTTTCAGATAAGTTTAGATTCAGTATTTAGTAAAGATAGACGTAAGATAATTAATTTGAAACATTCACATAATGCATTATATAATAAGTCCTCACCAGAGAGTCCCGGGACGATTCAGAGGCGCGTTGCGCCAGACACTGCGGGTGTCACAGAGGGCATGTTATGCCAACAGAGGGTGCATTGCACCATAGAGGACACTTCGGTGTCAACAGAGGGTGTGTTGCACCATAGAGGACACTTCGGTGTCACAGAGGAGGACTTATTGTATAATGGTGGCCACAGTCAGATAAAAATCGTAAGTAAAAGATACCATAGATTAGAGATGCCCATATTCTCATCCATGAGTAATGATGAGAGGGTATTAGATAAGATAAGTAAGACCTAGGCGCTTTGGCGTAGGTCATGAGATCCATGTACCAGGGTACATGTCTCTAGAGAAAGATAAGATAGAAAGATATAAATTTCAGATTATGAAATAAGAGATTTTATGTTTCAGATTTTACTCAGAGCTTGATAGTAACTTGTCATTTATAATGTCGATTTCAGATTATTAGTCATATATATTTTTTGAATACTCATGCCACTTACTCTAATGACTATTTTTCCCAATGCATGGTTGGGGACGCGATGTCCGCAGGGTTTGGAGCAGCGGAAGATTTAAAGAATAAGAAAAGATGTAGCAGGTTTTCAAGCTTGCCTAGTGGGGTGCCATCTATTGAGACGATCCAGAGTTTAGACATATCTTTATATGCTTAGTCTTGTTTAAAGAGTAGGTTAGATGAGTTGTAGTTTTCTTTTTATCAATGACTATGTATTAATCAATTTTACCTAATGCAAAGTGTTTCATTTGCTTTAATTGCAACGACTATCATGTTTGTGACACTCCCAGATGAAAAAAAATGTATTGCTTCCGCTCATGTGTTATGAAAATCTGGGTGTTACAATATGGTATCAGATCAATTTGGTAAATGGCCACTAGGCAAACATGATTTTCATAGTCACCCTAGAGTGAAGAGGTAAGAGATTAGAGCTTAGGGATAGATTCCCATAGAAAGATATAATGACATAGATTGACATATAGTTTTCACCTTAGAAGAAATATAGATGTCCGAGAGAGATGTTTATATTCTAGGTCTCATGTTTCAACCTAACCATAGCTAATGATGTTGCTTCTCCATTCTCAATGGTTATGGCCAGCCAGTTGAGAATTGAGGAGGAATGTCATAAGCACTAGACCTTGATGCATCTCTCATTTCTTACTAGTCTGTGTGGTATGGGACACATGTGTTAGTAGGTTAGTGAGAGATAGCATGACAGGATCTCACATCTGTGGGTATGTGCTTGATCACCACATATCTAGAGGTGTAGGAGATACCTGGAAGACCTAAGATTAGATGGTCAACTACACCTGATGTTTGAAATTCATGACAAGGTTGAGTCAGATGCCTTAAGTGTAGAGACCAGTTTAGCTTCATAGACCTTAAGTATGAGTTGAGTAGTAGAGCAAGGTAACAAATAATGCTCACAAAATCATTTAGTGAAATACATTACATAGCTCTTTCCATGTAAAAGTCGGAACATAAGTGTGCCTTACAATAATTTAAGAGGTAAGTAGAACCCTAAGGTGGGTAGTAGCCTAGAGAAATTTCGAGGATGAAATTTATTTCAAGGTGGGTAGAATTGTAACATCCTCAATTTCATAGCTAAAGTAAGCCTTTAATGTGGGGTTTTCTAGTAAGTGTATGCCAAGGGACCTAATCAACCTATTATGACTAGGTATGTAATTAAGTTCACAAAATGTGTGATACAAGCCATCTAAAACAACCAATACACACATGATGACTTAAATGTGTGTGATTGTAGTCAGTTGTATATGAACATAAAAGATTATTCCTATGGACAATAATGTGACGAATATCTAATATGATGAGTCCAGATCATGGCTTGAGCCTTGGACCTAGCTTAGGTCTTCATGTTATGTAACTAACGAAATATTGATCACATGTGTTATACATGGACTTCAATTGAGAAATTATATTGGTTGAAGACTTATTTTCATGATTTGGAATACAATCAAGCTCATGGACCCTTTGAAATACTAAGGGGTGGGCCATGTGCCCTAGAGCTCAATTCCAGCCCTATTGGACCAATTATATTCTACAAATAGGTCCTTGGAGTGCAAATTGAGAATTGAGTATTTTGTGGTCATAATGAATGCTCAAAATATTTTTAGTAGAATAATAATTAGAATATAAGATGGTGGGAGAAATTTCAGATGATTTTGATGTATATAGCGGTCTAGGTAATTAAATTAGTAATTATAATGTTTTTATTTAAAAGATATGTTTGGAGTGTTTGTACAGTTAGTTTTTACTTAAAATCTTGCTCATGTGAAGTTGATGATAATATATCAGTTACCCCAAAATTTGAGTTCAAATGGGTTCATGTAGTGGTCTGTAGAAATATTTCTAGAAACTGGAGTTTTATGCAAAAGAAATTTAAAAAAAGGGAGCGACCCCAGTCCTCATGGACTGGAGAGCCGCGTCCTCTGTTTCACGGACTTGAATAGAGTCTGACAAAGAATGGGGCTCCGCCCGAGATTCTTTAGCCAAAATTCTATAAAAGCTCTATGGATTCAGCGCATAAGCCCTCACGCACCTAGATCTAGGATTTTCGTGAAGCATGGGAAGAAGAGAGGGAGATCCGTGATGGAGAAGAAGGGGGCGGTGCCTTGCGGGTGGCTGCGGTAGCACACCATGGGAGTTCCCTAATCCCAACCGCCCAAGCCAAGGAGGCAGCGCCGCCCTTGCTGATCGGGGCTGGCCAGAGACGAGGTACAGTTTCCTTCGCGGTCGCGTAGCCTCAGGAACAAGATCGTCCTCGCCGGAGGTGATGGGCTGGAGGTACTCTATTTTCGGAGTCTACAGACACAAAGACTCCAATCGGAAGGGATGAAGCGCCGGCCCTAGGCATGGGATGCACGTGAGATGAGGGTCGCTGGATCAGATCTCGATGGCTGAGATTGACCAAGATTAGGTAAACTTCTAAAATTCATATCTTGAGCTACATATCTCGGTTTGGGACAAACAAGATACCTATGGAAAGCTATTCGAGTGTATTATCTTATAAAAATAGTTCTAGAGTATGATTTTTATGTTTTATATTTATTATATTCTGGGTAGATAAAACTATATGATTTTGATGTTTTGCCAATTAATAATAGTAAACACCTTTAGAAATTTATACAAATTTTACTGAATGTGTATTTTGACATTTCTAACATTACTTCAAAGCCTGATCTTTCATATAAGAAGTTTTATTGAGATTTTTGATATAAACCCTAATAAGGGTATTTTGGGTATTTCACCCATATATGATTTTTTTCTTATGACCTAATATTGTATACATGATCTTACTACATTGTGTGATTACGTTTTTAGAGATTTGATGGATTTTCTTGTGTTATCATATTTGTATTAAGATTTGGACCTGAGTGACCATTATGTGAGGGTAATAGATGATTATCTTGAGACAAGAAGTGATATATATGTCTAATTAAGTCTGATATTATTTATCTAAATTATTTTTAATTTGATTTCATAATAGAGTCAAGTAAGATTAGTATATATGACTATGTTTGAGATTTTCTTTGATCTATATGTTCATATGAGTTCATAAGACGACTTATGTCTTATTTGAGTATAAAGATAATATTGATTATATAGTATGAGTTTTATTTTATTTCAACACCAATATTTTATGGTGATTTCATATTAAAGTTATGTTTAGTCTAAATAAAAACCCTAAGTTGGTATATGTAGTTATAAAGATGGGGTTTTGAGATTTAGAAATAGAAAGAGAGAATATAGGCTTGGACTTATAAAACTTTGATTATATCCAAGTGATTAAGATTTGGAACAAGAAATCAAGACTAAGTTAAGGACATCATCAGCACAAGAGGTAAGTGGTTCATGCCCATGAGTATTTATGTTTGTCAAACCAAGTACATTTACATGCTTCTTAAGTAATCCATTCATGTCCTACACTCTAAGTTAAATATGTAAGAATGATATTATGTGCTTATGATTGTAGAATTTCATATGCTCAATATCTTAAGTAGTGATGTGTCATGGAATGATTCTAAATCACGAAGTTAAGTTCATAAGAAGGATAAGAAAATAAAGTTCTATCATATCTCTTAAATATAGATGTAACAATGTATTGAGATTTCAAATAGGAACATGTCATCAAGGTTTCTTATATATGTAGCGATCTAAGAAATTAAAAAGTGAAATAGATTCCTTAATAAGGTTGATGTTTAAAAGTTAAGTATTATGTGAGAATATGGGTGTTGCACATGGTAGACCATGGCCCAATTTCTAGGATAAATGTACTAAAGTGGCATTAAAGATATTGTAACATGAGTTTGTGATGATATTATCATATTATGAGATATTAAGCCATGATTGAGTTGCACAAAGAGAATCTATATGATTTCTACCTTAAGGTTTAAGATTTAAGTTCATACAAATGTATTGAGATCAGACTTAATGAGATTAAATTGAGTATGATTAAGATGCAAGTTAAGATTTTCTAAGGTTCTATTCTATGATTTATGATCTTAAGACTTAAGTCCATTAAGATCAGATTTTGATGAGGTTTTAACATAGAATGAGTTATCTTGCCAAGAATCAGATATCATACTTTAGCTATACACATTACTTAAGTTACTTTTGTATATTTAGTATTTCTATACTCATTTTAGATCTCGTCTCATAAGACATTAGACTCATGTGTGATATAATTGGTATAATGAAGTAATCTTACAAAATCAGAGTTTTAGAATAAAGTTTACCTAGATAATGAGATACATGATTAAATCCAATAACATATTCAGTTTAGAACTCAAGAATAAGAGATTTAGATTCAGACTTAGACTACTCACTGTATGAGTAGCCATATTTTGAATAAAAGGTACATGATATGCGTATAGACCCAATCTCAAATATGTTGTAATTTGAGATACATATCCAAATTCTATAATAGATTATGTTCAGATTTTAAAGAGCAGAGGTTCAGATTCAGATTTCAGATTCAGAATTCAGTACATGTTTAGTACTCAGTTTCAGATAAGTTTAGATTCAGTATTTAGTAAAGATAGACGTAAGATAATTAATTTGAAACATTCACATAATGCATTATATAATAAGTCCTCACCAGAGAGTCCCGGGACGATTCAGAGGCGCGTTGCGCCAGACACTGCGGGTGTCACATAGGGCATGTTATTCCAACAGAGGGTGCATTGCACCATAGAGGACACTTCGGTGTCAACAGAGGGCACGCTGTGCTAACAGAGGGTGTGTTTCACCATAGAGGACACTTCGGTGTCACAGAGGAGGACTTATTGTATAATGGTGGCCACAGTCAGATAAAAATCGTAAGTAAAAGATACCATAGATTAGAGATGCCCATATTCTCATCCATGAGTAATGATGAGAGGGTATTATATAAGATAAGTAAGACCTAGGCGCTTTGGCGTAGGTCATGAGATCCATGTACCAGGGTACATGTCTCTAGAGAAAGATAAGATAGAAAGATATAAATTTCAGATTATGAAATAAGAGATTTTATGTTTCAGATTTTACTCAGAGCTTGATAGTAACTTGTCGTTTATAATGTCGATTTCAGATTATTAGTCATATATATTTTTAGAATACTCATGCCACTTACTCTAATGACTATTTTTCCCAATACATGGCTGGGGACGTGATGTCTGCAGGGTTTGGAGCAGCGGAAGATTTAAAGAATAAGAAAAGATGTAGCAGGCTTTCAAGCTTGCCTAGTGGGGTGGCATCTACTGAGACGATCCAGAGTTTAGACATATCTTTTTATGCTTAGTCTTGTTTAAAGAGTAGGTTAGATGAGTTGTAGTTTTCTTTTTATCAATGACTATGTATGAATCAATTTTACCTAATGCAAAGTGTTTCATTTGCTTTAATTGCGAGGACTATCATGTTTGTGACACTCCCAGATGAGAAAAAAAATGTATTGCTTCCGCTCATGTGTTATGAAAATCTGGGTGTTACACAAACCCACCTTAAGTGAGATATATGGAAACCATGAAATGGTAGTAAGAACCGGCTGTCAAAAGTGATATTGATGATTGTGGTTATTAAACCTGAAGTCACTACACTCACCACATGTCATTCAACAACTTCGACACCATCCAACGTGAGTCTGAATAAGTCTTCCCATAAAGTTGGTGATTTGGTACATTATGACACATGGGGATTGATTGTGAGTGTTGTAGATGGGATTTTTCTTTTCTATGAGAGCTTTATGTCATGGGCCCTTGACAAGCAAGATTGAGAAATGTGTGGCCATTCTCGTGGGAGTCAATATATGATATGTGAACTCACTGTATCTCAACATCCTACTCTAATTCAAGAAACATCGACTGAGTATTAATAGGATGACAATTCCATGACTCAGATTGAATCTGGATAATAAAGACAAAGAGACTATATAACCACGTTAACATTGATCATTTATTGTTTCTTTAAGTTATTCTCCAACTTTCTAATTACTTGGATAGCAATGATGTGTTGCTAGATAATGCTCATTGCTTGTGTAGTCATAATAGTTATGGACTTCACTGCCAACATAATATGGGAGCTATAGGGTCACACACATTTGATGCATTTAGAATAGAATTTTACTCATGAATGAGATTTAACTTGGCTACTAAAGTTGTTTAAGTAAGAAAATTAAAAAAAATCCTATGCCAATCGACTGACTAGAGTGACCAGTTGGAAAATTGGATCTTAATGACCCTGGCCGATAGAACCAACAAGTTGACCGATCAGAGTGTCCAACCAACTGACTAAAGTGGGGTCCAAGGAGATGGATAAAATACTAACTCGACCGACAATATGCAGAATAACTAATTTGAGTGGGTAAAAGGATCAGTTTTACTGGTTTAAAAGATTGATGATATGTGTAATGAAGTGCATTAAAATTCACATTAAAAGATAGTGTTATTGCACTAATGAGCCAATCGACTGACTGGACAGTCCAGTCAATAAATTGGTGTGCCAGTCGACCAACTGGATGGTCCATTGGACTAACTAGTTCACCATAGTAGTTGTCAAGCCATGAATCCTAACCTTTAATATCACATGGGTTCTAGAAACCCTAGGCCATCCACTCTATATAAGGTGGGGATGGCCAAGCCTCTAGACACACAATAGACACAAAGTCTAGAGAGAAAGTCATAATATTGTCTCAAGATTCCTTATCTCACAATTCTAGTAACGTGTGAGCGAGACTAGCAATCTTACCCGAAAGGGAAAGATAGCAAGGGGAAAGTAAGTCGACACTACACGTTGACAAATGGAACTACAACTCCATGTCGTAGGCTCTGCAAGTGCGATGTGGAGTTCCCTGTGATTAGTATAGACTACGTAGAGGTGTGGAATCTTGTGTTGCCACACTAGGAGGATGTCATCAACCACTATCTATGTACACTACACTAGAATGACGCCTATGACTGCCTTCCATGTGCTGCTTGTGAAGGAGCACATATATCTGCAAGAATAGTCATTGGATTCATTCTAAAACAAGGTATGTTTTGCACTGTCTTTCCTAATACATTATTTTTGACATGAGCAGTTGGTTAAGGAAATATGGTAGAAATTTTCATTTTCGCTGCCTATTATGCCCCATATTTCCCTACATGAAAATCACAACTACATCAATTTACAATGTATCGAGGTTAAATTCAATACTATTATCTTTTATTTTTCTACATAAGATGTGAACATTTAAATGGTTAACATATCCAATCAAATAAGACATACACTAGGAATGTCCCATAAATTCAATATAATGCATATGCAAATATATATGGTGTTCATTCCATGCTCGCGCGGGTAGCTACATGCTCCACATTTGGTTACTTTTTTTAGAGTTTCTTACTTTACACATGTAGAGAGTTACTTTACCTTATAAACTATTACTTTTCATACATAAATAGTTACATTTGTAATAGTTGTAACAAATATACAATTATATATTTATTCCATAATTTTTACCGTGTATTCTATCCATTTTTACTTTTTGATTCGAATAGTTACTTTTTGGTCAACATAATTATTTTTTTAGTGAATTACTTTTCTAACAAACTACTTACTTCTTGGGAGGCACGGGTGGAAAATTCCAAGTTACCCACACGAGTATTATATATATATATATATATATATATATTATGCATGTATTTTTAAATCGGTTGTTGCAAATGTAACTATTCATGCATGTAAAGTAACCATTACAAGATAAAGTAACCCTCTACATGTCAAGAGTAAGAAACTCCAAAAGAAGTAACTGAAATAGGGGATGGGTAGCTATCTGTGGGTATTGAATATAGACCATATATATATATATATATATATATATATATATATATATATATATATATATATATATATATATATATATATATATATATATATATATATATATATATGGTCTACATATATATGTATTTTTGAATCGGTTGTTTCAAATGTCACTATCTATGCATGTAAAGTAATCATTTGTAAGATAAAGTAACCCTCTACATGTCAAGAGTAAGAAACTTTAAAAGAAGTAACTAAAATAGGGGACAGGTAGCTACATGTGTGGGTATATATATATATATATATATATATATATATATATATATGACGTATATGAAATCCATACATGTCATCCTAAAATGGTTTTTATGGTGGATGTATGTGCGGTTATTACCAATACCCCTTGGAAGCTTGTGTGGTTGGATGGTTAATAACATACATATAAAATTGGGTTTGCATATTGAGCCTTCCTATTTCTTCTCCAAATGTGCTTAACTCTTAACCCCTCGTAATCAATGTAATATATAGATAAGATTAGAATTAGTTTCCTTTTTGGAAAAAATAAGGCATTTAACCTAGGTGAGTTGACTGACTGGGAGTCAGGTCAATTGACTAAAGAACTACAAAAGCCAACCAATTGACTGGAGGCCCAATTGATCAATCAGAGGAGTCTAGCCAACTGCTTGAGCCAGAAACCAATTGAATGACTAACGAAGACCAGATGACTTATAGGAGGATGAATTGATTGAATGGATGATACACTCAATCGACCGGCCTATTCCCCGCATAAGAAGTTCTAATACATGTGGATACATATGATGTATAAGCTTAGGTGGAAATCCACTCTGTGTGGCTCCAAAGAAATGCATTAGTGTGGCCATAACCACCTCTCATATGGTTGTGATTACATGTTATTGTTTTTGGATATATTATGTATAAGGTGCATATTATAAGTATGTGGTGATTGGATATGTATATGTATTTATAAATAAAATCTTCAACAAATATTAAGTATTAGTTGTTTTCCATAAGAAGAACAACTAAAAATCTTGATCAACCATAATTTTAAGTCTCAGATGCTTTCCATAAGAAGCACACCTAAAAATCTTGATCAACCAAGCACAGGTTACACCGAAGCATAGTTTTCCATCCATATAATGGATGTGTGATGGTAAATATGTAGGTTTTTCCAAAGAAAGGTGCATAATGTATCATGTTGGTTTCTGGGTCAGGCTTAACTAGGTGATCTTAATGAAATTAAGTGACTAGAAGCATATAGATAGGATATGACAAGAAGATGTGCATATATTCAACCCAAGAGTTTCATTGGATACAATTGGAAAAAGTTTCCTACCTAAATAGTCAACTTGTGGGCAATCTACAAAAGCCAACTCATGAATTGATAAAATATTAATCTTGCCTCACTAGAGGATTGTATGGTGTAATATTCCAAACTGATAGTGAGGGTTATCCATTTGAAAACAAATAGTGGGAAAATAATTAATTCAAAAACCTAATTAATATCATTAATATTTTCAATATCAAATCAAAAGTGTTTTGAAAGATGCAAATTTTCTATTGTAGAAATAAATAGAAAACACAAACTCATTATCATTGTGATCGGTCCTTAGGAAGGACAAAATGAACGGGACAAACTACATAGCTGGTTTAGGACTTTGAGAATGGTTCTCACTAATGAACACAAGTTTTATGCCCTCGAAACATGAGTGCCAGAGGAACCCACTTCCAACACGCCTAAGGACAAGGTGGATGCTTATTGGAAGCATGCCAACAATTCCACAAGCATAAACAACCTTATGCTATGCTATATGAACTATGAGTTGCATAAGGATCATGAAAACCTGAATGTTCTTAAGATAGAAACACATCTCATCAACATATGCTAGATTCTTTCAAAGTAGGAAAGGTACAATGTCTCCAAGGTGCTCTTTGAGTGCAAGATGAAAGTGGGAGATCCAATAGAGCCCCATGTGCTAAATATGATTAGGCATGTGGAACATCTAGAGCGACTGGGATTTCCTTTTAGATAAGAGTCAGACATGGATATGATTCTAGAATCATTTCCTAAATCATATATCCAGTTTTTCAAGAGCTATTACTAGAATAACTTGGCTAAGCCATTATATGAATTGCTTCACATATTGATAAATGCCAAATTACAAATGAATAAGGACAAACCTAAACATGTGGTAGTATCAGTGATGGGGAATCCAAGGGCAAAAGCAAAGCTAATAAAATTTATGAGGCTAAGCTAAAGTCCCAATCTTCTTCACTCAAGATAAGTACAAGGGAAGTGCAAAAGGAATATGTCATGATCACTAAAAGGAACTTTGGATGATGTAGCAAGGTATATATGTGCTAATGAGATAAATATTACACTTAATCATCTTAGGTATTGGATACCGGATGAGGATATCACATATTATATAATGTGTAGGATCTAAGAAAAAGTAAGCCTTTAAAGAAAGGATGAGGTGGAACTTATGGAGCAATAGTTGTTGTAACTGCAATTAGAACTTGTCATTTATCTCGACACAATGGTCTTGTAGTAGAATTAGAGAATTGCTTTTACATATTTGCCATTTATAGAAACGTAATTTATATTTTTTGGACATAAGTGGATTCATATTTAATATAATGAATGATGGATGTTTCATTTTTAAGATAAGATCTTTTATAGCAATGCCCAAACATTTCATGATTTATATTGATTAGTTATAGAGAAAAGTGTATATGACATAAATACAAAAAGGCTAAAACTAGATAACTCAAAAGAGACATACCTTTGGCATTGTCATCTAGGGTACATAAATGAGAAACACATTTCTAGATTCCATAAAGATGTTTATCTAGAATCTTATGATTTTGAATAAACTAAAGCATGTGAATCTTGTTTATTGGCAAGATGACAAAAATTAATCTCAGTGAAAACTATGGGACAACAAGTAATCTATTTGGACTCGTACATGTTGATGAATGTGAACCTTTAAAATGAATGATATAGGTGGTTACCAATATTAAAGCACTATGATATGATTGTTGTGGAGAATACTTGAACCATGAGTTTGAGGACCTTCTGCAAGACCATGGTGTGGTACCACAATGGACTCTAGAAAGAAGGTATCATACACTATTGGATAGGACACAATTAATGATGAGTCTATCTAATTTTCCATCTTCCTTATGGGGACAATGCTTTAGAAACCATAATGTCTACACTAAACTGTGCACCGTCTAGATCGGTTCAAAAGACAATATATAAGATATGGCATGGGAAGCATCCTGATGCGTCTGTTATGAAGATTTAGAATTTTGAACCTTATGGGATAAAGTAGTTTCTTTAAAATCTTTGTCCCAAATAAGATAGACGTTATTTTTTTGTATGCTACTTTGACACTCCATCTGAAAATAAAGTGTTGGTTGCCAGGAATGTTGTACTCTCTAAAAAGGAATTTAATTTCAATGTAAACAATGTCTGAGGAGTAAAACTCAAAGAAGTTCACAAACAACAAGAAATCATTGTACCTATAGAGGTCAAGAGGGAACAAGGAGAGTCACAAACTTTTGTGGAATCTCAAGTTCCTAATGTAATACACAAACCTCATAGATATAGTAGGACATGACTTTAACATGAAAGATTTGATTTCTTATGATTCAAGAAGGTGATGAGTTTGTCATAGATGATAAGACAACAACCTACCTAGATGCTATTGAGGGATCAAACTCTAAGAATTGGCTTGAGGCCATGATATCTAAGATAGATTTCATGTACACCAACAAGGTATCAACCTTGGTGGATCCACCTAAAGGGGTAAAACCCATAGGGTGCAAGTGGGTCTTCAATAATAATACTGACATGGATTATGTCCATCATGATCATGTTTGCTATTGTAGCTTAGCTACAAAGGTCAATCTTTGGATTATAACAAGATTCTCAGATCTAGGATCTTCAGTTTGACAAGGTAGTCAAAGAGTTTGGCTTTTGTCAAAAAAAAGGATGAAACCTATGTTTACAAGAAGGTTAGTGGGTGCATAATTTTATTCTACATATTGATACAGAATGACATCCATATCTTATAAATATTAAGAAATGGCTAGTAAGTACCCTCTATATGAAAGATTAGGTGAAACATCCTATGGGATAGGAATCAAGATCTATAGAGATAGATCTAGAAGGCCTCTTGGCCTATGTAAGAGTAGATACATTGACAAAACGTTGAAGGGGTTTATTATGCATGACGCAAAGAGAGGAAATTTTCCCATGTCCCATGAAATTAGTCTCTATAGAGTCCAGTGTCCCAATTCTTATGAAGTATGGGAGTGCATGAGTAAAACATCATATGCGCCCACACTAGATCTATCAAGTATGTAATGTTATGCACTCATCTTGGTGTCTCATTTGCTTGGACATTATGAGAAGATATCAATCAGATCCTAGTGAAGGTCACTAAACTTCCATATAAAACATCCTTAGTGGCACTCAGGATCAGTTCCTTGATTATGGTGATAGGGAAGAGTTTGGAGTAAAGGTTTACGCCTTTGAAAACTTCCAAACTGACAAATATGTCGATCACAATTTACATTTTACATCAAGATTTTGAGCAAGATATAGTTGTTGTTGATTACAATTGAATCTGAGTATATTCTTGTTTTGGAAACAACAATGGTATTCTATGGATCATGAAGTTCATTGATGAGCTCGAGGTGCTTCTAACCATTGACAATGTAGTAGAGATGTTGCGACAACAATAGAGCTATTGGGTAATCTAAGGAACCCATATCACATACTACAACACATCCATCTCATACGAAAGATTGTACAATAAGGATATGTGAAAATCTACACCAACTAGAAGCAAATGTTGTTGATCAAACAAAGAAACTTAGGCAGTAGAAACATGATGGTCATGGTAAATCATTTGGATTTGGATTTGTTGGTGATTGGCTCTAAGTGCAAGTGTGAGTTTGTTAGTATATATTCCCATATATAAAATCATTTTATGATTGTATGATGCATCATGTACTTTATTTTATAATATTAATAAAGGTAATTTCATACCTTATGCTTGTCTCAGTTATTAGATGTTGAGACAAGTGAATAGATGTCTAAAGAATGATGTTAATTGATGACATATGTCTTTATTTTGTGGACCTGAATAGTGAGATAATATGTATATAGGTGTTGGGTTTTGTTGAGGCGGTAGGGGCAATGGAAGTAATAATATTTTTCTCCACATATACTCTACAAGTAGATCTCTTCGACAATAGTATATTCATAAAGAGGATGCATGGATATACCTTGTCTTGAAGCAAGTCTAGTGACATCCCTTCGTCTGGTGATGTGCCTCACTCCTAGCATGCATAGGCGGTCATGTCCATCCTCCGAATGTAGGCAACTCAACATTTGTGTCTTTACTTCATCCACGCGGAAGGACTGGAACTCCATGTTGTGCTTTCTTAAGTCAGTGTGATGGAGCAGTCTTCTACTTGATGATGTTCTAGCATGGCTTTCTCTCCTTCTCTCTCACTTGGGGATGATGATGGCTAGGGTTCGTGTACAAGAGTGTAACCTCAGTGTGAGTGTACATCAAAGGCTGACCGTCATGCCCTTATAAATAGAACAAAGGAATCAGTGTTCCCAAAGCTCTTGGGTAAACAAAATGCTATAGGTGTAATTAAAATGATCCACTCGTGGACTATTAAAAGAATATTCTAAAATCAATTAATGGATCCAATTAATCATATTTATTGATTAACTAATTTTGTCACCCGACTCTACTCAATCATTCAGGATTAGCCTGTCAACTAAATAACTAATTTTAATTAATTGGCATAAACACTTTAACCAATTAACTCAAATTATATTCCAATATTATAGTAGATTATCTAAATGTTTTAGTAATCATTTTGATGTGAAACATTTCCAATCACGTCTACAATTATACTCCTATTCCAATCATGTCCTATGTATGTGACCTGGTAGGATCCACATTACATTGGCGGTGATATTCATAATCAAATTATGATTTCACAAGACATGATTGGTATCTAGAAAGACTTCATTTCTACCCAAGTAATTAGAGAAGTTGAAGAATAAATTAATATGTCATCTGTGACCGGTGTTACAGTGGATAGTTCCTTGTCTCTAATATCTGGATTAAACCCGAGGCATAGAATCATCATCCTCTTCAACATTCAATCCATGTTCCTTGAACTAGAGCAAAATGTATGAGATATGTGTCAGCTCAATATCACATATTGACTCACACCATCATGTCAATGCATTTCTCAGTCGCCCTTATCAAGTGGACATGATATCAAACTCATGTAGGAGAGACAAATCTCATCTACATCACTCACATTCATCCC
This sequence comes from Alisma plantago-aquatica, assembly GCA_963693085.1. Lineage (NCBI taxonomy): Eukaryota > Viridiplantae > Streptophyta > Magnoliopsida > Alismatales > Alismataceae > Alisma > Alisma plantago-aquatica. The sequence goes on from OY856410.1 coordinate 912,212,703, forward strand.
CATGTGTCACAGTGCACCTGAGCACTACCTTTATGGAGACCCTTATTCAGGATCGTGGTGGATGATGTCAAACAAGACTGAATGACATGTGATGAGTGTAGTGATTTTAGGTCTAAGAAGTAAGAACTACAATCACCACCATCACTATGAGAGATGATTATGACTACCAATCATGGTTACCATGTGTCACTTTCAAGGTGAGTTTGTCTAATACAATTTTCTCTATCTATGTGCTTGGTTTGATATCACATATCATGACTAATGAAATTATATCATCAACCAACACACACCAGTCTTAAGTGTTATTGTTGCCTATTAGCCTTCCACAATAATATTAGACTAGGGACATAACAAGAATGCATATACTCTTGACATTCGTAAGATCTCATCGTTCAGGTCCTCAACCCGAAGACATACGTCATTGAGTAATATCATTCTTTAGACATTTATTATGTTTCATCATTGTCTCATAACTGAATAAAATAGAATAAGTTGGAAGATTGCCTTTATTATTAATCATATAATTTATAAGGTAAGCCATTACAATCATAATATGATTGGCTCTTTGGTCATACATACCAACAATAAGAGGACATATATTCTTGTTATATCCCTAGTCAGATATTATTGTGGAGAAAAATAGACAAAAATAATACATAAAACTGGAATGTGTGTTGACTGATGACAAAGTCTCATTAAGTCATGATATTGAATATCAATAGGTACATGATAGAGAACATTGTACCGAATATGCGCACATAAAGAGTCATACATGGGAACCATGAAATGGTAGTTAGGATCAGCTCTCAAAGTGATAGTGGTGATTGTGGTTCTTAGACCTAAAGTCACTAAAGGTATCACATGTTGTTCGATGAACTTTGACACCATCCAACATAACCCTGAATAAAGGCTGCCATAAACGCGGTGATAAGGTATGTTGTGACACATGGGGATTGACTGTGAGTTAAGTAGATGGTATTTGTTCCTCCTATGAGAGCTTGATATCTTGAACCCTTGACGAGCGTAACTAAGAAATGTATGGACATGCTCGTGTGAGTCAATATATTATATGTGAACTCAATGTATCTCAATAGTATGTTCTAGTTCAAGAATCAAATATTGAGTATTAAGAGGAAGACGATTCCATGCCTCATATTCAATCTAAATATCAAAGACAAAGGATCTATACATGCAATCATGTTAACACTCATCACAAATTGTAGGTTGAAGTTGTTCTCCAACTTTCCAATTACTTGGGTAGCAATGATGTGTTTCTCGATATTGCTTTTAATTATGTAGTCATAATGGTTATGGACTTTACTTCCAATGTAATATGGATATAGAGTCACACACATAGGATGCACTTGGCATCAGAATTTACTCATGGATAAGATTTAATTTGGATACTAAAGGTGTTTAGTTAATCAAATTAAATATCACTGGCTATGTCAATCAACCAATTGGAGTGTCTGGTCAATCGCATGGTGTGCCAGTAGATTGACTAGAGTATCTAGTCAATTGAATGTATCTTACTAATACTGGACAATAGAACCAACAAGTTGACATGTTGGAGTGTCCAACCAACCTACTGAATCGGGTTCCCAGCGAATGGTCAAAATACCAAGTAGATCGACTAGAATATCTAGTCGACTGACTAGGTGCAAGATGACCAGTTTGAATGGGTAAAAGGACTAGTTTGACTGAATCAAAATATTAATGATATGCGTAACAATATGCATTAATCATCACAATAAATGACGATCTTATAACGAGGCTGGTCATAAGCAAATTGATCTAGTAGTGTGCCAACGATGGACTGGATTGTCCATTCAACAGATTGTTTGTCTACAATAGTTGTCCAGCCATGAGATCTGACCTTTTGTATCATGTAGATTTTGGAAACCCTAGCCCATCCACTCCTATATAAGGAGGGGATGGCCAAGACTATAGACACATAATAGACACAAAGTCTATAGAGGAAGTCAAGAGATTCTCACATGACTCTTCATATTATAGTTCTAGTAATGTGTGAGAGAGCCTAGCAGTCTTACCTGATAGGGAGAGATTGCAAGGGGAAAGGAAATTGATGCTAGCACATTGGCAAATTGAACGACACTTCCTTCTTGTCAGCTCTAGAAGTGATGGAGTTCCCGGTGGTCCACATGGACTATGTAGAGGTGTGGAAGATTTTGTTTCCACACTAGGAGGACACCACCAACCATCGTTCATAGGGGTGTAAACGGTGCAGGTACGGTGCGGGTCTGGCCATACCCATATCAATACCCATCTAATTTAGCGGGTCCGGTTCTGGTTCTAGACCCGCATAATACAAAACATGGACCCACACCATACCCGTACCCGCAATAATAGCGGGTATGCGGTGCAGGTATGCGGGTAAGCGGTTCTATAAAGCATCATATTGTTTATGCAAGAGAAATGACTATGTTATATATATTTAACAAAACAAGATATTGTTATCATATAGTATATTAACATGCAATAGTTATATTAGACAATGCTATATTCTATACAATAAAATTAATTGAGTAATTATTTACATATTTGTAGTCATGATCATAACATTTAATATATGTAGAAAGTAATGTAGATTAGTAGACATCTTGATTTTAAGTTTACATATGATGTTTGTTATTGTAACTAGAATAATTAATTCTTAGTTATATGACTAGTCTCAACCTTAGAGTAGGATATAATCTCAATAATTATATTAATTAGACTAGTAAAGTATGATATATATAACATATTATTTTAGTAGTTACTTATGTATAGCGGGTACACGGGTCTAGCGGGTCTGGGTCTAAGCATACCCATTATTGGACCCGCTTATATGCGGGTCCAAGGGTATACGGGTCCAAGGGTATGCGGGTATAAAAAATTAGACCCGTGACAGGTTTTTTAAGGGTCCGGATTTGCGGGTTCGTGGGTCTACCCGTACCCATTTACAGCCCTAATCGTTCATGTGCTACACCAGTAGGACGCCTATGGTTCCTATTCATGTGCTTCTTGTGAATGAAGCACATATCTCAACAACAATAGTCATTGGATTTGCTCCGGGAAAAGGTATGTCATGTACCTTCTTTCCTAATACATTATTGTTCACCCATTCTTCTGGTTATGGAAATATGGGTAGAAATTTTTTGTTTTCGTTGCTTACTATGTCCCCATATTTCCCTTAAAATTAGACCTCTAACTCATACCCTGAGAATTTCAATGAGGAATTTGACCTATATGATGCAAATGGTAATGAGTCAAAATCTTGTTAAGAAGAATCTTCCAATAAAGCATCTTATATCTATTGGGGATACCATAACTGCAAATCCAGTTACCTCAAACAAAAAAAAACTAATTTTCTATAAAAACCTCCCAAAACTCATTAACATTAGTCCTTTCTTTACCATCTAACAGGAGCATATAACTACTAGGACCCATGTCCTTTATCAAAAACTTTACTATGTTCATAATCCTCCTACATTTCTTTAAGTTTTTTTTTTGGTCGAAAAAACTCCTTTTACTTTTACTTTTAACTTTTGAGTCAATGCTTGAAAAAGTAAAAAGAGATAGGAGCATAGTTGTATAAGAGATCAATAGCAAAAGACTGTACAAACAATAAAGAATGATCTAAAAAAAGGAGTATATCAACTCAGGGAAAAGATCTCCAACATAATCACCAATCATCAGTAGAGAAGCTCATGTAGGACTCCTATATCCATATAAGAAGTTGAAACAAAGTTTTATCCCTAAAGATTATCTCAAATCCATATAATGTCACAGAACCTAAGTTCAGGGGATAGATCTTCTCAAGCACCATAAAATCAAGCAATAGAAGATCTCTAAAAATTGCTTGGATTTGAGAGGAGGAATCAAAATCCCAAGGAAGCAAATGAGAAAATTAGCTCAGGGAAAGATCTCCAAAAAGGTCATCCATCAGCAATAGAGAAACACTGACATGAAATAGACTATTGATTCATCATTAGTAGAGAAGCCTGTGTTCATTCATCCATATAAGAACTAAAATAATTGTCTTCTTCAAAACATAGAACTTATGGGAACACAAGCATCCATAAACCATATCTCCAAATACATGAACATGAACCCTAGGGAGAAACCTATAGAAAGTTGACATTAACCAACAGAGATACTCCAAAAATAAAAGAGATAACTATTATAGACAATATTAGCAAAAAAGGAACCCCAACAAAATCCCAAGATAAGAGAACATTAAAATACTAGTATCAGGAACCAAAAATAGATGGTAACCATCAATCATATCCATAGGAGAAAGAATGTAAACCAAAAAGATATCACAGCTCCAAGAAGAATCTTCGATCATCATACCATAGACTCCCAAATTTGCATGGTCCAACAAAGACATCTAGTCCAGGACAAAAAGAACCAAAAAGCCTTTCCAGTAATAAATCAAAAGATGAGGCATTGAATAAACAAATATTACCCTCAATCATAGAACACAAACTAGACCATGTGCGAGAAACATTTTCATGAACTCTACATTTTATTTATCTCCAGACATAATAGGCATTAAAAACTAAAGCAATTCTCTCGTGAATAGTACTAAAAGCATAAATTTCATCCCAATTAGCACGTCTCATATGAAGGAATCCCAACTGAACATCATGATCATAGAGACAAATACTACCCATTGAAATATAGAAAGCATGTAATTACTCTATATATACCAATCCTCCTTCAATAATCAGAAGTTGGGATCTTATTATGTGTATCTTTCCAAACGTGAATAAGATAGTTCTTGGGAGACTTACACTTTCATATCCACTCCATGATACTATTTGTACTACCCTTGGTTCTTAGACACTCCCAAATTTTTTGGATGCTCATACTAATACTTCCTTTGAAGGTAATGTGATTAAAATACCTTAGATGGATACCTACACTTTTAATGAAGTCAAGAATCTAATTATAACATCTTCTTCTAGGAACACCATTCATTATTAGATCGAATAAAAGAGATAAGGGAATTGTGGGGTAAACTAGCTCTAGTGATGTACTCAGGACCCAACCAATAACTCAAAAACTTAGATTTCAACAATGGATCTTTCCATAACATAAAATCATCACCTTTTCCAACATGAAACTCAACAAGGGGTAAAAGGTCAGATCTGATCCTGGTCAAATTGTTGAAAACCAAGAAAAGAAAGGAGACTCTTGAATTTACCAATAGTTGCATTCTTTAATATTTTATATAAATTCACTTAACCCAGAGCAAATCCTTCTTTCCATCTATATCCCAACAATTCAAAATTAGACAAGCTTTCAAATTTTTCTTAGTTTTCCTTATACAAGACCACCTTTAGAGTTTTTCAAAGTAATAGCACTCCACTTCATTAAATGTAAGGTTCTTTTAGATTTAGACTGCCCACAGAAAAGTCTCAGTAGAGCTTATCAATCTCTTCAAGAACTAAGCTTGGAATAAGGCAAGAAAAAGCCTAGAACAGATACATAGTAAATAAAGTGGAATTAATAAGCCTTAGTATGAAGCTAAAGATAGAGACTTCACTTTCCAACATTCTAGCCTACATTTAATTTTATCAATAAGACTAGAACAGTTCTTCTTCTTCAATTTACCTTTGAAAATAGGGAGACTAAGATGTATTGAAGAAAGAAAATATCCTTGCGAAAAGGATACTACTTTTTTCACAATTGAAATTGAGACCAAAAGTACCAATGATTTCAAACATGCATTTGATATCAAAAGCATTCTTTGGGTCAACTTTAGTGAAAAACATTAAATCAACTGTGAAGATAATAAGGGATTTTCTTAAGTTCTTGGAAACACAAATAGGGTCATTTTTAGTCTTAATGAATTATTTAACAAGATCTAAAAAAGCATGCATAACAATGACAAAGAGGTAAGGATCTAGTGGATCTCCCTGCCTAATACCATTGGAAGGTGTGAAAGCATCTGTAGGTTCTCTATTCACCAGAACCTGATAAGAGGTGGTTTTAAAGATGATTTCAACCCATTTAATCCAAATAGCAGGAAAGTTCATACAATGCATAATAGCAAAAAGGAATGTGTAATTTACTGAATTTTGTGCTTTAGAGATTTCAGCTTAGATACACATGAAATATATAGAAGATTCCTTCAAGTCACTGAGAATTTCAATGGTCATAAGAATATCATATTTGATGGACCAACCTTTCATAAAAACATGATTGATTAGTATCAATGATAGAAGGAAGAACACTTTGAAGGTTGTTAGCAATATTTTATGAGATCAATTTATAGAATACATTATGTAAAGATATGGGTCGCCAATTTGTTAAAGATGAGGTATTGTCATTCTTGGAGATAAAAAGATAAAAGTTTTGTTGGCCTCTTTAAGAAGAGATCCATTTAAGAAGAATTCATTAATTTCTACGAAGATATCATCACCAATAACACTCCAAGTTTATTTTGAAAAACAAGCCATGAAAACGATCAGGACCAGGGGCTTTTCAATAGTTAAAGAGATAATAATGTCATCAACTTCTTTTCTAGTGACCACAACTATCAAACTCATTCTTTGGGCAATAGAAATAGAATGATATTTCCATTTAGTATCCCAAAAGCCTAGAGACTATTGATCTTGATTAAAAAGACTAGAATAAAAGTTTAAGATTTCATTTTTCATGTCTCTAGGGTCATTGATAATAAACATCATTTTTAACAAGATGGTTAATCTTATTTTTGACACTATGAATCTTAAAAGAAGAATAGAAAAAACTAGAGTAGTATTTCCTTCTTTAAGCCATTGCACATGAGACTTTTGCTTTAAGAAAGATTCTTCAATATCAATAGCTTATTTTTCCTCCCTCCTTAAAATAAGAGTAGGATTTTTTAGATTAGGATCATTAGGGTTGAGACCAGCCTTCTCTTGAGCAACTTGACCATTAAAGCAAGAAGATTTACCATCATCATAGATATCACCAAATGAAAGTCTATTCCACTTCCCGATCTCATGCCTTAGAATAGAAAGTTATTTATATAATCTGAACAAAGAAAAACTACTGACATTATGATTCTAGGATTCTTTCACAACAAATATAAAATCTTCACTCTGTGTCCAAGCATTGACAAACCTAAAGGTATTTCTCATCACCCATTGTTTTCCAATAGATAACATGTTCCTTTGGTGATCACTAATAATGTTAGAAATAACATAACCATCACATTCATCACAAGCAGATAAGAAGTGAGAATTATACATAACTTAATCAATCTTCGAGGTGATGAAACCTTTTCTAGATTTATGATTGTCCCATGTGAAATAAGGACCAACTAGATCTAACCCAGTCATACAATGTTGAGAACAAAATAATTAAAATCATGATAGATGTATTCAAAGGAGGTTATTTTCCAATTTTTCACAATTATTCTCACACAGTTAAAGTCACCCATTATTATCCAACGGTCATCAATGGATTGAGAAAGAAGATCCATATCAAACCAGAGAGATGACATGTCAGCATCATCATTATGTCCACAGATTGCAGAAATAAGGAGAAACTCATTGTTAATAGAGACTTTAAAATGAACAAATTGATCATATTCTAAAATTTAACTAACTAATAAAGCATCATTTTTCCACAGAATAAATATTCTACCCAGAGCGTGACAAATGCTATTAGAACATTGAAATTCAGGGAACAAATATTCATAAACCTCTTCACTTTAAGATGTCTCAATTTTGTTTCATCGAGAATGAAAATGTCACTTCTAGATCTTCTTATTTCATCTTGGACACATTTAATATAATTACCAATACCTCTCATATTATAAGATGAAATAAGAAGTTGAAGTCGATATCAGGATGAAGGTAAGGGGAAGTTGTGATTCTTGCTCAAAAAATGGACCGAACGCAATCGAATTATAGGCTCGTCCAACCCGGCAACATTCATGAGTCACTCTGTAACATACCAGATCTTAGACCCCACCCTGGAAGTTTGGCCTTTTGGGTTTGACCAAACAAGGTTGAGGTTAGAATGATCCTAATAATCTAATGCATGAATAATGTAATTTAATATTTCATAAAATCATTTGATGATAATAAGATGATAAAGAACTTAATTGAATAAGTAATTATGATAATGGGCCATTAGTGGGCCAAGTGATATAATTCATATAAGAAAGTCTTCAAAGTGAAATATAAGTTAAAAATTGTGTTCCTTGGGTCCAATTACCTTGGGGTCAAGTTTCACATTATTCACATAAATATAATTAATTTAATTCATTTTGAAAAGAGAAAATCTAAGTTTTTCCAAATTATCAAATAAAATAAATATTGACTCCAAAAGAGGGAAATAACATTGGATTCGTGATCTAAACATAGAAATAAGCCTTTGGGAAAATTTTCATCTAATTTGGTCGATGTTAAATATTGTATTTTATTTAGGACAGAGAAAATGATTTAAACACATAAAATATAAAATATAAGTTGAAAAAATCAACTAATATGAAAATAGTGTTTCTCACGTTTAGTATTGCTTATAGGCCAAGTTTCATATTTTTGGAAAGTTTTTACATGCCCCTAATAAATTAAAAGGATAAAATAAGTGATACAATTTAAATGTATTAAATAAAATAATAAAGTCTTAAAAAAAAAAAATACCAAATTCGTTTTCTACATGTTAAAATATATATTTAGATGAATTTTGACTCAATTTGGAAAATATATGATGAGAAGGTAAATTTAGGAGAGAACATGTGTAAAACATTCATATCATTAATTAAAATAATAAAAAACTTCAACAAATGAAATTAATGTTAAATTCATATCCAACACATTGAATATGACTTTTGGGTGAAGTTTTGTAATTTTTAGAAAATCCTAATGTCGTTAATGAAGGAGGAAAGAGAAAATGAGGTATGAATTATTTAACCTATTATAATTTCTTAAAATACAAAACCAATTCCATATTTGGATTCTACACGTCAAAATTAGTCAGGATGTAAATTTTGGTTAATTTTGGAATTCACTTATGCCTCCAAAAGAAGAAAGAGAAAAAGAGAAATTAATGTGATAACACTTTATTCTAATTTGATTTGGATTTGATTTATGTGTATCACTTCATCGGATGGTAGGGAATGAAGCGGACTACCGTAGACCCACATCCAAGGTTCTCAACTTGTCTCCTACCTTGGGTAGGATTGTGCCGTGTGAATAATATAGGTGCTCGGTATTTTGCGGATTTCTCGTGCTATAGTCCATCTTTTTGCATGATTCTTCCTCCATTGTATTATAATTATGATTGTACATGTTTTAAGTCCTTATTTGTAATGTTTTGTGGAGTATTTGAGAAGAATCGGATTTTCATTTTCCATGGTTGGGAAGTTCCATACCAAATTGGAGTGTTTCACACCTATACCTATAACTAAGGGTACTTATGTGTGCGTTAGACATCGCATTTATTTTCGCACTCTCAATTTTGACGAAGACCAAACGTTGAGCGATGTAGATCGAGTTTTCCTCCATTGGCTTGCATCCCTTGCTTCTCCTTGTACACACTATCTTCGTCCAAATTGAAGGTACAATTGAGTTCCTCTTTGCTTTAGCTTTCACACTCATCTTTCGATTTTGAGTTTGGTCTTGAATTGCAAAAATGCCCAAAATCTTCCCCAAGCAGCTGCCGGTGTGTGGGCTGCTGGAGGTTGAAGAAGGGTCGGGTGGCTTTTTATGGTTTTGCCCCTGGTCGCTCCCTTCTTCTTCTCTCTGTTTCAAGCGCCTCTGCCTACGTATCAGCTAGAAAATATCTTTTGATTCGTTGGTCAAAAAATAAAAGTAAGATATGTTCTGGAATTAGAAAAAGATGAACTTTCTAATAAAAATATTATTGATGCCTGATTCTATATTTTTCAAAAAAGTGTTTCTAAGAATGAACTAATTAAATAAAAATCATCAAAAATGCATCTAAAAGTCTATATCTTCAAAATACATAATATTATATGTCATTTTGATTAGAAAACTCTAACTAAGACAATGGTCATATTTTTAGAGTTAAATCAGAATTTTGTGTGAAAAGTCCAATAGTCAGGTTTCTTTTACATCAATACATACGACAAACCCTAATACATGTGAATAATTGTAATTAGGTAAAGTTGATGTTGGAAACCTCTAGATTGATTGTGTGTGCTTCTTGAATCTTAAAATAAGGTATGTTGTATCCCCTATTCCTCTATGTTGAGCAATTCGCCTATCTTATCATTCTTTTGAAATTGGCCTACAACATATGTCTATTCTCTTGTTATCATGGTTCATGTGAACTATCTTGGTGATTGTGATCTTGGATATTTTCTTGGCATCTTGTCTTGTGATATGGTATATGATGGAATTGTTGATGGTATCTGCCCAGTGTGATGTGGATATTTATTTGTGGATGCATGAGTTGTCCATTGTGTGATATGGAAACATTGCATAATTTCTGATCATACCTCCTACTTGCCTCTACATTTACCTGCTATGTGATTCAGTAGCCCTAGAGTAATATAATTGCATTGGTTTTGTCTCATTATAATTTGTGGCAACATTGTGATATTTTGGATGGTGGATGTGTGATTCCCCATGCTAGGGCAGGATGTTTGATTCTTGGACCATGTTATATATGTTTGGATAGTGGACGTGTGATTTTCCATGCCAGGGCAGGATGTGTGATTCTTGGATACCTTTGTCTCTTATAATAATCTAGTGTTATGCTTGTCTCACATGTATGCAGGATGTTGGTCATGATATGTTCATGTGGCACTTCTTTGTTGTTTTATCTATGGCAAGTATCTTCTTTTACTATGATGATGAATCTATTCTTTTATGCCTGTGTGGGTAGTCATTATCTCTTGTATGGGAAGCGTTTATATTTGATGTCCCTATTTCCTTACATTGCTCAAAGTTTCATTTTAGTATGCACATACTAGATTTTTGGTGATGTCTCCTATTGTTTATTTCTTGTTGGGGTATGCTTCCAACCCTAGATGGAGGACATGAATGGCGTGACATGTGGACTGGGACTTAGCTAGTGATGGTGAAGCTTGGAAACAAACTTGTTATGGTTTAGATTTCCTCTGCATGGATACTTATGATGTATCTTTTATGTAAACCCCTTTGAGATATGATGTTATGGTACCTTTGTAATCATATGATAAATTGAAATATAGTCAAACTTTTTCTTCTGCTACAATACTATGGTCTTTGGTTACCATTATATAAAGATTCGAAAATTTTACACCTGATCCAAAATACCTTTGAGTATGTTTGGGATGGATGTTTTAATGTTCAAATTTTTTTAGTAAGGAGGTGGTTTCACTTCTTTACAACATAGTATCAGAGCCCATTGTATTCGGAATCTGACTTTTTCAATTTTGTCTCCCTAGTTAAACCCTTGACTTAGATAGTTGCCTGTAGGTGAGATATTCACCCTAGTTTGATCAATGATGATCTTCTTATGCAATAAGGTTTGATTTGAGGATGATATTAAGAAGTCTTAATATGGAAAATTGTGACTTGGTTCTGCATTGATTTTGATCTCACCATTGTTTTATATCACATGATTCTTCAAAGAATTTTTTTTTCAATTATATTACTATATGTACAAAAGTTTTCTAGATTTCATCGAAGTTTTCCTTAACTAAGTCACTATGAAGTGATATGAGAAGTTTTGGATAGTGAACCCTAGAATTAGTTGATTACAATCTAACCCTAGTTTTATAACTAGGATTGAAATAATGGTGTAGATGACCTACCCTGTGAATTTTTGATGTTCATATAGGGTTGATAGGTTAGAGACATGAGGATCTAAAGCTCAACCCTAGATGGTGATTTTAGTTGGTTACATGAGAAATATAAATCTCTAAAGCTTTTACAAACTAAGAGATGTGGGTAGCTCTAAAAAGTTGTTTAGTTTGACTTGTTAGGTTGAACCTTTTTAAAGGGTGGAGAGTAATTAGTTGTTGATGTTTTGATCTATAGATTTTGAGGATGAAATATTTTTAAGGGGTGGAGTGTTGTAACATACCGAATCTTAAACCCCACCCTGAAAGTTTGACCTTTTGGGTTTGACCAACCAAGATTGAGGTTAGAATGATCCTAATAATCTAATGCATGAATAATGTAATTTAATATTTCATAAAATTCATTTGGTGATAATAAGATGATAAAGAACTTAATTGAATAAGCAATTATGATAATGGGCCATTAGAGGGCCAAGTGTTATAACTCATATAAGAAAGTCTTAAAAGTGCAATCCAATTTATAAATCATGTTCCTTGGGTCCCAATTACCTTGGGGGTCAAGTTTCACATTATTCACATAAATATAATTAATTTAATTCATTTTGGAAAGAGAAAATCTAAGTTTTTCCAAATTATCAAATAAAATAATTATTGACTCCAAAAGAGATAAATAACATTGAATTCATGATCTAAACATAGAAATAGGACTTTGGGCAAATTTGCATCTAATTTGGTCAATGTTAAATATTTTATTTTATTTAGGATATAGAAAATGATTTAAACATCTAAAATATAAAATATAAGTTGAAAAAAATAAACTAATATGAAAATAGTGTTTCTCACGTTTAGTATTTCTTATAGGCCAAGTTTCATATTTTTGGAAAGCTTTTAGATTCCCCTAATAAATTAAAAGGATAAAATAAGTAATAAATTTAAATATATTAAATAAAATAATAAAAGTCTTCAAAAAAATAAAATAATGCCAAATTCATGTTCTACATATTAAAATATACATTTAGATAAATTTTTACTCAATTTGGAAAATATATGATGAGAAGGTAAATTTAGGAGAGAGAACATGTGTAAACCATCATATCATTAATTAAAATAACAAACAACTTCAACAAATGAAATTAATGGTAAATTCATATCCAACACATCGAATATGACTTGTGGGTCAAGTTTTGTAATTTTTGGATAATCCTAATATCGTTAATGAAGGAGGAAAGAGAAAATGAGGCATAAATTATTTAACCTATTAAAAGTTCTCAAAAGGTAAAACTAATTCCATATCTGGAATTTACACGTCAAAATTAGTCAGGTGTAAATTTTGATTAATTTTGGAATTCGTTTAAGCCTCCAAAATAAGAAAGAGAAAAAGAGAAATTAATGTGATCACACTTTATTCTAATTTGATTTGGATTTGATATATGTGTCTCACTCCATCGGATGGCTGGGCGTAAAGTGGACCACTATGGACCCACATCCAACGGTTCTCGACTTATCTCCTACCTTGGGTAGGATTGTGTCGTGAGAATAATATAGTTTCTCGGTATTTTGTGGATTTCTCCATTGTATTCCAAATATGATTGCGCACATTTTAAATCCTTATTTGCAATATTTTGTGGAGTATTTGAGAAGAACCAGATTTTCCTTTCCATGGTTGGGAAGTTTCATATCAAATCGGAGTGTTTCACACCCATACCTATAAATAAGGGTACTTATGTGTGCGTTAGACATCACTTTTTGTTTTTGTACTATCAATTTTGACGGAGACCAAACACGGAGCGATGTAGATTGAGTTTTCCTCCATTGGCTTGCGGCCCTTGCTACTCCTTGTACACACCATCTTCGCCTAAATTGAAGGTACAATTGAGTTCCTCTTTGCTTTAGCTTTCATATGCATCTTTCGGTTTCGAGGTTGGTCTTGAATTGCAAAAATACCCAAAATCTTCCCCAAGCAGCCGCCAGTGTGTGGGTTGCTGGAGGTTGAAGAAGGATTGGGTGGCTTTTTATGATTTTTCCCCTGGTCGCTCTCTTCTTCTTCTCTCTGTTTCAAGCGCCTTTACCTACGTGGCAGCTTTTCATTGGTCAGAACTAGAAAATTAATATCTTTTGATTCATTGGTCAAAAAATAAAAGTAAGATATGTTGTGAAATCAGAAAAAGATGATATTTATAATAAAAATATTTTTGATACCTGATTCTATATTTTTTGAAAAAGTGTTTTTGAGAATGAACTAATTAAATAAAAATCATCAAAAATGCATCTAAAAGTCTATATCTTCAAAATACATAATATTATATGTCATTTTGATCAGAAAACTCTAACTAAGATAATGGTGATATTTTCAATCTAAATCTGAGTTTTTTGTGAAAAGTCCAAAATTTGGGTTTCTTTTACATTAATGCATACGACAAACCCTAATACATGTGAATAATTGTAATTAGGTAAAGTTGATGTTAGAAACCTCTAGATTGATGGTGTGTGCTTCTAGAATCTTGAGATAAGGTATGATGTATCCCATATTCCTCTATGTTGAGCAATTCACCTATCTTATCATTCTTTTGAAATTTGCCTACACCATATGTCTATTCTCTTATTATCATGGTTCATGTGAACTATCTTGGTGATTGTGATCTTGGATATTTTCTTGGCATCTTGTCTTGTGATATGGTATATGATGGAATTGTTGACAGTATCTGCCCACTGTGATGTGGATATTTATTTGTGGACGCATGAGTTCTCCATTGTGTGATATGACAACATTGTATAATTTATGATCATACCTCCTACTTTCCTCTACATTTACCTGCTATGTGATTCAGTATCCCTAGAGTAGTCTAATTGCATTGGTTTTGTCCCATTATAATTTGTGGCAATATTGTGATATTTTGGATGGTGGATGTGTGATTCCCCATGCTAGGGCAGGATGTGTGATTCATGGACCATGTTATATATGTTTGGATGGTGGATGTGTGGTTCCCCATGCCAGAGTAGGATGTGTGATTCTTGGCCACCTTTGTCTCTTATAATATTCTAGTGTTATGCTTATCTCACATGTATGCAGGATGTTGGTCATGATATGTGCATGTGGCACTTCTTTGTTGTTTTAACTATGGCAAGTATCTTCTTTTAATATGATGATGAATCTATTCTTTTATGCCCGTGTGGGTATCCCTTATCTCTTATATGGGAAGCATTTATATTTCGTGTCCCTATTTCCTTACATTGCTCAAAGTTTCTTTTTAATATGCACATACCAACTTTTTACCGAAGTCTCCTATTGTTTCTTTCTTGACGGGGTATGCTTCCAACCCTAGGTGGAGGACATGGATGGTGTGACATGTGGACTTTTACTTAGGTTGTAATGGTGAAGCTTGGAGACAAACTTGTTATGGTTTAGATTTCCTCTACAAGGATCCTCATGGTGTATCTTTTATGTAAACCCCTTTGAGAGATGATGTTGAGGAACCTTTGTAATCATATGATAAATTGAAGTATAGTCAAACTTTTTCTTCCACTGCTATACTATGGTCTTTTGGTTACCATTATATAAAGATTTGAAAATTTTACACCTGCTCCAAAATACCTTTGAGTATGTTTGGGATGGATGTTTTAATGTTCAAATTTTTTTAGTAAGGAGGTGGTTTCACTTCGTTACACACTCGTTCAACTGTCCCTCGGAGGCACGGTAGAGAAATGCCATGCAGGGGGTGTAAGATTAATCAATATTTTGGGATGTTGAACTACCAACCTCTACTTCAATGTTTGTATTACCATCAATCTCAAAAGGATTTTCATTAACAACTTCTAATCCTCCAACTCTTTTTTGCACTGGTGAGAAACTTAAATTAGCAACTCTATAAAAATGTCAGTGTTAGTTTTGGAAGGACACCCATGTGGAGATTTTCGTGTAAGCTTCCTACAAATTTCTTGAGAATCAACAAGGTTAAAGGTAGTGGAATTGGACATAGAAACCAAAGATACAGTGGGGAAAATAGGAACAAACATTGAGGGGATAGAACATATCCCTTTATATTTTGCTACCAGTTCTGCATTGTGCATAATACCAATAGGATTTATATAGGCAATAGCATTATCAACATGATCAACACTAACCATCTCTCCTAGAACAATATAACACAAGTAGATTTCTCTATGTTTGAGGTATGAACTTCTTCCAGAGAGCATTGAGAAGCATCACGACCCATAAAACCACAAGAAGCACACATATAAGGAACCCATTCATAAGTGATATTTCATGTATAGCAATCTCTTTCATCTCCAAAAAGAGTTAGATTCTTTAGGAGTTTTGACTACAAACTCAGCAAAATTTGTATTTTGGCGAACTCAACTATGGAACCAGCCTTAGTAGCTTCATCACTATATATCTGGGACCCAATGACTAAACAAATTCTTCCAAACATTCTACTATCTGACAAATCAAGAGGTAACCCATAGACTCTAATCTGAATTGGATCATCCTTTAGTTTAAGCCTTCTAATAAGGTCACCCTACTTCCACTTCAATAAAACCATAGGCCTATCCTTGAAAAACCAATTATGAGATAGAGCATTTTTAAGATCTAGGGCATCAGAGAATCTGACGATAAAGATACCATCTACTCTGTTGATTAGTTCAACAGAAACAACATGGTCCTGTAATCAGTATAGATAGTTTTCAAGCGTTGGGAGGTACATACTCCTATCACATGTATATTTGACTTGATTTGGGCCTTTATTTACTATATGTCTAGCATATGTATGACAATTGACATATACTTAAAATTGCATTTTATGAAAAGGTGTTAGAGAATTTGATGGGGTTTTCAATCAATGTGGCAAAAATAGGAGAGAGACGCCATCCGATAAGTGAGATTTATGAATTTTTCTAAGAGAACAACATGCACATCGGGTTTGAGGATGAATGGGAACAAATCAACAAG
Organism: Alisma plantago-aquatica; assembly: GCA_963693085.1. NCBI lineage: Eukaryota > Viridiplantae > Streptophyta > Magnoliopsida > Alismatales > Alismataceae > Alisma > Alisma plantago-aquatica. The sequence continues at coordinate 912,229,409 of OY856410.1, forward strand.
ATTGATGTGATTATTAATGACGACCTTATTGGGAGTGTGTGATATAATTATAATAGAGGGGTCAGTTATATAGGGCCTCCAAGGCTGCACTTGAGGTGCTCACATAATGAATAGGGCTTAATGTGAGCATCGAGAAAAGATTTCCCATGGAATAGCCACAATGCTTGCCCGACTGCACACGGGCATCTTTTGAAGGTCCAAGTAGGAATAATTATGACAACATCAAACTATTACTAGATTGTGTAATATATATCTATTTGCTTCTGCATAATATATTTGATTCTCACTTGTGATAAAAGTAATGTCACTCTACTAGAAATTTAATGCAAGGTATGAATTTTTTTCATGGTAACCTATATTATGAAATGAGGAAAAAAATCTTGTAACAAGGAATGATGATAATTTATATATTTTAGTTATTTATGTTACTCATCATCAAGTACATATTTATTCCAAGTGGATATTCTCCTATTTCAAAAAAGTTTAAAACCCAAAATCACCATATATTAAGTAATAAAAAGTAGTTAAGACTATGTTTCTATCTACATTTTCTCCAAATCCCCCTCTATTTTTCTTGACCATATTTGACTTCTAGTTATATAAATAATATAGATGACTCCAAGTATTTATCACACTATCTAATGCAAGGGTATCTTGAAATCAATGACAAAGTAGATGTGGCAATTTGGAACTATTAGAAAATAACATAGGAATGTTGGGACATTGTTTGTAACTACCGAATGAATGTTGGTGGAAAAAATATAGAAAGATAGAGGTTTGTTTTTTAATAGATGGAGAAGTTGAATGAGCATGTTTAGAAAAATTGAGGTGGATTCAAATCAACTCCATGATATTTTATCTGAGGACTCTATTGATGAACATTTGTGAAAACATCTTTAAAAAGTTCTACCACCTTCCATATACTATTTGAAATCCATATTGAATGTATAATAACTCCAACGTGCTTTGAAAACCATTGTAACATGGTTTACTAAGGTAGAATGAGTAAAAGTAATTTTTAACAATAGAGCATTATTTCAATATTGTGAGAAATTAGTCCTTGGATATAAAATTTGAAGTGCATGCCACATCATTATTATAAAATAATTGTGACTTCCAATAACTAAATGATAAGATTAAAAGAGGACTTGGGGACATGAAACAACTTTTCACTAGGTGGATGGAGGTGAAATAACTTTTTACTAGTTGGATGGTGGAATCTCCTCATCATCATCGTTCTCTTAGTTATACACATGAGTCTCATCTCATTAGCCTAGCTCACACATCTATTCATGATCACACAAAGATATATGTGACCAAAACAACATATGTATCTATTTACTAGTATTATCATTACCCTATATGAAATTATATCACCATAAATAACATAATGAAATGATTGTAGCTTTCTTCATCAAGTAATCAAACCATTATTATTAGGAATTAGGGTCATGCCCTCTAGTATCACTAGTAAAAATCAACACAATAATAAACACCCATATCAACAATTACACATGCTATTTTTGTAATAAAAATTACATCTACAATTGTTCCACTATGATGTATCAAAATCATATAAAAATCACACATCATACTAAGTTATTCAAATTCATCATGCTTTTGATTTTTATATCTTGGTTACATTCACCAAAGGATCTTTATTCTGAGTAGTAACATATCCATGTAAGCTGGTTATGTTTTTTTGGGTTAGCACGCTAAGAATGTAGCATAGAATGTCATAGTAACCAATCATGAATCATATCACCTTCAAAATAATAGTGAAGCCTCTCTTGGTAATCTAATTAAGCATGTTGTCATAAGATGTCCCTTTCAATTTGATGGATTAGGATACGACTCACCCCATGTTCTAATTGAGACAAAATGTTATCATTCAAATTTTATTATAAGGATTTAAACATCAAAAATTTCATATTGAGGTGTTTAGTAGGTATATAGATGAGATTATATTCAGTCTTTACAATATTTTCAATATGGGAAAATTGTTTCTACCACATAATTCTCCCTTTACATTTCATACATATTGCAATAATCACCAGTGGCACATAAACACTTGTAAGTGGAAGTATCCAAAAGAGAATTGCACTCAGAGCCAGTCACATAAAAATGGTATTCATGCAAGAATATAAACATTTCCATATACTTGAAATTGTGAATTTTATATTTAAACTTGTTCCTACACAATATGCGAGTCTAATATAGGTTTCTTATAACTTGCTTTAACATATAATTAAACACAAGGAAAGGGAAACATTTTATATATTATTTTCATTTATATAAAGATACCCAGCCAAAAGTCTAGATTTAGTCCTCTTGTATCGTCAAACATTATGTTTGATGGCTTTTAACTTATTATTTCTTATAACTTGTGGCATACCTTGTCTCTAACCACTCATAAACCATCAGAAAGTAGGTTTGATGAATTTATGACATAACATATCTTTTGATAGAAGCAAATAACAATGATAATGTCACAATACTTCTTATGATAATCTCATGTCTAACCTATTATAAGAATAATCAAGTTTGTGACAATAGCTTCTCATTTATGTTTGTTGAAGTGTATATTTCATTTGCACTAAGGTACCTCTTATACTTCTCCTAAGAGTGTGATATAAAGGATCTTATAACCCTAACCAGATATGATACATGAATATATTATATCTTTAATTAAGCCCTGGGGAGTTTGAGTCGTACCACTCAAAGTCCAACTGACCACTGTAAAGTTGAAATCAGTTCCCTACAAGATCTAGGAGTGCTAGTATCCTAAGATCTCTCCTCTTTGCAGTCACTATGGGTCAAATGCAGTGACATATAGTCAAACTATCAATAGAGACATATAGTCAAGAAGATAACACCTAGTTTGCCCCTAGTATAGGTCATGACACTAGCCACCAGGGTATGCAAAGCAAAACCCTTCCACCTGAGGTACAACCATAGAGTACTCAGTCACATCACATATAACAAATATCCAAGGCATGACCACAACCATCCTCCAAAACCTGTAATTAAGGATGTCAAGGATGTACGCTCACTTGCACCCCATATTCAACATGTTATGTATGCGAGTTTTCCTTAGGAATACTCATTTCACCATCCAACAAGTTCTGACACTGAAGATGGTTCTACAGTACAGGGCACTACATGATTAGGGTTTCACTTGATTAGTTAATACCAATTGGGTGAATTAAGGCTGCATCAAACAAGTGGAGATACAAACACTATCTAATTTTTAGAAAACATTCTATATAACAACTTCAGAAGATATAAAATGTGTGAGACATAATTCTTCATCTCAACATCAAAAGGTACTATTCACTTGCCATTCATGAGACCATACTGGTCATCACATCATTACTACAGGATACAAATCCTTATCACTTTATTCTAGGGTTCCAACCCTTATCATAGCATGAAGAGGATTAGACCTCATTTAGGGCTCAACCATGCCCAAAGGTCATTAAGATGATCACATCATTTCCTGCAAGTTCATTAATATCTTTCCATTCCTTATAAAAAGGCTCAACAATCATCACCATACATGGGATACACAAACTCAACATGATATTGCATTGAAGAGCTAAAAGAAGTCCACATGATAACATTGTAGGGTTTTCTTAGCATTAAGGGTATTCATTTATTATATCAACATGCAATAAGGCTAGGTATGATTGACCACCATCATAATTATAGTGCACATGTTTAACATAAGGGAAAATTTAATCATAAGGTTATGATAACCACTAGTTAACACCCTAGAGTTATACAACATTAGGAAGAATATCCCATCATTATATTTAACATTCAAGGAAAGATAGCGTTATTAACCACTATCATCTATTTGCATTAGGGTTAGGTTCAACAAGATAAGTTAAATTGAAGCTACAACTCAACACTCAGACACAAACCCTAATTCATGGCATCCTATAGGATCATGGATGCATAAGGTAAAGCATTGCCATCAAATCCAATACCATCCCTTAGTCTGAATCCTTTCTTAACACAAAGATTGACCATAGGGTTATATTTATCTCAGGGAAAAGGTAAGACTACAAAGTCAAGGCATTGAACCATCAAATCCACATCATTAAAAACCAATACATCAAACCATGGGATTTACCTAACCACTGGATGTTGAGGCATTAAACTCTAATCATTAGATCATGTTCTTCATCTAAAACCATTAGTTAAGGTATATTAAAAGGCCTTGAATCATTCAACTAAGAAAACAATCACATGTGGGAAGATGAAACATTGGTTGTAACACAATAAAATGCCTTAAACAAACCACCAAAAGAACCATCAAGTTGTGACCTAGTAAGAGTCACCATCCATACCTAGACAAACCATCATTTGATAATATAAAAAAGCACCATCAATTGTTGACTCAAAGGGTATCATCGGATGTTGACTCAAGGGGTACCATCAGTTGTACACTTAAAGCAAGCCATCAGTTGTAAGGTCTAGGATCACCATCAATTATTGCATCCAGGACCCTCTTCAGTTGTGACACTCAGTGTCACCCTTTGTTAGACCATCAGATCATGAGTCAAAAGAAGCAATTATTTGAGACTTAAAATAGCCATTGGTGATGACCTAGACTAGACATTGATTGTGAGGCTTAGTGAAGCCATTGGTTGACAACAAGAGGTGGGCAAAAGATGATCAAAAGACAAAGGGAAACTATCATTTGTTAAACCAAGATAACCATCATTAGAACCTTCACATATAAGAACTAGAAAACATTGAATATGGAAACCCTGGCCATCAGTTGTGAAGGGGAAAGCATGCCCATAGGTTGTTCTCAAGATAAAGCATCCAAATAGAAATAAAGAAAACACCATCGTTTGGCACACAATAAGCAAAACAAAATAGAAGGAGAACTAGAGCATCGGGTCAACCGTTAAGGTGGGAAATTGTCATGAAAACCCTAAGCAAACCATCACCCAAGAGATAACAAGAACCATCATTTGACATGTCAGAAAGGCCTAAGGATTTATTTACCTCATCAAGGTCATACACAAGGTTCATATTCATTTATGGCTATAAAACACTCAAGGAACAACACTTAATCTTTAACCCTAGGTAAATGTAGTTTCTTTATGCGTAGAACCTCATTTTTAAGCAAGGTCATGAGTATTAAGCCAGTAGTAAGCATAAATATGAAGAAAGTTATATAACTCACCTCTAGAAAGGATATGTAGCTTTTAACAATAAGGGATCTCGAAGTAAGAAGGTAGAAACCCTAGCTTTAGCTCTCCGTTCAGCCAAGCTAGCTCTTTCTCCACCAGGAAGCAAACCCTAGGTCAAGGAAGCAAGAAAGAAGGGTTCTTTAAGCTTAGAAAGTTCTACCATGAAAAATCATGGTTCCATCTAGGAAGAAGGAAGAAGGAGGTAGGATAGAGAAATAAATGAAGGAAGAGAGGTGAAATTACTTACTTTGGTCAAGAATAAGCAAAGGAAGCTTAACAAGTTCAAAAGTAGGGTAGATTTGAACCCTAGCCACACATGCAAGGAGAACGACCATCGTATTATACCTTGGGCACCTTCTTCTCCACTTAGCCAAGGTGGATGAAGATTTAGACAGAAAAGAAGAGATATGGATCCAAAGGGTTCGTTTGGGTGCAAAAGGGAGAGGTATATAAAGCTTGTGGTTTAGAAGGAAGAGAAGCTTGAGGTGTCCTACTAGGTTTGCCATGTGTCCATGGCCTAAAACGTCATGTCCATGCAAACAAGAAGCTCCATAAATTGTGGGAGTCTTCTAGGCCATCATATGATGAGCCCCTAGGGTTTCTATTGGTTTCCAACAGATGGTGACCATCGTTTGTTGAACCCCTAGGTCACAAGGGTGAAAACCATCATTTGAGTACCCTCCTAGGTGAACCACCATCCCAAGGGGCTTAAAAAGGGGAAAACATCAACCCTAACACCTCTAGGGACCACCATCAGTTGTCCTATAACTAAGAGAACCATCAGATCCCAACAAAATAGAAGTACCATCAAGTTATGGCCTCAAAGGTAGCTTATCCATGAGGGGGTAAACCTTAACTCAATCCTAGAAAGGTATTTCCACCAAACCATGGTGCAACAAGGTGTTCCATGGCCCAAGAAGCTCAAGAATGATAAGAAAACATATAAGGCACCACAAGCAAGTGACAAATTTCAAGAAAACCCCTAGATATGGGTAAAGTGTAGAAAAGTCCAAAACAAGCATATAATTGCAAAACATGCACAAATAGTGTCCAAACTGGACCAAACTTGAGTTAAGATCGTCCATGATATCAGAGCACTAGAAGGATTTAATTGAGGTCTTAAGAACTTAATTATGATAAGGAATCATGTTTAACCAAAAATTAAGGTCAGGAGTCTCACATTTAAGTTCTATAATAGAAGCTGAGTATTTTGGTGTTATGAACACAACAAAAGGATATTGTATGGATCTAGAAGTTCATATAGATGAACTTATGAAATATTACAACCATTAAAGATATAGTATAATACTATGACAACAATGGAGTTATTGGTTATGAAAGGAATATCAGATAGCATACTACGACAATTCCATCTCATATGAGATATCGTACAGTGAAAAGATGTGAAACATGCAATATACCGAATAAAGGAAAAATGTTGCTAACCCATTAGATTAAGACTTGCATAGTAGAAACATGATGGACATGTTTAGATCACTCAGAATAAGATTTGTGGGTGATTGGCTCTAAGTGCAAGTGGGATTCTATTTGTATGATGCTCAGATAGCCAATCACATGATGATTTTGATGTCATATATTATAAATTATTTGATTAATAATAAATGTTATCTTCTGATTTAATATGTTTCAATCAATTATGAGATAATGATGAAACATAATGAATGTCTAAAGAATGTCATTAATCAATGAGATATATCTTCGGGTTGATGACTAAGACAATGAGATCATACAGATGTTAAAGGTATGTACATTCTTATTATGTCTGTGGTCAAGTGTTATTGTGAAAGGTCGGTGACAATAGTAACACATATGACTATAGTGTGTGTTGGTTGATGATAGATTCTCATCAGTCATGATATGTGATATCAAACTAAACACATAGATACTTGTTGGAGAATAGTGTATCGGACAGAGCCACCTTCAGAGTGACACAGGGAAATTGTAATTGGTACTGAGAATCATCTCTTAGAGTAATGATGGTGATTCCCATTCTTAGACCTAAAATCACTACACTCATCACATATTGTTCAATGTGCTTTAACATCATCCACCGTGATTTTGAATAAGGGTTACGATAAAGGTGGTGCTCAGGTACATTGTAATGTATGAGGAAGACTGTGAGTGATGTAGATGAGATTTGTCCCTCCTAGTGGAGTTTGATATACAAGCCACTTGATAAGAGAGACTGATAAAAGCATATGCATGAGCATGTGAATCAATATAAGATATTGAGGTCACATATTATTACACCATGTTACACTAAACAATATTACTCAGAACATAAAACACAATCGATCATTAATTAATCACATTTCTAGAAAAATGGGTAAAATAAAACTTATTTCAATCATAATAGCATGCTCTAAAATATTGCACATTAGTCTAACAACTCACTTGTATTCATTTTATAGCAAAATCTTTTACAAATGCTCCATGGCCTCAGCCACCGCATATACATTACACAAAAAACATTCCACAACTATTGCTTGATCAATCATGTGTCATGTTACTAAGATTTGATGCGGTTGAAACATCGATTACATACTTTTCTACCCAGACCTGAGAGTATAGGGAGAACTCTAAAATACTATAGACATCTAATAACTCACTTGAGGATTAACTTCAAAGTTCTTATTTGATGCCATGAGTCTATTTCCACTGCTAGCATTTACCTAAAAAGTTGTGGTGAGCCACAGAGTGAGACCCGTGTCCCAGCAAGATATATAACCTCCAACAATGTTTATTTATTACAACAGAGTAACTAATTAAAATATTTAAGCATATTTAATCATGTAAGACAAAAAAATCTAGTAACAATGATGTTTACCAAAGCACATTAAGGTACTGACAAATAGCTATCATCATTATCTTGATTATCAACAAACGCATTGGTAGCAGTGTAAAAAATTTGGTGGCATGTGCCTAACCAACATTATAAATAATTTAGTAACATATTATCTCTATCATCATGAATAAGACTAGCAACATAAACATGAGTATAAATTTATCATGTCTATCAGATTGAACAGATCTACATAATAAGGGCCAAGACCAAAAGCATAACTATTTGTTTAAGAATGATTAACAGTATAGGAATTTTCAATTATAGATACATTACTAGCAATGTAGCATATTTAACATCGTTTGGTGACTGATATCATAATCATAATCATCAATGGCAGTATATCTATTCAACATAAACATGGTTGATATCATAAATAGGTCTAGTGGTATAAACATGTCTACAAAATGAGTATATCAACATTATCAACATACTTGAAATATAAGCATATTTACTTTCTACCTTTATGCCATACATTGTCCTTATGTAAAGAGGGTAGACAAGAGTTTTAATTAATGTGAAGTATTGTGTGTATAGTCCTACACATTTTTTCTACACAGCTGATTACATCTTTTATTATTTTCCATGAGGATTTGAGTTGTACCACCCAAATCCAACCACCCCCTACGTAGGGCTACCGATGGTGCCATACAAGGTCTATGAAAGATTCAAATTCCATGATCTCACCCTCTCTGTCAGTAAGAGAAACAATGTAGAGACATAGCAGTCAACTACCAACAACGACATATAGTCAAGCTGAACCACTAGCCCGCCTTGGTACATGTTACAACGCTAGACAGAGCAGCTCACACGTGGCCATCCTAAAATGTAGGCAATGCAAATGAATAGGCTCACACATGGCCATTCTGCAATTTCTCTACTATCATCACATATCACATATATCACAAATCCTTAGGCATGATCTGAGGTTCATGCATGGCCACAATCACCCTCAATTACTTGATATTAGGGTACCAAGTTGTCCCCACATAGTCAATAGTATACGCTCTGAGTTTCCCATAGGAGCTACTCGTTTCATCCAGCATGTCTGACTCTGAAGTTGGATCTATGGCCAAGGCAACTACATGTCTGACTCTGAAGTTGGATCTATGGCCACTTGATTAGTTATGCCAATTGCGTGAATTAATGCTTTAGCAAACAAGTGGAAATACAAATCCTAATTCCTTTCTAGTAAGCATTGATATGTAACAACTTCATAAGATATAAAACGTATGAAACATAATGCATGATCACAATCACCACATAGTACTGCTGATTACCACACATGATTTCACACTTGACATCATGTTTCCACAGTACACAATTTCTTATCATATTATTTTAGGTTTCCAACCCTTATCACATCATGAAGAGGAGTATACCTCATTCATGGCTTAACTATGCCCAAAGGTCATTAAGGCCATCATACCATTCTCTACAATATCATTATTATCTTTCCATGCCTTATAACAAGGCTCAACAACATCACTTTACATGTGATACACAAGCTCAGCACAATATTGCATTTATGATCTATAAGATATTCATAAAGTAACATAGCAGGGTTATTTTAGCATCAAGATCATTCTTTTATTTCATCATATAGGGAAGCTAGATATGATTAACCATCATCGTATTCATAATGCACATGTTTAACATGAGAGGGAGTATTATTTGTAAGATAGTGATAACCACCAATTAATATATTAAAATTACCATCATAGTTAGGAAGATCATTTCATCATCATATCATTATATAAGGATGTTAAACGTGAATAGTCATCTTTGTCTCATTTGCATTAAAGTTAAGTTCAACAAGATAATTTATATTGATTCTATAATAGCACTCATACACAAATCTTACTCATACCATCCCCATTGGGTTAAAGATGCAAAAGGTGGCATTTCACCATCATATTCCATATTATTCTTATGTATGGATTCTCACGTAACGCAAAGTGTAAATATAAGGTTATAGTTTCTGCAATCATGAAACAATATTCTATTATCCTATTAATCATCCATGGAAGGGCAACATGACTAACCACCATCATTTATTTACTTTAGACTTAGTTTCAATGAGATAAGTTACTCTAATATTATATTCCTCACTCATTCCCCAATTCTTATCTTATTCAATGTCCCCTCATGCCTCAACTAGGCTCATAACTATTACCTTGTGTAATACAGGGACCACCATAGTATTCAATTACATATGTAATGCTATTCAACACACATACAAGGTGAGCCCCACATATTGGGGAGAGGGAAGATATCAATATATGTCAATCACTCCAAGGAATAGGGGGAACATCATTTAACCCAAGCTTAGGATTAAGATTCCATGTATAATTAAACTAGGTTTTATCATGTAAATCAGTCACCAAACCCTAACCCCATTATTTCCCTATTTTTTGGGTGCATAAGGGTTCACCCTTACTATTTATGCTTTCTCAATCATCATTACTCCATAATATGGTCACTAGTACTATCATGGATGAGCAATCACCTTACCACCCATAGATTAGGGTTAATTACAACAAACTATACCTCTTTTAAGGTTACATATTATACAATATGATCTTTATCAAGTCTTACTCATGTGAGGGTAAAGCTAAGACTATAACATGAAGACCATCCTCTGATTGGTATCAACATCATACGGGGAAGTTATTATGAATAGTCATCATTATTGGGTTGTGATGTACCTATGTTCTAAAGGTAAGTTACATTAAATCTATCACCATATTCACATATACTTACTATCTCATGGATATCCTAGTGGCTTGTATAAGGTAGAGCACCACCATCAAATTCCACACCATCCTTAAGTGTGATTTTACTATAAAAAGATCTCAATAGTAGTAAGAAAGTATTACATTGCCTTATTGACCCTTCATGAGGTTATGTACAACCAATCATTCCATTGAGTTACATTGGAGATAGGTATAGAAATATATATCATATTTTAGTTACATGCCCCTTATTATGAAGAATCATGTAAGGAGGTGGGATCACCCCCTTACTAAAGATTTGAAGAATAAAACATCCATATCAAACACACTCAAAGGTATGCTAGAATAGGTGCAAAATTTTCAAACTTCAGTAAATGATATTCAAAACAACCAAAATATAGAAGCGGAATAAAAATAACTGACTATATTCAACTTTCATACAAGATTACACAAGCACATCAAAATCTCCCATTAGGGTTTACAACAATGATGCAACATAAGGATCTAAGTAGAGGGAAATCTAAACCATAACAACTTTGTCTCCAATCTTTAACTCCTTAAGCTAGTCCAAAACTCCATGCCTTATCATCCAAGTCCTTCACCTAGGGTTGGAAGCATACCCCAGCGAGAAGAGAAAATAGATGACATCAACAAAGGATGGTATGTGCACACTAAATAGGAAATTGAGCAATATATGGAATAAAGGACATCAAATATAAAAGGCTTCCCATAGATAGGATAAGGACCACCCAAATAGGTATCAAGAGAAAAGGAATTGAAAACATATTATAACAAAAGAATACTTGTTATTAATAAAACATAAAGATTGTGCCATACAAGTACATGTAAAGAATTAGGTCACACACCCCATATCATCAACTTGCATGCATGTGATATAAACATAGCCCTAGAACAATATAAACACAAAGGCAGCCAAGTCTCATAAAATTGAAACCTGATAGAGAAAGGAATACTTCCAATCTCCCAAATATAAAAAACATGGGCCTAGAATCACACATCTTGCCCTGGGTATGAGGTTCATTTCCATCCCAAAAGAGCAGGAAATATCACATCTGCTCGGTAGGAAATAACACACCTGCCATAAAAACCAATGCAATTACACTACTCTAGTGCTACAGAATGGCATAGCATGTTAAATATAGAGGCAAATAGAAAGTATAGTCAGAATATATAAACTAGTCACCACATAAGTGACCAACATATACATCCACCTCATAAGTGGGCAAAAGACATCACATGTCATATTTTAGAGTTCCATCATGAACAAAGCATAAGATAAGAGTTCAAAAGAATATCCATGATCACATGATCAATATCAAATAAGGTAGTTCAGATGAACCATGATTTTCAAAAGAAAATATATTGTGTATAGGCTAAGGTCCATAGGACAAAGAGAATGAATAAGCATAGGTGAATTGCTCAACATAGAAGAATAGGGGATACATCATACCTCAACTTTAGAGTCTAAATAGTCAAAGTCAGTCCTAGATCCAAGCCTAGGCCTCCAAAGAACCTCTAGGGAAGGTGGACATGTCCAATAAGTAAGGTCCCCAAGCTTAGAGAGGTTGGTTTCTCCAACAAAGCTCCTATCTCGAGCAAGAAGCACATTCTCCACTTTAGAGGTGAAAAACTCTAACAAAAGAACATGGAGATGGGGTGTTCAAGGGCTCTAGGTGGGGTTTTACCTTGGAAGACCATGGTTTTGACCTGGAAGAAGGTGTAAGGAAGACTAACAGCTTGAAAATAGGTAAGGAAAGGAGGATACTTACTAGTTTTAGGCAAAATCACCAAGGAGGAGCTTAAGAAATCCTAAATAGAGAAATTTGGAGCCCTAGGAGCGTTCTTCACAATGGTAGGCACCTCCTTTGACCTTGGGACAACACCTTCGTGGAAAAATAGAGTAGGAGTTATTCTATAAGCTAAAGTAAAGAAATAAGAGCAGGAGTTTTCGAATTTGGAGTTGGGAAGGGGTAGATATGGTTATATAAAGAAAGAGGTCAAGTATGACGTGTCTATGAGACTTTCCATGTGTCATGTATAAGGGTGTCCATGGACATGCAAGCCTTCATGGATAAGGAAGAATTCAAGCACGAGTTTTCAAGTTACTTTCCATGTGTCCAATGCTAAGGGTGCCTATGGACATGCAAACCTTTATGGATAAGGAAGAAGTCAAGCATGACATGTCCATGGAGCTTTCCATGTGTCCTTAGCCTAGGGATTTCATGGCCATGCAAGAGAACAACTCATAGAGGCTTATTGAATATCAAATTTCAGTTTATGGACACTTATAAGCCATCCCAATCGACCTCCAATCAAAGAAATAACCCCATTGGTTGATAGCTTCTAAAGATAAGCTCATTTATAAAGAGAGTAATCCCTAAAATGCCCATGGAAAGAAAAACTTCAAACCAAGGTGCAACTAGGTGCCCCATGGTTCAAAAACCTGAGAATAGTAATATAATATCTAAATATTATAAATCATATGACCATTTACAAAGAAAACCTTCCAATTGGGTAAATTGCAAAAAAGTCCAAAATGTACCTAAAATTGCATAACTTGCACAAACAACATCCAAATTGGACCAAACATCATCCACAAGTTATCTTTGATGTGTTGAATATGAATTTTCCATTATTTTTATATGTTGAATTTATATAATCACATTATTCAATACTTATGCCCTTTGCTCATTTTCTCTCTCCTAAACTTATCAAAATATTTCAAGGTAGTCCAAATTAGATGAAATTTGACACAGGCTAATTTTGATATGTAGATTTAGAATTTGAAGTTTGTTTCCACTTTTGAGACTTCTTTTTATGAGATATGTCATAGGGCCCATTAACGGTCCATTATCTAAATTATTCATCCAATTAAGTTTCTTATCTTCATATTTATGCGATGATTTTGAGTCGCATTTATAGACCTGTTTTATATGTGGTTTATGCTTTAATTAGTCATTTCTATGGTTAATATCGCATAATTCATCCATTTTGGTCTTTGCCATCATTTTATGTCAAATCCCCTTAGTTTCATCATTTTGAGCATTCATTATCGCATTATTATTATTTGTGTGAATTTATTTGATCTTGTCTTTGAATTTTAGGAAAAACAAGTATTTGCTTCCGTCGATACCATCGACGGAAGTCGATACCATCGACAAGACCGCAGGTTGCCAGCCGAAAGGAGCAGCAAAGAGTCGATACCATCGACGCTGATGTCGATGGTATTGAGACACCTTCAGGTTGCTGGGGAAGAAGCAGTCGATAGTATCGACACCAAGTCGATACCATCGACACATGGAGGCTACAGCGTCGCAAAACGACAGAACCGACACCAAAAAGGACGTCGATACCATCGACCTGCGTCGATGGTATCGAGATGATGAAGGGCGCGATAAAGGAAGGATTTGCAGCCAGCCGCTACTGTAGCGGGTCGATACCATCGACTCGCGTCGATGGTATCGACGCCGTCAGATATGCGTTGGATTCAGATTGATTTCAATCGGACGGCTGGAGTTAATTAACGACCTAATTAGGGACTTATACCTAATGACGGCTGCCCAGACAGGGGGAGGATCTGATTTTGGCTTTTGCACAAGTGTCGAGGAGCGAGAAAGGAGAACGGAGGCCAGAAGTTCATACCTGTCGATCCGAATGCTGCCGGAGATGGATTTCACCACCGAGAGGCGGGAAAGCACGTGTTCTACGCAAAGGATCAATCGGTTCTTCTCCGTTCAGGGGTTTTCCCATTCAATTCACATTTTTCATATGATTTCCCCTATTTCTACCATGTACTTGTGTGAGAGCGGGGCTAATCCCCTCCATCTTTAGGACCGGGAGTAGCCCGGGGATTCATTGTATGACAATTTTATAATAGTAATTCATATTTTATCTCTTAAATCCGTGGTATAGTTTCGTTTTCTCCATATATTGTTATGATTGATCACCATAATAATAACCTAATGCCCTTAATCACTTTGAAAGAAGAATTAACGGCTGAAAAGAGACGAAATCTACATTAATCGATAAATCCCTTGACAAAGGTGGTGTAAAATTAATGGTGGATACTGAGAGATCGTTCATAATGCACCGAGTTTAGGGTATAGGTTACTACGACGGTGGAACCGACCTAGACCTAGGTAGTGAATTGCACCACGACAGTGGGCAATTCTGTTTTCAGGCCACTACCCGGAAAGAGAGATAAAATTGAGTAGCTATATAGAATTTAATACAATGAAAACCCGTGGTGAAACTGCAATCCTAAAGATACCCTTTTGAATTGATTAAATTAACATTTAATTGATCGTTTGTTTCGTTTTTGTTTTTATTTTCTTTTAATTTTAACAACAACCCTCAATTTGTTATTCGGCTTAGCTGATCGCAAATAGTTAGTAGGAGTCTCCAACAATTCTGAGTATCCCTGTGTTCGACTCGGGCCTCACAAAGGCCTGTACTACTCGACGCGTTCACTTGCGTTTTAGCGCGTAGTAAAATACACGTCAAGTTTTTGGCGCCGTTGCCGGGGATACGGCGGAATTGTTGGCACTTCGAGTGCTACGAGCGGCTACTCTAGGCCACAAATTTCTTTTTAATTTTCATTCAAATTCAAATATTTTTACATTGCGCTATAATTGTTTATACTCGTCTAAGCATAGTAGTGAACTCGAGTTCTCTCATTTCAGGTACGTTGCATGGTGCATACACATAGTACAGACTACGACAATCGCACACCCGAGGTTCCATTTTCGGGACCTGAGAACGAGGAACATCCCAAGCAAGAGTACCAAGAAGAGGTAGATTCTGAATCTGAACCAGAAGAGATGGTCGAGGAACCAACGATATGGGTGAAGATCAAAGCTTCTTCCGCATCTGCCTCTAAAGGGCCGATAAAGAAGCAAGTAATCAATATACCAACGTACAAGATTGATCCAACTCTAATTAATTTGGTTAAGTCCAATGCTTTTCATGGTTTGAAAAATGAGGATCCCGTTGCGCACCTTAGTCAATTCGTGGAGAACTACGATATGGTGAAAATAGACTGATTTCCACAGACTGCACTCTATTTGAATCTCTTTCCGAGCTCACTAGCAGGAATTGCACGAGAATGGCTACACAACCTAGATGACGAATTTGTGGAGTCTTGGGACCATATGGTGGAGGTCTTCTTTGAGAGGTTCTTCCCTCCTGAGAAGACTAACGACATGATCCGGAAGATTCACAACTTTACCCAACAGGCTGGTGAGACATATTCTGAGACCTGGGAGAGATTTCAGGTTATGCTGAGGAGGTGCCCACATCATGGGTTGGATAAAGAGACGCAGGTGAAAATCTTCTATTTTGCTCTCTCTGAGCATGATAGGAGTAATCTGGATTCAGCCGGGTCGAGATTTTTTCTAAACAACACAGACACTAGATGCTGGGAAATACTCAAGAACATGGCTAGAAAGCAGTCTTGGGGAGAAAGAGAGAGAGAGGCCCAGTTGAGCAAGCATGAGTCGCCAGTGAATCAAAGGCAATGAGAGAGCTAAACGATAAGTTAGATCTTCTAGCCAAGAAGCTGCTATCTAAGGAAGATGCATCTGAGGATAAGGAAGTCCAAGTGAAATTCATGCAACAACAGGGTTACAGAAACAATGACTACGCATGGAGGAAGGATAAAAAATTCTCATGGAAGGATCCAAATAACTTTCTGCAGGATCCGGATGCCAAACCACAGCCTAGAGCCGAGGATAAGAACACTGAATTACTGAGTCAAATGGCACAGCAGAACCAGGAGATGATGGCCATGTTTGGTAAGCAATTGCAATCTCAAGGTGATATTCTAACCAAGTTTGGACAGACGCTGCAAAGCCATGGAGCACAAATGCGGGCATTAGAAACCACCGTGGCACATATTTCTAGTGAAGTGGCAGCCATCAAGCACGCCAATCAACAGAAACCGGCCGAGAATGAAAACGTGGCCCAAGCACATCATCAGGTCAAGTATATTTCTGTGGTAAGAAATGAGGAGGAATCTCAGGTGCAAGAAGCTAAAGAAGAAAGAAAAATGACTTTTAATACACATACAACACTGGCGATACCATATCCACGCACTTACTATGGACTGCCGGGCGGAAACCCTTTCTTCAGAAAATCACAATGAATTATGAATATTGTATCTCCATCTAGAGAAGAAGAAAAATTGAAGGGTGTTTGTGCACATGTGGAAACATCGAATGCGAGAGAGGAACCACAACAAGCTATTACTGTTGATGATGTCTCGCCAAAGCCCACGTCAGAGGGAGTGATTGAAGCAAGCTTAGGGGAGTTAACCCCAAAAAAGCTCATATGTGCCACCTCACAGGCGTGTTGATGCAGCAGATGTTTCAAAACTGGACAATCCTAAGTCAAAGAAAGAGCATCGTCATTTTAGGAAATTCTTGGAAATATTCCGAAAACTCCACATCAATATTCCATTAGTGGAGATGATCGAGAAAGTACCCGCCTATGGGAGGTTCATCAAGGAAATCATCAATAAGAAGAGGCGGATAAAAGACAGTGATATTTGTAGGATGAATGAGACGGTGAGCTCTATGATTCACGGGAGTTCACCAAGGAAGAGAAAAGACCCAGGAGGCTTCTACATTCCTTGCTCAATAGGTGGTCGACATTTTCCTAAAGCGCAATGTGATTCCGGCGCCAGCATAAATCTCATGCCTCTGGCGACATTTCAGAAACTTGGGTTAAAAGAGATAAAGAAGTCAGCTGCGACAATTGAATTGGCAGATGGGTCTTTAGTGAGACCATATGGAGTGTGTGGGGATGTTCTCATCAAAGTGGATAGATTCATATTCCCGGTGGATTTTGTTGTCCTTGATATGCCACCGCTCCAAAGCTGTGAAATTCTTCTAGGAAGACCGTTTCAAGCAACGGCGGACGTCGTGACTGCCTTAGGGAGAGGTACATTGTCCTTGGGAATTGGAGGAGATCGAGTTGAATTCAAGTTACCACATGATCCTCTAAGCACAGTTCCCAAGGTGAAAAGATGATGAGCTTCATACCGTCTAGCCTAAGACGTTAAATAAGGGCGCTTGTTGGGAGGCAACCCAACCATCGGTACATTAGGATAGTTTCATTATAATCGTAGGTTGCTTTATTTTTGTTCAATTTTTAAGTATAAAGAAGATACCTTGATCCGTTTGTTCATTGTGCAGGCTGAGGCAGAGTCGATACCATCAACACCATCTGTCGATGGTATCGACAAGGGTACAGGTTGAAGACTATAGATTTCATTCTGAGTCGATACCATCGACGGCCTCGTCGATGGTATCGACATACCTACAGGTGGTCAAGAAGGAAAAGTCGATAGTATCGACATAGGAGTCGATACCATCGAGATCTCTGGAGAAGTTCAGACCGATTTGTCTCATTCAACTCGATACCATCGACGGCCTTGTCGATGGTATCGACATGGTTACAGGATGAAGCGCAAAGTGGTGGTGTCGCAATGAATCCAAGTCGATACTATCGACGTCTATCGATGGTATCGACCATCCATGTCACCGATCCGTGCAAAGAAATCGACGGCGATCGCGGTGTCCACATCATCGATCCGGGTTCAGCGTCGATACTATCGACAAATGTCGATGGTATCAACACGTCAGCAATCCGGGTTTCAAGATCAAGCAATCGTCAGCCGTCGATACTCGCGAGGGGGGCGGATAGCATCGAGACGTGTCGATACCATCGACCCACGTCGATGGTATCGACGGACCAACAGTGGCGCCGGCCAAGTCTATATAAGGAGATTCATGACGTCATTTAATGTCACACCTTCAGAGCTCTCTTCTTCCTTTGCGCCGAGCACTTCCCCGAGCCATCCAAGCCCGAAGAACAGCAGCACCGAGCAACGATCTTCACCGAGTGGAGATTCGATTCTCCATCTTCACCGAGTTCTTCTTCTAATCCTTTTCTCGTCGCAACAATGGTGCATCCAACCAGAGCTTCTTCCTCACGCGCTCATATGATTGACATCCCCGAGTTCGTGCCACCACCGCCATCATCGGTCGCACATCCTCACCTTGTCCACCCTTCTGCGGAGGTGAAGAAGATCTTCGACGAAATCATGAAGCGCAAGATCGAGCCAACCCGGTATGTGGATCCAGAGATGCTCCGTGATCTTGGCTTCAAGGCAAACTTGGACTACGTGCTCAAAGGACAAGCACACCAAACGGGCCGTGGCCACGACGAGCTGGAGTGCCACGAGGACGGTCAACCTTTCTTCGGCGAGTGGCCGACATATAAGGAACTGGTGGCAGAATTCATGGCGTCCCTCGACGTCAATGTCATGCCAAACGAGATATCCGCCAGCGACCGTGAGTGGGAGAAGGGTCGGGTGTCTTTCCGGCTCTACAACCACGACTACACCATCACTCTGGAGCAGTTCAACGACATCTTCAACTGAAACAGCTCCAAGTACGACTACCGCCGGCCAGATAACCGCACCGACTACGCCGCCATCTTCGCCGAGTTGGTGACGGTTCCGCATGGGAGGTCGGTGAGCTACCACAACGCCGTGGTAGCCGACTTCGAGCACTCGTTTGCACGAGTCTTGCATAAGATGCTGAGCTCAACCATCTTTGCTCGAAGCGATCTTGCTTTGAGCAAATTCCAGGAGTCTGATCTTTTCTTCCTATACAAGCTCCTGACGAGACAAGAATGCAACTGGGGTGCATTCTTTCTACACCGAGTGTTGGCGGTGAAGAGGAGCACGAGGAGAGCCCCGATTCATTTCGGCGGGCTAGTCACCAGGATAGCCCTCTACTTGGGCTTGAATCTCAATCAGTTGACTCCTCTTACTACGAGAAGCAAAGTCAACTTACAACATCTTCACCGGGCCAACCTAACTCTTCTCCGAGATGGTGTGGCATTCACACACTGCCACGTAAATCAAGCATATCAGGAGTGTTCTCTACCTGACCCCGTCTTCAACATCGACGGTGTGCAGCATTTCCGGTGGCCAATCATAGCCATCGATTCCGATGAAGAAGATGGCGGAAACGACGGTGGTGACGACGAAGAGGCGGCGGAAGAGGAGGAAGAGGCGTTCACACCTCTTCGATCCCGAGTGGCACCGCGGAAGCGTCCTCGGATGCATCCAGGTGTTTCATCATCTTCTCCGCATCCGCCTCCACCACCACAAGAATGATCGGGTATCCCTGTTCCAATCTTTAAGTTTGTTTTTGACTATGAGGCCATAGTCGAATTCAAGCTTAGGGGGGTAGTTGGAACAGTTCTATCTTTTATCGTTTTCAGTTTTTAGTGTTATTTCTTTTGTTCTCTTGTTATTTGTTTTCTTGCAATTTTAGCTTTTGTAGGATCCACATTCTATCTAGTGTAATTGTGGATGTCATAAAAGTTGTGTCATCTTGCTGTTAGTGCATGGGAAATTCAAGGGAAATTTGAAAAAATTTGTGTCTTTGGATAGCTTGTTTTGTTTTGACCTTGGGAACACATCCTATGAAAATGATTGA
Organism: Alisma plantago-aquatica; assembly: GCA_963693085.1. Classification (NCBI taxonomy): domain Eukaryota; kingdom Viridiplantae; phylum Streptophyta; class Magnoliopsida; order Alismatales; family Alismataceae; genus Alisma; species Alisma plantago-aquatica. The sequence continues at coordinate 912,249,750 of OY856410.1, forward strand.
TTATGTCAACTTTAAAACAACATTTCATACATGTACTCCTAATGATTCATGAAAGTGGCCGGAAATGGTTGTTTGAGCCTAACCTAACCAAATGGTAATGAGACCTTAATTGGATGTAAGAGAGAGAACCCTCTAAACTACTACAAAGGTCAGTAAGGAGGGACACATAATATCTTTATAAGGTTCAGTCATCTAGTCTTGTGATCGTTCCACTTCATTTTTCCATAATCCACCTAAGAATTGGAAGTAAAGTGCAGTTTTAATTCCTTTTGTGTGCATAGCATTTAGATAGGACTTGCATTGGTATTTTCCATATGTTTGCATAAAAAGAAAAAAATATATATAGTGAATCATGCACATTACCTTTAGGTGCATTCCATGTAGTCGCATTCATGATTTTCATGCATAAAGTATATCATGTATCTCAATTGTTCCCAATGGTGAATTAAATTGTTCCATACTTTCTAAATATAAAAAAAAATCTGAGTATGCAGGAAATAGCCCCATAAAATTATCTTTAAGCAATTATGGATATGTGGGCTGAAGAAAATTCTGAAAATCTGCAATATAAAAAAAAAGAGAAAAGAAAAAGAATTTAGAAGAAAGTGAAATAAGGAGGAAGGAACATGATATCAATTGCATTTCAGAATAATTGAGTACATGATGTAGCTTGACTAGATATCCATCTCATTTTGAGGCGGATGGTTAGTGCATGCATCATTCCACCCAATTTTAGACATTAGGGCATGTCTAATGGGCATTTGCATCATATAGGGCATTTTTGTATTATGCATTTTGAAACTGTACAATACTTCCACTTTCTTCTATGAGCTACCCATTTTCATCCACCCGTTGCTCGGATTGGTAGGCCACCGTGAATTTCTCCTCACTAATGAATATCAGGAGAACTGCTTCCATGTAGATGGTAGTTAGGGCGAGCAACGTAGTATAGGCGATCACAGGATGCACCGAGTCTGAACCGGTGAATTTTATTATGTTAACTGCCTTATGTGATAGTGTTCATCGGTTTGGAGGTCAATTTCTTTTATGGATGATTACTGTCGCCTTTAGGGTAATTACCATTTTGTGGTTAAAGAAGGTCGGTTTGAGAATGTTCAGCGGGAGTCGTATGGGATGTTGGGTAGGTGTGTTGTTTTTCAGTTGACATTTGCAATTCTATTCTAAGGATTAGTTGCTCGAGGGCAAGCAACATTCAAGCTTAGGGGAGTTTGATGTGATGATTTTGAGTCACATTTATAGACCTATTTTATATGTGGTTTATGCTTTAATTAGTCATTTGTATGGTTAATATCGCATAATTCATCCATTTTGGTCGTTGCCATCATTTTATGTCAAATCCCCTTAGTTTCATCATTTTGAGCATTCATTATCACATTATTATTATTTGTGTGGATTTATTTGATCTTGTCTTTGAATTTTAGGAAAAACAAGTATTTGCTTCCGTCGATACCATCGACGGAAGTCGATACCATCGACGAGACCGCAGGTTGCCAGCCGAAAGGAGCAGCAAAGAGTCGATACCATCGACGCTGATGTCGATGGTATCGAGACACCTTCAGGTTGCTGGCGAAGAAGCAGTCGATAGTATCGACACCAAGTCGATACCATCGACACATGGAGGCTACAGCGTCACAAAACGACAGAACCGACGCCAAAAAGGAAGTCGATACCATCGACCCGCGTCGATGGTATCGAGATGATGAAGGGCGCGATAAAGGAAGGATTTGCAGCCAGCCGCTACTGTAGCGGGTCGATACCATCGACTCGCGTTGATGGTATCGACGCCGTCAGATATGCGTTGGATTCAGATTGATTTCAATCGGACGGCTGGAGTTATTTAACGACCTAATTAGGGACTTATACCTAATGACGGCCGCCCAGATAGGGGGAGGATCTGATTTTGTCTTTTGCACAAGTGCCGAGGAGAGAGAAAGGAGAACGGAGGCCAGAAGTTCATACCTGTCGATCCGGATGCTGCCGGAGATGGATTTCACCACCGAGAGGCGGGAAAGCACATGTTCTACGCAAAGGATCAATCGGTTCTTCTCCGTTCAGGGGTTTTCCCATTCAATTCACGTTTTTCATATGATTTCCCCTATTTCTACCATGTACTTGTATGAGATGAACATGCGAGGCTAATCCCCTCCATCTTTAGGACCGGGAGTAGCCCGAGGATTCATTGTATGACAATTTTATAATAGTAATTCATATTTTATCTCTTAAATCCGTGGTATAGTTTCGTTTTCTCCATATATTGTTATGATTGATCACCATAATAATAACCTAATGCCCTTAATCACTTTGAAAGAAGAATTAACGGCTGAAAAGAGATGAAATCTACATTAATCGATAAATCCCTTGACAAAGGTGGTGTAAAATTAATGGTGGATACTGAGAGATCGTTCATAATGCACTGAGTTTAGGGTATAGGTTACTACGACGGTGGAACCGACCTAGACCTAGGTAGTGAATTGCACGACGATAGTGGGCAATTCTATTTTCAGGCCACTACCCGGAAAGAGAGATAAAATTGAGTAGCTATATAGAATTTAATACAATGAAAACCCGCGGTGAAACCGCAATCCTAAAGATACCCTTTTGAATTGATTAAATTAACATTTAATCAATCGTTTGTTTCGTTTTTGTTTTTATTTTCTTTTAATTTTAACAACAACCCTCAATTTGTTATTCGGCTTAGCTGATCACAAATAGTTAGTAGGAGTCTCCAACAATTCCGAGTATCCATGTGTTCGACTCGGGCCTCACAAAGGCCTGTACTACTCGACGCGTTCACTTGCGTTTTAGCACGTAGTAAAATACACGTCAATATTACCACCAAAATGAGCTACGTGGCATATTTTATGTATCCATTATAAACCTAAGATTAATGTTAGAACATTAGGGTACATTAAGGTGATATATACATGCATTAGATCATTGGGGTTATACTAAACATCTATCTAGGTTTATCCTTCAACCTTGTTTGGCTAAGTCCAAAATGTCAACTTCCAGGGTAGGGTCTGAGATCTAGTATGTTATAGCACACCACCCCTTAAAGGGATTTCATCCTCGAAATCAAAACATTCATATATAAGAAAACAATATTAACCACCCCTTAAAGAATTCATCTTATTAGGTCAAAACTATTCTTTAGGTACAAAAGGTTCAACTACACTGCCTTACATCCAACTCCATAAGCATCATGCAAAGAGAAACATAACTTGCAAAGACTAACTATGAACTATGGGTTAACTTGCTCTTGTCTATCCTCAAACAAGTCTTTACACCTGGGAGACTAGTTCAACATATTAGGGTCCCTAAAGATAAACCATATAGATGTCTAAGGCTACTATTTACTAAAAGCATGCTATTTTGAACATTTCATATCATCTCAGGTCAGGCCGATATCATATGGATTTGAGAGTCCTTGTAAACCAAGCTAGTGGTGCAGAGAAAAATATTGCCAACCCCCGAACCCTGATCCTTTCTAGACACCTTTGCTTTCAACTTCATGTCCTTTTAGCAGCCTAAAGGCCAAGCTAAACAACCTCAAGTTACTATGGTTACTTATGCATATTTTAGTTGTAAGTATTTTAAGGATCTATTCATCATTATTCTAATGTGAAACTGTATAATCCTAAATCAACACTTCATCATCTATTGATCAACTCTAGGGCAAACATGTCACTTAATGGTAAGGCAAGTAATCTAATTAGGGAGAAAATTTTGAAATAGTCAGATTCCAACTACTATGGCCTCTGATACCATGATGTAAGGAGGCGAGATCACCCCCTTACAAAAGATTTGAAGAATAAAACATCCATTCCAAACACACTCAAAGGTATGCTAGAATAGGTGCAAAATTTTCAAACTTCAATTAATGGTATTCAAAACAACCAAAGTATAGCATCGGAATAAAAATAACTGACTATATTCAACTTTCATAAAATATTATACAAGTACATCAAAATCTCCCATTAGGGTTTACAACAATGATACAACATAAGGATCTAAGTAGAAAAAAATCTAAACCATAACAACTTTGTCTCCAAGCTTTAACTCCTTAAGTTAGTCCAAAACTTCATGCCTTGTCATCCAAATCCTTCACCTAGGGTTGGAAGCATACCCCACCAAGAAGGGAAAATAGATGACATCAGCAAAGGTTGGTATGTGCATACTAAATAGGAAATTGAGAAATATATGGAATAAAGGACATTAAATATAAAAAGCTTCCAATAGAAAGGATAAGGACCACCCAAATCGATATCAAGAGAAAAGGAATTGAAATCATATTATAACAAAAGAATACTTTCCATTAATAAAACATAAAGATTGTGCAACACAAGCACATGTAAAGAATTAGGGCACACACCCCATATCATCAATATGCATGCATGTGAGATAAACATAGCCCTAGAACAATATAAACACAAAGGAGGCCAAGTCTCATAAACTTGAAACCTAATATAGAAAGGAATACTTCCAATCTCCCAAATATATAAAACATGGGCCAATAATCACACATCTTTCCGTGGGTATGAGGTTCCTTTCCATCCCAAAAGAGTAGGAAATATCACATCTACTCGGCAGGAAATAACACATTTTCCATAAAAACCAATGCAATTACACTACTCTAGTGCTATTAAATCACATATAATGTTAAATGTAGAGGTAAGTAGAAAGTATAGTCATAATATATAAACTAGTCACTACATAAGTGACCAACATATACATCCACCTCATAAGTGGGAAAAAGACATCACATGTCATCTTGTAGAGTTTCATCATGAACAAAGCATAAGATAAGAGTTCAAAAGAATATCCATGATCACATGATCAATATCAAATAAGGTAGTTCACATGAACCATGATTTTCAAAAGAAAATACATTGTGTATAGGCTAATGTCCATAGGACAAAGAGAATGAATAAGCATAGGTGAATTGCTCAACATAGAAGAATAGGGGATACATCATACCTCAACTTCAGAGTCTAAACAGTCCAAGTCAGTCCTAGATCCAAGCCTAGGCCTCCAAAGAACATCTAGGGAAGGTGTATGTGTCCAATAAGTAAGGTTCCCAAGCTTAGAGAGGTTGGTTTCTCCAACAAAGCTCCTATCTCAAGCAAGAAGCACCTTCTCCACTTTAGAGGTGAAAAACCCTAACAAAAGAGCATGGAGATGGCGTGTTTAAGGGCTCTAGGTGGGGTTTCACCATGGGAGAACATGGTTCTGACCTGGAAGAAGGTGGAAGGAAGACTAACAGTATGAAAATAGGGACGGAAAGGAGGATACTTGCTAATTTTGGTCAAAATCTCCAAGAAGGAGCTTAAGAAATCCTAAATAGAGAAATTTGGAACCCTAGGAGCCTTCTTCACCAAAGTAGGCACCTCCTTTTAACATGGGACAGAACCTTTATGGCAAAATAGAGCAAGAGTTATGCTCTAAACTAGAGGAAAGACAGAAGAGCAAGAGTTTTTGAATTTGGAGTTGGGAAGGGGTGGATATGGCTATAAAAAGAAAGAGGTCAAGTATGAGGTGTCTATGAGACTTTCCATTTGTCATGTATAAGGGTGTCCATGGACATGCAAGACTTTATGGATAAGGAAGAATTCAAGCACGAGTTGTCAAGTTACTTTCCATGTGTCCAATGCTAAGGGTTCCTATGGACATTCAAACCTTTATGGATAAGGAAGAAGTCAAGCATGAGGTGTCCATGGAGCTTTCCATGTGTCCTTAGCCTAGGGATTTCATGGCCATTCACGAGGAAAGCTCATAGAGGCTTCTTGAATATCAAATGTTAGTTTATGGACACTTATATTCCATCTAGTCTTACCCCCAATCAAAGAAATAACCCCATTGTTTGGTAGCATCTAAAGATAAGCGCATTCATAAAGAGGGTTATACCTAAAATGCCCTTGGAAAGAAACACCTCCAAACCAAGGTGCAACTAGGTGCCCCATAGTTAAAAAACTCGAGAATGGTAAGATAATATCTAAATATTATAATGCATGTGACAATTTACAAAGAAAACATCTCAATTGGGTAAATTGCAGAAAGTCCAGAATGTACCTAAAATTGCATAACTTGCACAAACAACATCCAAATTGGACCAAACTTCATACACAAGTTATATTTGATGTGTTGAATATGAATTTGCAATTATTTCCAACTTTAGAATTTATATAATCAAATTATTCATTACTTATGTCCTTTACTCATTTTCTCTTTCCTAAACTTATCATAATATTTCAAGGTTGTCCAAATTAGATGAAATTTGACATGTCGGCTAATTTTGATATGTAGATTTCGAATTTGAAGTTTGTTTCCACTTTTGAAACTTCTTTTATGAGATATGTCATAGGGCCCATTAATGGCCCATTATCTAAATTATTCATCCAATTAAGTTTCTTATCTTCATATTACCACCACAATGAGCTATGTGGCATATTTTATGTATCCATTATAAACCTAAGATTAATGTTAGAACATTAGGTTACATTAAGGTGATCTATACATGCATTAGCTCATTGGGGTTATACTAAACATCTATTTAGGTCTATCCTTGAAACTTATTTGGCTAAGTCTAAAATGTCAACTTCCAGGGTAGGGTCCAAGATCTAGTATGTTACAGCACACCACCCCTTAAAGGGATTTCATCCTCAAAATCAAAACATCCATATATAAGAAAAAATGTATTCACCACCCCTTAAAGGATTCATCTTATTAGGTCAAAACTATTCTTTAGGTATAAAAGGTTCAACTACACTTCCTTACATCCAACTCCATAAGCATCATGCAAAAAGAAACATAACTTGCAAAAACTAGCTATGAACTATGGGTTAACTTGCTCTTGTCTATCCTCAAACAAGTCTTTATACCTGGGAGACTAGTTAAACATATTAGGGTCCCTAAAGATAAATCATATAGATGTCTAAGGCTACTATTGCCTAAAAGCATGATATTTCAGACAATTCATATCAGCTCAGGCCAGGTCGGTATCATATGGATTTGGGAGTCCTCGTAAACCAAGCTAGTTGTGCGGAGGAAAATATTTCCAGCCCCCAAACCCTGATCCTTTCTAGACACCTTTTCTTTCAACTTCATGTCCTAATAGTTGCCTAAAGGGCAATCTAAACAACCTCATGTTACTATGGTTACTTATGCATCTATTAGTTGTAAGTATTTTAAGGATCTATGCATCATTATTCTAATGTGAAACTATAAGATCCTAAATCAACACTTCATCGTCTATTAATCAACTCTAGGATAAACATGTTACTTAAAGGTAAGGAAAGTATTCTAACTAAGGAGACAAAATTGAAATAGTCTGATTTCGACTACTATGGGATCTGATACCATGTTGTAAGGAGGCAGGATCACCCCCTCACTAAAGATTTGAAGAATAAAACATCCATTCCAAACACACTCAAAGGTATGCTAGAATAGGTGCAAAAATTTCAAACTTCAATAAATGATATTCAAAACAACCAAAGTATAACAATAGAATAAAAATAACTGACCATATTCAAATTTCATAAAAGATTACACAAGTACATCAAAATCTCCCATTAGGGTTTACAACAATGATACAACATAAGGAAGTAAGTAGAGGGAAATATAAACCATAACAACTTTGTCTCCAAGCTTTAACTCCTTAAGCTAGTCCATAACTCCATGCCTTATCATCCAAGTTCTTCACCCAGGGTTGGAAGCATACCCCACCAAGAAGGGAAAATAGATGACATCAGCAAAGACTGGTATGTGCATACTAAATAGGAAATTGAGCAATATATGGAATAAAGGACAACAAATATAAAAGGCTTCCCATAGAAAGGATAAGGACCAGCCAAATGGGTATCAAGAGAAAAGGAATTCAAATCATATTACAACAAAAGAATACTTTCCATTAATAAAACATAAATATTGTGCCACACAAGCACATGTAAAGAATTAGGGCACACACACCCCATATCATCAACATGCATGCATGTGAGATAAACATAGCCCTAGAACAATATGAACACAAAGGTGGCCAAGTCTCATAAAATTGAAACCTGATAGAGAAAGGAATACTTCCCATCTCCCAAGTATATAAAACATGGGCCAAGGATCACACATCTTGCCCTAGGTATGAGGTTCCTTTCCATCCCAAAAGAGAAGGAAATATCACATCTACTCGGCTGGAAATAACACATCTGCCATAAAAACCAATACAATTACACTACTCCAGTGCTAGTGAATCACATAGCATGTTAAATGTAGAGGCAAGTAGAAATATAGTCAGAATATATAAACTAGTCACCACATAAGTGACCAACATATACATCCACCTCATTAGATGGCAAAAGACATTACATGTCATCTTTTAGAGTTTCATCATGAACAAAGCATAAGATAAGAGTTCAAAAGAATATCCATGATCAAATGATCAATATCAAATAAGGTAGTTCACATGAACCATGATTTTCAAAAGAAAAGACAATGTGTATAGGCTAATGTCCATAGGACAAAGAGAATGAATAAGCATAGGTGAATTGCTCAACATAGAAGAATAGGGGATACATCATACCTCAACTTCAAAGTCTAAACAGGCCAAGTCAATCCTAAATCCAAGCCCAGGCCTCCAAAGAACCTCTAGGGAAGGAGGACATGTCCAATAAGTAAGGGTCCTAAGCTTAGAGAGGTTGGTTTCTCCAACAAAGCTCCTATCTTGAGCAAGAAGCACCTTCTCCAACTTAGAGGCGAAAAACCCTCACAAAACAACATGGAGATGGGGTGTTTAAGGGCTCTAGGTGGGGTTTCACCATGGAAGACCATGGTTCTGACATGGAAGAAGGTGGAAGGATGACTAACAACATGAAAATAGGGAAGGAAAGGAGGATACTAATTTTTTGTCAAAATCACCAAGAAGGAGCTTAAGAAATCCTAAATAGAGAAATTTGGAACCCTAGGAGCCTTGTTCACCAAGGTTGGCATCTCCTTTTACCTTGGGATAGAACCTTCATGGAGAAACAGAGTAGGAGTTATTCTCTAAGATAGAGGAAAGAAAGAAGAGCAAGAATTTTTGAATTTGGAGTTGGGAAGAGGTAGATATGGCTATATAAAGAAAGAGGTCAAGTATGAGGTGTCTATGAGACTTTACATGTGTTATATATAAGGGTGTCCATGGACATGCAAGCCTTTATGTATAAGGAAGAAGTCAAGCACAAGTTGTCAAGGTACTTTCCATGTGTCCAATGCTAAGGGTGCCTATGGACATGGAAACCTCTATGGATAAGGAAGAAGTCAAGCATGAGGTGTCCATGGAGCTTTCCATGTGTCCTTAGCCTAGGGATTTCATGGCCATGCAAGAGGATAGCTCATAGAGGCTTCTTGAATATAAAATTTTGGTTTATGGACACTTGTATGCCATCCCATCTAACCTCCAATCAAAGAAATAACCTATTACGACCCCACCTCCCGATAACCCCCAATTAAGGGAGACTGAGAGGTCAAAGCCGCACCCATAACTTCTGGATCAAAGGTTCGGCACTTAATCAAGAACAATTATTAAATTTCAACAATCTATACTGAAAAGCTGTAATAAAAAATTTCATACCTTTTGAAAATTTTGGATTTCTATCCATGTAAGCATTCTACTCTAACTAATCCTCCTTACATTTTACTTCATGTATTTTGCAATATGACGATTTACTGTTTGTCCTTTTTGGCTTGTACCTAAAACGCCGACAACCAAAACATCGGTCAGCCGAAGCTGGTATGTGGGGGAAACAATAAACGTGCAACTATGATAACAACGTAATCATTCAATTAATCATTTAACAACAAAGATTACGTTTTAAATATAACTCTACGATCCATGAGTACCCTATCCTCTATGTTGTCCCCATTAAACCCATCATGATCCACCTATAGGTGAACCAATTTATAGGGTTGAGTCACATGGCACTACTCGTAAGTAGCCCACTCCTTAACTCATGGAAGGCTAATGAGTCTCATGGCACTACACGTAGGTAGCCCAGTTTCTAACTCTCGGTGACCTAGACCTTGCTCTAGGATTACCCCTTTTTCTTAGCCTTTTCAAAGCAATAGAGGTGGACCCAGATCTAGTCAGTTATATATGCACATTTATAGTGATAATCATAGTCACTTTATAGTTGCATGAAATAAATAAACATCCAACAGTTATTTTCAAGCAACCGATTAAAACTTCAGGAATCGCCGTGAAACTAGAGAGATTATTCATAAGCGTAACCACATACCTTTACCCTGTATATTATTCAATTATACTTCAAGCATAGTCCAATCAAGCAAGAAAATCAAGCAATCATCATATAATCTGCATTACGTAAATTCTAAAGTGTCACCAAACATATTAATCTCATTAAATCCTACTCAGTCCAAACTAGGATTTAAGTTTTCTTAACATCGAGTTACCATTAGGGTTATGCCTCGAAACCCTAATTCCCATGATTGTCACTTTAATAATTTAAGAACCCTAATTCATCTAAGGGTTGACATGACTATCAAATCTACCATATTCTTTTATTATGAACACTTATATCAGATTAATTTCATTAATCAAGATATGGTCTTAATTTCATAATCCTATTTATACACATGTATAGATAGCCACTTTGTTAGTCATAATTATCATCCTTATGATCATACTAATTAGATTATTCAACAAGGTCATGTAATAGCATAAAAAGGGGCCTTTAACCTTTTTTCACATGTTTAAAACTCAAACTAGGGTTTATAACATGTTAATCACCACGTTATCATATGATATCCTACTTCAGAAAAAGGAAGCATTATTAAGCCTCAATTATATTTTCTTTATGTTCCTCTCGTTTTCCTGATCATTTTTCATATATTACATGTTGCAATCCGAGTTACCGATAATTAATTACATATTTTGCTAGTCAATCAGATTCAAACCAATAACATGCTGCCATGTCAGCGTTTGCTACCACGCGGACATATACTTAAAAACAAACTAAATTAACTTAAATGCCCTTACCGTGGCAGGTCTAGTTATTTGCATGTTGGGGGTGGTTTGCGCATTTGGTTGTGTTTCTTCTTCTTCCACCCTGCGACGGGTAGGTCTTCCGCCTGACGCACGTCTGCCGCGTCGAACTCCACACGCGGTGCGACGGGAGGCACTATGGTGGCACTCCGCTGGCCAGGACGTCGCCCGCCCAGAACCGCCGCTCGACCACATATTGCTCTCCTCCACACAAATAGGTCGAGACACCGCCGTCTCTGCGCCGTGTTGCGCAGGTCTCTGCCATCAGACCCCGCACCCCAAGGCCTTCAGTGGCATGACAGGTCACGTTGGCTTCCTGAGCTCCATCCCTTGGCCACCGGCATGGTTCATCTGTCTCATGCTAGGGCGGCTGCAGGCTCAGGCGCCCGTGTGTGTGCTCCGCCGGCATCAATTCTATCACACCAGACCCACCTCCACCGTCACCATACTGCCTCCCTCCTTAAACGCTGTCCAGGCCTTGCAGCTCCCTCTCTCTCCCTCTCTGACTCCGTCACTTTTGTCCTCCCATCCGCTGGAGACCCGTGATGTTGACAAGGACTCGGTTCCTTCTTTTCCTGGACCTCACCTCCCTCTTCTCACGAGGGACGTGATCGCGTCCAGGGAGTCCACTCTGGGGAAGCTCCCGTCTCCGCACGGCTGGCGTGAGGTCAGGCCGCCCTTGCAGGTCCCTCTAGGAGGGGATGATACAGAGAAGGATGAAGAGGACCTTTCCACGCTCAGCCATAGTCATGGGCGTCGCTACGGCCTACTGCAATCATCGCCCTACCTACAATGGCCAAGCCCGATGAGTCTCGCTGTTCTATGCCCTTTGAATCTAACCAAGCAGGTTCGATACCCGTGCTGCCGTTGGCCACCATGTCATCGGCTTCAACCTATTGGCACTCTGTCTTGGCATTTTGGGAAGGAGGGGATCAAAGAGCCATACTCCTTATGCAGGTTCCAGGCAAGACCCTAGAAGCTTGAAGGAGGAATATGATGCAGAGAGAGTCCTACTTGAAGGATGGGAAACCCATGAACACACACATATATATACTAACCTTACATAACCCTTTTAATGGGATTTGCCTCTTTGAGGCTAGGTTCCTTTTCTAGACGAAGGCAACTTGTCGTTTCTTTTACCCCTTGGTTTTGTGTGTGTATACATGACTTTTCACAAAGATAATGCTTTTACTTTATTTTCTTGCCTTAGGTTTGTCCTCTCTCACGGTTATGGCAGGCTCTTATGGAAAAGTATGCACATTAAATAGATTCTCAAAAAGGTGACACACTATCCATATACGTCTTGCAAGTATTCTTTACTTAAATTATCAATTTTACTTGATCGACACTCAAAGTGCCATAAAGGAAAACATATCCATACATTGCACTTTATTGGCTAATTCGATCATTAATTATATATTATTCTTTTCCTTCCCTTTTTCCTCTTTTCATATTTCTTTTATTAGAAATCATATGTAAACGAATTTTACTCCATTGTGGTCATTAATGCCACTTTATAGATATTTCTATGTATTTCTTATAAATACATTACTTAATACCCATTATCTTTTATCTTTTTCCATTATTTGGACTTTTCCTCTTTTATATCCATTAATGGATTAATCTAATAATAGGAATCACAAAATTCCTATCCAAAGGGATATTTGCAAAGAAATCCATCCTTTGAAGCAAAGCATACAACCTTTTCAATTAAGTCCAAATTCATAAAATCAATAAATTTCAAACATATGAAAAATTGAGGTTGTAACATAACCCCATTGGTTGATAGCTTCTAAAGATAAGCTCATTTATAAAGAGGGTAATCCCAAAAATGCCCTTGGAAAGAAACACCTTCAAACCAAGGTGCAACTAGGTTCCCCATGGTTCATGAACTAGAGAATGGTAGGATAATATCTAAATATTATAATGCATGTGACAATTTACAAAGAAAACATCCTAAATGGGTAAATTGTAGAAAAGTCCAGAATGTACCTATAATTTCATAACTTGCACGAACAACATCCAAATTGGACCAAACTTCATCCACAAGTTATTGAATATGAATTTGCCATTATTTACATCTTTTAAAGTTATATAATCACATTATTCATTACTTATGCCATTTACTCTTTTTCTCTCTCCTAAACTTATCATAATATTTCAAGGTTGTCCAAATTAGATGAAATTTGACATGTAGGTTAATTTTGATATGTAGATTTTGAATTTGAAGTTTGATTCCACTTTTGAGACTTCTTTTTATGAGATATGTAATATGGCCCATTAACGGCCCATTATCTAAATTATTCATCCAATTAAATTTTTTATCTTCATATTACCACCAAAATGAGCTATGTGGCATATTTTATGTCTCCATTATAACTTAAGATTAATGTTAGAACTTTAGGTTACATTAAGGTGATCTATACATGCATTAGCTCATTGTGGTTATACTAAACATCTATTTAGGTCTATCCTTCAACCTTGTTTGGCTAAGTCCAAAATGTCAACTTCCAGGGTAGGGTCTGAGATCTAGTATGTTACAAATCATCAAATATATCATATGAGGGAAAAGGTAAGATATCAAGAATAAGGGTTTCATCCCATCATATTCTCATTCTTGGAATTGATGCATATGTGTAGGTTTCAACCTAAACCCTATATTGTTGAAGTGTTTAGTATAAGTTAAATTACTTAGGTTCATTCAAAATCCTTACTCTAGGATCAGGTAGCATCCTTAACATACACTACCCAAGGGACCATTAATTACACTCCAACTATATCAAGGATTAACCTTGCATAACCATTGGATTCATAATCAATTATCACCACCCTTAGTCACCTGATGATATCCCACCATTGTTTAATCAATAATCATCACCCACAGTTGACCATTGACCTTTCCTCATACCTGACCTTCAGTCATCACCCTGACCTCCCTTAATTCACCACTCCAGGCTAATCATCATTCTACAAATTGAAGATGGTCATCCTTCTCCTCAAGACATCAGGTCATGGCAAAACCCTAGAAAAGGGTCATCGACCTATGGTTATCTAACATCTACAACTCACACCACCTCTTATTGCCACCTATTCTAAATCCTTTTCTACTCTAAGAGGGATGTGTCACACAAAATAGGTTCACATACAACTGTAAAGAATGTGTAGAAAAACAAGAATTCAAAACCCTAGCCAAGTATAGTATCTAGAAGTGGAGATCGTCTATTTTTAGCATAGAAACGTGATCTTTAAGTATGTAGTAAGCAACAAACGTGGACCAAGTTATATAACTTGCTCTAAGAAGTAGATCAAGTTCCCATCAACAAGGTTTCTAAGCTTAGTAGGGATGGTTGCTCCAAACCAAGCTCCTTCTTGAGCAAATAACACCTTCTCTACTTTAGAGGTGCAAACCCTAGCAAAAGAGCATGAAGATTAGGTGTTTTTGGGCTCTAGGTGGTGTTCTGCCATAAAAGACCATGGCTACAACCTAGAGGAATGTCGAAGGAAGAGGAAGAATAGGAAAAATGAAGAAGATAGAAAGAAAACCACTTGCCTTGGTCATAAAACCCTAGAAGAGGACCTTAGAAACCCTAGGTAGGGCTAGATGGAGCTCTAGGATACTTTTTTCTCAAAAAGGGGGGCTCATCTTCTACCTTGGACCACTTGGTTATGTACACAAATTGAGAAAGGTTGGTTCTCTGAACTACATGAAATAGGGAGTTAGCAATGGGTTCAATTTGGAGATAGAAAGGGGTATATATAGCTTCATGGATAAGGAGGGGGTCAAGCAAGCAGTGTCTATTGGACTTTCCATGTGTCCTTAGCCTAGGGCTTCATGGCCATGCAAGAGGACAGCTCATAGAGGCTTATTGAATATCAAATGTCAATTCGAAAAGCCCATGGAGGCTTCTAGGCCATCCGCACCAACCTCCAACCAAAGAAATAACCCCATTGGTTGATAGCTTCTAAAGATAAGCTAATTTATAAAGAGGGTAATCCCTAAAATGCCCTTGGAGAGAAACACCTTCAAACCAAGGTGCAACTAGGAGCCCCATGGTTCAAAAAATCAAGAATGATAATGAAATATCTAGGGATTATAACTCATATGACAATTTGAAAAGAAAATCAGCCAATTGGGTAAATTGCATAAAAGTCCAAAATGTACTTAAAATTGCATAACTTGCACAAACAACATCAAACATGAACCAAAATTGAAAATTAGGCTTATTTTATGATTTAAAAATGCAGACCAAAGTTATATTAATGTTTAGAATACCTAATTAAGGTCATTAAGCTTGTTCAACCAATTAAGCAGGGTTTGCGGTCTTACACATATATCTCACAATGTATGTTCTAGTTCAAGGAGCATGGATTGAACATTGAGAGGATGATGATTTCGTACCTCAAATTCATTTTGGATATCAGTGACAAAGGAACTAGATAATAGTTTCAACACAATCACTTATTGTAGGTTGAAGTTGTCTCCAACTTGCCTGATTACTTGGGTAGCAATGATGTTTTTCTAGATACCACTCATTGCTTGTGATGTAATAAATCAGTTATGTACATTCACTACCAACGTAACTTGGAACCTATAGGGTCACACACATAGGATACACTTGGAATAGGAGTTCATTCATTAATATGGTTCAAACTTGATTACTAAATAGTTAGGTATTCAATTTAAACAACACTTGTTGTTTAATTGACTAATTGGACTCTGAACTGACTGGTTGGATTGTTAGGTCAATTGAATCAAATTTGGCAATGTAGGACCACAAACCGACTGGTTCAAGAAGTGAACCAATCGGCTCAGGACAATGAACCGACCGCCTCATGTTATGAATGACTATTTGGCGGATTAATTCAATTAATTCTATGACACCCCGATGCCACACAACTGAGATAACTCAAAACCAAACTCACAATCAACAAATAAACATCCACATTTCCATAAAAGTAGGTAAATTGAAATTTAAACATATTACAACAAGGTTCAACAACATGTATCATATAACATACCATATCATGTATTACATCTGTTCAGTGGCCATCTGCCACAAACCTATTACAAAGGATCATGTTCCATATATACAAATACAAGCATGATATGTACAAACTAGGCATACTGCAAAAAGCATGTATCAATGTACATATCATCAACAAAACACATCCCTTCCCAGACCTAACGGCATGTTTGGATTGCAGGAAAGGATTAAGATGGGACTTTTCAAGAGGATGGGATAGAAAGGTATAGGTGAAGGATAGGATATTGGTTGATCCCATCCTATGTTTGGATGCAAAGTAAGATAGGATTCATAATGACACTAATGCAAAGTAGCCTAGAGATAATATTACTCTTTACTTTTTAAAAGTTAAAGAACACAACGTGATCAATTGAAAAACAAACATTTAACAATTTTAATATCATATACTACGGATCCAAAATAGAAGGTGTCATATATATAAATGAAAATAATTGATTTCGTGTTGTGTTTGTGAGAGTTCATTGATAGAAATTGATACAAGGATGAAGAAAACAAACATTTGTTTCTTATTTCTGAAAATAATAGATGCAAATTATTGCAAGGAAGAAAAAAGTTAGTACCTTTTTGACTAAAAAAGTCGTACTAGTTTGTTGATAGATGACATAGAGCAACAAAATAAAAAAGGTAAAATACTTCTTTCGTCTCTTGATCGTTCATACTAGTTTGTTGATAGATGACAAGAGCAACAAAATAAAAAAAAAGTAAAATACTTCTTTCGTCTCTTGAACGTAGTTCCGGCAAAAAAAAATTAATACCTTTGTGTTCAGCCACCGTAGAGAACAATAGGTGACATGGCTTGCCATTGATGGACAATATTGCATTGACGGAGGTGCAATTTATTTAAAAGAACCAACTAGTCTTTGTCGGCAATGACAATAGCAGAAGAATGAGTTATCTTTCTTATTAGATGCGACGCAATGAGTACTGATTAAGTACGCAGCTTATTCACCGGAACCGGAAGCGTAGCAATGAATCAGATAATTCCAGGCTGCGAGGAGAGCAATGAATCATATAATTCCAGGCTGCAAGAAGATACTGAGATGGAAGACAATCAAGTATGCAGCATATTCACTAGAACCGGAAGCGTGGCAATGCAGAGAATTCCAGGCTGCAAGCAGATACGGAGACGAAAGACAATGGAAATCGAGGCAGGCGATAGAAAGTCGGCGAACAAGAACGACGCGCGGCAGAAAAAGTATCGCGTTGGGGTCGGGGGCTACGAGGCCTCATTATACCGCCCAATACCTAAGGTGAGTGCGGAACTCAAAAGTCCTTCTAAGATGGGATCCCGGTTTCCGATGGATTAGAATCCTTGTGTCATTTTTACACAACCAAACATGGGATTTGAAATTTTAGTGGGATTATAATCCTATCCTGCTTATAATACCATAAACCAAACATGCCGTAAGAGTATAGGGATGGCACTAGGACTCTACAACACAACTAGCAGCTATCCAACCTTCTGTGCCTAGTGATCTCTAAGCGACTCTTCCTCAACAGCATGATCCTAACCACGTCGCTGACGATCGCCTAAAAAGATGTGGTAACCCAAAATGTGAGACCATTGTCCCAACAAGATATATAACTCTCCACCAATAGTTATTAAAGCACAACATGATATATTACCATTGAACATGATGAGTAGATTCAGTTAAATAAATAAGTTAAACTGATTCCACGGGTTAAGCAGGTTACACAACTAAAGAAGAAAGGCATACCACCATTATTAGAAGGAATACAAAGAACATGTATAATTGTTAACTTCTCTTACCATCTTATATAACAACTATGTAGTATAAGAAACAAGACAAGGGTAAACATTCAATGTGAATCATGTTTAACCCTAAGCAAATATACTACACAGTTGTATTACATATTTTAATCCCTAAGGAGAGTGAGGTATACCACTCAAACTCCAACTATCCACTATGAAGTTGAATACAATGCCATATAAGATCTAGGAGATCTGGACTCTCATGCACTGAATAATTGTCATTTTTACAAGCTAATTTACTATACATTTTGTACACTTATTTCCCATTTTGATATTATTTGTGCATGATTTGTCATGATTGGCTTGTGACACTCAATTGCATCAAATATTCATATTATTATTGTTCCTTAATGACTTATCATTACCTTTTTGAGCTTATGTTCTTTCTTGTGTAATTTTAGGTAAATCGGCAAGAAATGAATCGTTCGGTGCTACTGACTGGTCTGTCGGTGGTATCGACATTTTAAGAAGAGGATCAGGATGAATCAAATCCACTTGGTGGTACTGATACAAGAATCAATACTACCAACATTTCAATAGGAGCACCCTTGAGTTATCTCTGTTCCACCGACATCCAAGTCAGTGGTACTGATAATTACTAAAAATTGAACAGGAAATATTAGGGAAAATCTTGGTACTACCGACATCAACTTGGAGGTACTGACATTTTACAAGGGATCATGAATTTGAGAAGGTGTTGGTACTACCGACACCCTATCATTAGTACCGAATTTTTGAGATTAAGCCAGATTAAAGATCATTGCTAGTCAAACAATTCAGACTTGATGATGCCCTAAGTCAATCCTATGACTTAGGAAAAGTGCGGCTAGACCTAGATATCATGTCATATTCTATTGAACAATGGAGGAGAGCCAAAAGAAGAGAAATGAGAGGAGAAATCTATGTTCTAGGTGATTCAAGCACTTTCAATGACCAGATTTTTAGTTGCAAGATGGCAAATCACTATGTTCATCAAAAGGAGTCATCCACATCGTATTCTCCAGGGGTATTCATTGCTATTTGATGCATTCCTTATTCTTTCCTCTCTTTCTATGTGTAGAGCTACTGAAATCATGTGGTTCTAATACCCTTTGTTCCTTAGGATTTAGGAGTAGCCCGATTTTGCATTGTAATTAATAATTATGAATTAATATCCATATTTCTCTTAATTTCTGGACATAAATATATGATTGCTTCATGAATTATCTATGCATGATCACCATAGCTATTTTCTTAGACTATTAATTGCTTGGAGAGAGAGATTAAGGGTTGGACAAATCATAGATTTACATAGTTTATATCGTGCCTTAAGAGAGGGCTTACAATTGTGAAAGGAATAATTGGTACATCACCTAACAAATAGTTATATTAGACCGGGTACTGAATTACGCAATGAGAGTGGGTAATTATTGCTACAGGTCCCTTTTTCTAGCAATAGGAGGAATAAATATTAATTAAATGATGTTGATTGCAATATTAATTATGGTAAAACCGTAATCCTAAGTAATTTGTTCCATCTTTATCACAACTCAATTAATTTAGTTTTACTTTATGCAATTAGTGAATTAATCATTCAATCACCTTTTTCATCGCTCTAGCTAATTAAATCATAGTTAGTAGTAGTCTATGGAGTACATTTACTTGTATTTGATATTTGGGCCTCTTTTGGTGCTATATTACTCTGATACGTGCACTTGCATTTTTTACTTGTAGTTCAAATGTATCAATTTTTTGGCATCATTGACAGGGAAACGGTAACTCCAACACTATGACTATTGTGGTCGACAACTCTAGGCCACTTTTTTTTATTTTACCATTTCTAAGATGAATTTTAAATATTTATCCAATCACTAGTATCTATTTCCCACACTGATTTCATCAATATTTGGTACAAGTGCATGGTTCAGACTAGAGAAAATAACTATGGAGAGTCAAATCCAGAGAGCTCCAACCAGGAGGAACTCTTATGCAAAGCATGGGAGTACAATGACTCTGTGGGAGGATTCATTCCAACCCCACCACTTATAACTCCACCACATCCAACACAACAACCAAAACAAGAAAATATGGGTGATACAGAAGCTTAAGAGCATACCATCTGGGAGAAAATAAAGGCATCTTCTAAAACAGCTCAGTTGGCACTGATAAATAGGCAATCTATCAATGTGGGTAGCTACAAGATAAACCTTGTCCTAGTGGCGTTGGTTAAATTATAATCATTCCATGTCCACAACACCAACGACCTAATGACTCACATAAACAACTTTGTCAAGAGTTGTTATATGGTGAAGATTGATAAGGTTCCAACTATAGTCATATACCTGAAATGGTTTCCTTCTTCATTGGCAGATAATGGAAAGTCATGGTTTCTTAACCTATCACCAGAGTCAATAGAAACCTAGGAAGAAATGATAGACGTCTTCCTTGAGCATTACTTTCTTCCGCAGAAGACAAATGAGCTTGTTAGGAAGATCTACAATTTCAAGCAGTAGGAAGAAAAGTCCTATTCTAAGCATGAGAAAGGTTCCAGATAATGTTGAGGAAGGTTCCTCATCATATAATCGGTCTGTATGGCCAAGAAAATACCTTCTATTATGGGCTACACTAATAAGAAAGGACAACAATCGACAGTGCGGGATCAGGATTTTCCTCAACAACAAGTCATCCAGGTGTCATAAGATTATGAAGAATATGGCTAAAAATCAGTCATTAGGAGATGAAAGAGAACATCTAGCAACCGCTAAAAGTATTAGAGAGTCTAAAGTCATCACAACATTGACTGAGAAGTTGGACTTAATTGCTAAGAAATTAGAATAGGAAGCTAGAAATTCCTTTGGAGGAGAGGAAGAGGAATGCATATATATGTGGCGGCAAAACTACATGGGTGACACTTAATACTCTTGGAGGAAGGATCCTAAATTTTCTAAGAAGGATCCCAACAACTTTCAATAGGACCGCCTCATGCACAACAGGCCAAGCAACACCAAGATTGTGTATAAGGGCCCCAACAATATAGACCACATTGAAGACATGCTAGGCAAGTTGGTCAATCAGTATGATGTGAACATTAGTCAAACACATAGGGAATTACATAACCAAGGAGCACAAATCCGCAACATAGATAGTCAAATCTCTTATATAGCAGCAAAAGTGGATTCCTTGAAGAAACCCAGCCAGTAGGGATTCTGTTACGACCCCACCTTCCGATAACCCCCAATTAAGGGAGACCAAAAGGTTGAAGCCGCACCCATGAAATTCCGGATCAAAGGTTCGACATATAACCAATAACAATTATTAAATTCTAACAGACTATACTGAAAATGGTAATAAAATTTTTCTTTATCATACCTTTGAAAAGTTGGAAGTACTAGACTTCTAACCACAGATGATCTACTCTAACTAAATCCTCCTTGTTCTTTAATTCTTGAATTCACAATGTGTCACTTTACTGTTTTGTGCTTTGGAATATGTACCTAAAACGCCGACAAACAAAACAACGGTCAGTCGGTATGTGGAGGATCCAATAATCAAGAAATTATGCTAACAATGTAATCAAGCAATTAATCTTTTTAACAATCAAGATTACATTTTAATATAACATCCGCGATCCACAAGTTCCATAACCTATGTGTTGTCCCTGCAGTGGACCTGTATACCAAACTACAACCCCTCATGATCCACCAAAATGGTAAACTAGTTTCTAGGATTGAGTTACATGGTAAACCGAAGAGTCTCATGAACCACACAAGGCAATCCAGTTTCTAACTCTCGGTATGCTGAAGAGTCTCATGAACGCACAAGGCAATCCAGTTTCTGACTCACGGCAATCCTAGACCTTTCTCTAGGTATTACCCCCTTTTCATCCTTTTTAAAACACCAGAGGTGAACAAGGATCTAGCCAGTTATATGCATACTTATGATGATAATCATAGTCACTTTATAGTTGCATGAAATAAATAAACATTCAACAGTTATTTCAAGCAACCGATAAATCCTTCGAAAATCACCGGGAAACTAAAGCGATTATTCATAAGCGTAACCACATACCTTTAACTTCACTTTTCAAGATAACAACCCAATCAACAAGCAATGAGGAAGATAAATCCTGAAATAAAAGTACCAATTCATTTTATTAATAATTATCCAATTTCATCATTCAAATTAGGATTCCAATTCCATAATTAGGGTTTCTTCTAGAAATTAGGGTTTTACTTCTTCTTTCATCATTATCATCCTTGATTTATCACTCTTCATAAAAATCCTAATTTCTCATTGAATTTCCTTTATTAGACAACTAATTTCCTTATTTCATAAAAATATGGTTTTTATCTCTCTTTATCCCAAATTAGGGTTCTCTTGCAAATTAACCTTCTTTTAATCATTATAATTCCAAGTTAAGCATTTTTTCATTCAAATAGCAAATTAAACTACCATTAACATTATCAGAGTCAATCTTAACAATTTGACTTGTTGAATTACCAAATTACCCTCTCAACATGCAATTAGGGTTTCTCATCAAATTTTAATAAACTTTATTAGCCAAATAAAGTACTTTTGCTAAAAATAAGTGGAATTAGGTTCTGGAATTATTTTTATCGTGTTCCTTGCATTTTTCTATGCAACTTTCATATATAAAGTTTTCTCATATGAGTTTCTTATCAGTTTCTATTAATTTCGCAAGATAAATCATTTTTTCTAAATATTCGTTAGAGATAGGAATTACCCAAAATTTCCTGATCGTTGGATTGATGCGCCCGTGGTCCCCTTCAAGATCCGACGCTCCTCTCCGCGTGTCCCCTTTCACTTACGCGCCTTGCGCTCAGATCGTCCGATCACGATCCAAGGGTTCGGCCAAAAACTGACCCAACCGCTGGATCCTAATCGCACGGTGGCAGACCGCACAACTTCGCCCTCTCCTCAGGTTCGTTAGATCACGACGGAGATCATCGTGATCCCTGATCCGACGGTGATCGGGTCATCTTCTACCTCAGACCTAGCAGCTCGCGCGGTCAACTTGAGGGTTGACTCGAAGCCTCCGTCACCCTCGGCTCACACCAACCGATCAGGGAGCTCCGCCTCCCCTCGACGAAGCTGGTGACGGGTCCAATTTCCTCCCTGAACCCCTCCAAGCTCGCCCCCTACCCGCCGGACTCCGGCGAGGGTCGCCGAGCTATCGGGCTGTAGATCAGGAAGCAAGTTGCCAATTGAGCGCACCAAAGAGCTCCTTGTACAAAACCGCAGAGGTTGGACTAGCAAAAGGCTATGCTCGTGCTCTCCAAAGCCCTCCTATATATATAGGTTTGGCCACGCTCCAACTGGATTGGGAACTTTCCCAATCAGAGGCGAAACCTACTCAAACCAGGATTGAAAACCTTCGTCTTACTCTCCCGAATTCCGGGATGATTTCCGTAAGCGTTTGAACCTTAGATTCTCGAGAAATCAGGTTGGAAAATCAACCTGCAACTCATAGAGTCCTAGTCCCACTGGGACCTGGACGATGAGCAGTGCCCGTTGGATTTCAATCCAACGGCTCTCATCACAGGCGCTAGATCAAAAGGAAAGTATTTTCCTAAAATTTCGAATTAAATTCTTATTCCAATGGGATTTTGGAAAAATCATATCTCTCAATTGGATTGGTATTTCTTTCCCAAATTTTGAGGGAAGCTCGAATTCATCATTATCCTTCATCCCTCCAAATTTGGTGAAATAACAAAACTGTTTCGATTCCTTTTCTTGTATTACAAGTTATCATTTTATTAATCACTTTTTCCCTCTTTTCCTTAATCCCATTATTATTATTTCATGGTTTTGAGTTCTTTGAACTCCAAGATATCCATAATCTCGAATTCTTATCTTTAGGGAAATATTCCACATCCGTTTTCTTATTTTATGGAATTCTTTATGTATTCTTTGATTATATCCATTTCGGCTTCAAATAAAACAAGGCCCATTAAGAAACATGCTACCAATCATCCATGGAATCCATTTCAATCCACATCACATCAATCATGCAAAATCATTTATCTTTAAATGATATTTACAAAACTCATTATATAATTTAGAAAATGGAGGTTATAACATCCTCCCCTCCTTATAGGAATTTTGCCCTCAAAATTCAACAATCAAACAAACAATTCAGGATAAGACTTTTCCATGTCCATCATTGGTCCCTATGTGGCTTTACCGTACTCATGGCGCATCCAAAGAACCTTTATCATCACATATTCTTTTCCTTGAGTCCTTTCATCCTGGCGTCTATAAACTACACAGGTGACTCAGGCCATTTCAGCCTCCCTTGGGCTCACTCGGTTCATTGCTCAACACATGGTCGGGGTACCTCACATAGTGCTCTAAATTGGACACCTGGAAAACATCACACATTACTCTATCCTGACGGGTAGGGTCAAAACCTAACCATATCCACCCATCCATCTCTAATGGACCCATGTATCGGGGACTCAGCTTTCTCAGCTATAACTCAGAGGGGTCGGATTCTCACATTATATTCTCCCACAGTGCACTTCTTGTTAGTCAACTTTGCATCTGCTCATGACTCTCATCGTCTCTAGGCTCCTTTCAGCCATTTCACGATTAAAGTGACTATTATCTTCATGCATTGTGGTCCTTTCATAATCATCATGTGGTCCTTTCACCAACATCACCTTATTGAAGTGGTGACCGACACAACCTCCCTTAAGAGCTCTTTAGAAACCCGATACTGGCTATGGTGGTCATTGTCACATCGTACATAGGACTAGAACTGTCTCTAGATATCACCCTGAACGAGCACACATGCCCTCATCAGACCCTTTAGTCTGGATCATACTAACCATAGTTCGGGGTAATAAACTGTACTAACATTGAGTTCTTCATGTCCCTACTTCCACCTTTTGGAAGGGAACTTCTAGGTCAAACTCAAGAACCTTTGAACTCACATCATGGTGTAGTTGAATCATCTTTCTCATGGGTAGTTCAACCAGATCTATCCTAAGACAGAACACTTTCTTTCTTATGTCATCTAGGTAAGGTGAACTACCATAACCCATATTGCATCTCGACCCTCCTTGGCCAAGGGGAGACTTATCACAACATCCATAGTGGTGAACTCCCTTTCTTTCTCGGGGACTCTTTGTGCTCTATATCGATACACTGGGTTACTGGGGGTTTGTCCTTTACCTCCTGACTTGCATGGCCATAAACCATATGCAACTTTATCTTAAGCATCCAAGTGCTATTGCTATTTATCATGATGTATAGTGATCTTCAATCATGATTTCCGGTATGTCATGATTCCTCAAGATCGATTCGTCCAAAACCCTAAACCACTAATGTCGGGGTTTCATCACCTTCTTTTCCAAAGAAGTGCATCTGAGGTTCCACCACCATCCTTTTATTGCATCAAGGAGTAGACTGGCTAACCAACCAACCCTTAACTTTTCAACACATCTTATCTTATTTGAGTGTTATCCAAACACCACTCCTTTTCAAACTTAGGGTTAACCAAACAACCTCTTCTAGCTAAACGAGGTAGCTATAACTCAACCAGAGCATCACTTCATATCCATTAAAGACATACACTTCTCCTTATTTCACTTATCATCTCACCTCCAACTCTATGTCCATCTTTATTAAGAACACTCTCTGATTTCCTCATCAGGGTGATCAAACTCAACCTGGTATAACTTGTAAGTTCCACTTAGCTCAGGATAAACACATCCTCATAAGGTGACTATCTTCCATGTATCATTCTTTTTACCATGTTAGGTTATCTTCTCTATCCCCATTTCTCGTGGCAACGTTCCAACCTACATCATCTCTTATCCTTAGTGTATGACATGCGTAATGTACTATCTCTCACTCCCATTACAAGAGGAAATAAGCATTTGGCTGCAGTCCAAATACAGAGTTCTTCCTGTTCCAAGAGTAGAGGTGGTACATCCCACCTTGCCAATACACCTTTTAAATCTAAGTTGAAATGTGCCACATCTGTCTCTACATCACATATATTATGATAACAAACTAATCTTGAACCTTCTGAGGTTTATATCCTTGGTCATCTCCTCTAGGTCTATAGGATACTGACTCTTTTGGGGTCATCCCTCTTCCCTCGTGCATCAAGCGAGTGCCCTACTCATCTGCCCTTTGGGTCCCATGAGTTCATGAAGGTGATCAATCTCCTAACCCCATGGCCCTCAGACAATGATAGTTGTTACCTCCCGACCCTATGGTCATGTGCAACTGGGAATTAGGCAACTCCTACTTTCATCGGTCTTATCCCTACCTGACCCTTAGGATAGACTTAGGATTCTCCATCATAGTACATGTTCACTTAGAACCTTACCCAAGTCTTCATCATCTCTCTTTCTGCATTCACGGGCTGACTCTCACCCTTCCATAGAGATCATGGCAACTTGCCTACCTTGGTCAAGCCCCATACCGATTACCTCCATGGTAACTCATCTACATGCACATAGAGATGATTATCTATGGGTCTATAAGTTCATCCTCATATTATGTACTCTTCACTTAGCTTCTCAAGATCCTATGAGACCTCTTTAGGTTACCTTAAACCAACAAAACTGATATACACCCTACTAAAGGGGTCCCTCTCCCAAGATGGGAGGAAGACTAACTCTTGACCACAAGGTCACAAAAACTCTTAGGTCTAGGGTTTACATCCACATGAGCCTACTTAACCCTAGCAAGCTATTAAGGCACAAGTAGATCACCCACTGAATAATGCTAGGTCATACTTGTCCTCTCTCCTCAATGTTGGATCAAGATCATACCTTCCTTAATTATCAACCTAGCTGTGAGGGTTCATCAAACATACCTTAAACTTAAGGGGATTTCATCTTCCGTTATGCATGAGGAGTACCATGCTCAAAACTATAGTAACCGAATTCTCGTCATGAGCATTAGGTATACCACTTCCCCTCAGAGGCCTAGGAACCCTAGGTTCACATTTAGGTGTCCAATTGTATGCTCTATCCCTTAACCATGAATCCGACTTGCAAAAGACATCACGTGCACTTCCTGTCATCCTTCAACTCAAACAACCCTTTAAGGTTGAGTCCTCCTCCAGGACAACTAACAGGGTACAAGGCCTCAAAACCTGTTACTATACCTCTCTAGGGTTTATGGAACTCTTCTTCACATCTATACCATAGGTACAAAGATATAAACAGACTCATCCTCTCTCTAGGATTTGGGTGGCCAAAGGTACTCGATCATCCATCCTCTCATGGCTCATATGGCATCCCAGGCACGTCTATCCAAACACCTGGTCTAACTCATCATGCCATCTCTCTCTATATCCTTCACTTAGGGTTAGGGTTAACGTCATCCTTGTAGGATGAGTCAGGTTTCTACTTACCATGGAGATCTCTATCTCCAAAACTAACTTATCCTCCCAACAAGAAGGTCTAGCCCTATGTCTCTTCTGAGGACATGACATTTTATGTCATACGACCTAAGCATGTATCTATCATTTAATTTGCGCTTAATCTATTAATCTTATGTCCATGACATATCATTTACATGCTTTTCATTAATTTGATGGAGGATTCCTTAGATCTTATTAACCTTACCCATACCTCAAGATGGTGAGGAAAAGAGAGAAAACCCTAATCCTTAAGGTCCTTAATAGAATTTTGTGATGAGAAGGGATGAATAAGATGAGAAAGTCCTAGAGGTATCTTATTTCTATTCATACCCTAAGACTTTGTCCAGGCAGTCACACGGATCCGGGAGTCCTCGTATTCCGACTAGCGGTGCGGAGGAAAATCTTGCCAGCCCCCGGTCGTGATCCTTTTCTAGACACCTCCGTCTTTCGGATAATCCTCTAATAACTCCCTTGGGTTCTATGGAGTTTGTAAAATTTAATAATTATTAATGGTTAAATGAGGAACCCAGGCTCTGATACCAAATGTTACGACCCCCACCTTCCGATAACCCCCAATTAAGGGAGACCAAAAGGTTGAAGCCGCACCCATGAAATTCCGGATCAAAGGTTCGACATATAACCAATAACAATTATTAAATTCTAACAGACTATACTGAAAATGGTAATAAAATTTTTCTTTATCATACCTTTGAAAAGTTGGAAGTACTAGACTTCTAACCACAGATGATCTACTCTAACTAAATCCTCCTTGTTCTTTAATTCTTGAATTCACAATGTGTCACTTTACTGTTTTGTGCTTTGGAATATGTACCTAAAACGCCGACAAACAAAACAACGGTCAGTCGGTATGTGGAGGATCCAATAATCAAGAAATTATGCTAACAATGTAATCAAGCAATTAATCTTTTTAACAATCAAGATTACATTTTAATATAACATCCGCGATCCACAAGTTACATAACCTCTGTGCTGTCCCTGCAGTGGACCTGTATACCAAACTACAACCCCTCATGATCCACCAAAATGGTAAACCAGTTTCTAGGATTGAGTTACATGGTAAACCGAAGAGTCTCATGAACCACACAAGGCAATCCAGTTTCTAACTCTCGGTATGCTGAAGAGTCTCATGAACGCACAAGGCAATCCAGTTTCTGACTCACGGCAATCCTAGACCTTTCTCTAGGTATTACCCCCTTTTCATCCTTTTTAAAACACCAGAGGTGAACAAGGATCTAGCCAGTTATATGCATACTTATGATGATAATCATAGTCACTTTATAGTTGCATGAAATAAATAAACATTCAACAGTTATTTCACGCAACCGATAAATCCTTCGGAAATCGCCGGGAAACTAAAGCGATTATTCATAAGCGTAACCACATACCTTTAACTTCACTTTTCAAGATAACAACCCAATCAACAAGCAATGAGGAAGATAAATCCTGAAATAAAAGTACCAATTCATTTTATTAATAATTATCCAATTTCATCATTCAAATTAGGATTCCAATTCCATAATTAGGGTTTCTTCTAGAAATTAGGGTTTTACTTCTTCTTTCATCATTATCATCCTTGATTTATCACTTTTCATAAAAATCCTAATTTCTCATTGAATTTCCTTTATTAGACAACTAATTTCCTTATTTCATAAAAATATGGTTTTTATCTCTCTTTATCCCAAATTAGGGTTCTCTTGCAAATTAACCTTCTTTTAATCATTATAATTCCAAGTTAAGCATTTTTGCATTCAAATAGCAAATTAAACTACCATTAACATTATCAGAGTCAATCTTAACAATTTGACTTGTTGAATTACCAAATTACCCTCTCAACATGCAATTAGGGTTTCTCATTAAATTTTAATAAACTTTATTAGCCAAATAAAGTACTTTTGCTAAAATAAGTGGAATTAGGTTCTGGAATTATTTTTATCATGTTCCTTGCATTTTTCTATGCAACTTTCATATATAAAGTTTTCTCATATGAGTTTCTTATCAGTTTCTATTAATTTCGCAAGATAAATCATTTTTTCTAAATATTCGTTAGAGATAGGAATTACCCAAAATTTCCTGATCGTTGGATTGATGCGCCCGTGGTCCCCTTCAAGATCCGACGCTCCTCGCCGCGTGTCCCCTTTCACTTACGTGCCTTGCGCTCAGATCGTCCGATCACGATCCAAGGGTTCGGCCAAAAACTGACCCAACCACTGGATCCTACTCGCACGGTGGTAGACCGCACAACTTCGCCCTCTCCTCAGGTTCGTTAGATCGCGACGGAGATCACCGTGATCCCTGATCCGACGGTGATCGGGTCATCTTCTACCTCAGACCTAGCAGCTCGCGCGGTCAACCTGAGGGTTGACTCGAAGCCTCCGTCGCCCTCGGCTCACACCAACCGATCAGGGAGCTCCGCCTCCCCTCGACGAAGTTGGTGACGGGTCCAATTTCCTCCCTGAACCCCTCCAAGCTCGCCCCCTACCCGCCGGACTCCGGCGAGGGTCGCCGAGCTATCGGGCTGTAGATCAGGAAGCAAGTTGCCAATTGAGCGAACCAAAGAGCTCCTTGTACAAAACCGCAGAGGTAGGACTAGCAAAAGGCTATGCTCGTGCTCTCCAAAGCCCTCCTATATATATAGGTTTGGCCACGCTCCAACTGGATTGGGAACTTTCCCAATCAGAGGCGAAACCTACTCAAACCAGGATTGAAAACCTTCGTCTTACTCTCCCGAATTCAACGGGATGATTTCTGTAAGCGTTTGAACCTTAGATTCTCGAGAAATCAGGTTGGAAAATCAACCTGCAAC
Organism: Alisma plantago-aquatica; assembly: GCA_963693085.1. Classification (NCBI taxonomy): domain Eukaryota; kingdom Viridiplantae; phylum Streptophyta; class Magnoliopsida; order Alismatales; family Alismataceae; genus Alisma; species Alisma plantago-aquatica. Next base: position 912,279,828 of record OY856410.1, read on the forward strand.
TCACAGAGTCCTAGTCCCACTGGGACCTGGACGATGAGAAGTGCCCGTTGGATTTCAATCCAACGGCTCTCATCACAGGCGCTAGATCAAAAGGAAAGTATTTTCCTAAAATTTCGAATTAAATTCTTATTCCAATGGGATTTTGGAAAAATCATATCTCTCAATTGGATTGGTATTCCTTTCCCAAATTTTGAGGGAAGCTCGAATTCATCATTATCCTTCATCCCTCCAAATTTGGTGAAATAACAAAACTATTTCGATTCCTTTTCTTGTATTACAAGTTATCATTATATTAATCACTTTTTCCCTCTTTTCCTTAATCCCATTATTATACTTCATGGTTTTGAGTTCCTTGAACTCCAAGATATCCATAATCTCGAATTCTTATCTTTAGGGAAATATTCCACATCCGTTTTCTTATTTTATGGAATTCTTTATGTATTCTTTGATTATATCCATTTGGGCTTCAAATAAAACAAGGCCCATTAAGAAACATGCTACCAATCATCCATGGAATCCATTTCAATCCACATCACATCAATCATGCAAAATCATTTATCTTTAAATGATATTTACAAAACTCATTATATAATTTAGAAAATTGAGGTTATAACATCCTCCCCTCCTTATAGGAATTTTGTCCTCAAAATTCAACAATCAAACAAACAATTCAGGATAAGACTTTTCCATGTCCATCATTGGCCCCTATGTGGCTTTACCGTACTCATGGCGCATCCAAAGAACCTTTATCATCACATATTCTTTTCCTTGAGTCCTTTCATCCTGGCGTCTATAAACTACACAGGTGACTCAGGCCATTTCAGCCTCCCTTGGGCTCACTCGGTTCATTGCTCAGCACATGGTCGGGGTACCTCACATAGTGCTCTAAATTGGACACCTGGAAAACATCACACATTAATCTATCCTGAGGGGTAGGGTCAAAACCTAACCATCTCCACCCATCCATCTCTAATGGACCCATGTATCGGGGACTCAGCTTTCTCAGCTATAACTCAGAGGGGTCAGATTCTCACATTATATTCTCCCACAGTGCACTTCTTGTTAGTCAACTTTGCATCTGCTCATGACTCTCATCGTCTCTAGGCTCCTTTCAGCCATTTCACGATTAAAGTGACTATTATCTTCATGCATTGTGGTCCTTTCATAATCATCATGTGGTCCTTTCACCAACATCACCTTACTGAAGTGGTGACCGACACAACCTCCCTTAAGAGCTCTTTAGAAACCCGATACTGGCTATGGTGGTCATTGTCACATCGTACATAGGACTAGAACTGTCTCTAGATATCACCCTGAATGAGCACACATGCCCTCATCATACCCTTTAGTATGGATCATACTAACCATAGTTAGGGGTAATAAACTGTACTAACATTGAGTTCTTCATGTCCCTACTTCCACCTTTTGGAAGGGAACTTCTAGGTCAAACTCAAGAACCTTTGAACTCACATCATGGTGTAGTTGAATCATCTTTCTCATGGGTAGTTCAACCAGATCTATCCTAAGACAGAACTCTTTCTTTCTTATGTCATCTAGGTAAGGTGAACTACCATAACCCATATTGCATCTCGACCCTCCTTGGCCAAGGGGAGACTTATCACAACATCCATAGTGGTGAACTCCCTTTCTTTCTCGGGGACTCTTTGTGCTCTATATCGATACACTGGGTTACTGGGGTTTGTCCTTTACCTCCTGACTTGCATGGCCATAAACCATATGCAACTTTATCTTAAGCATCCAAGTGCTATTGCTATTTATCATGACGTATAGTGATCTTCAATCATGATTTCCGGTATGTCATGATTCCTCAAGATCGATTCGTCCAAAACCCTAAACCACTAATGTCGGGGTTTCATCACCTTCTTTTCCAAAGAAGTGCATCTGAGGTTCCACCACCATCCTTTTATTGCATCAAGGAGTAGACTGGCTAACCAACCAACCCTTAACTTTTCAACACATCTTATCTTATTTGAGTGTTATCCAAACACCACTCCTTTTCAAACTTAGGGTTAACCAAACAACCTCTTCTAGCTAAACGAGGTAGCTATAACTCAACCAGAGCATCACTTCATATCCATTAAAGACATACACTTCTCCTTATTTCACTTATCATCTCACCTCCAACTCTATGTCCATCTTTATTAAGAACACTCTCTGATTTCCTCACCAGGGTGATCAAACTCAACCTGGTATAACTTGTAAGTTCCACTTAGCTCAGGATAAACACATCCTCATAAGGTGACTATCTTCCATGTATCATTCTTTTTACCAGGTAAGGTTATCTTCTCTATCCCCATTTCTCATGGCAACGTTCCAACCTACATCATCTCTTATCCTTAGTGTATGACATGCGTAATGTACTATCTCTCACTCCCATAACAAGAGGAAATAAGCATTTGGCTACAGTCCAAATACAGAGTTCTTCCTGTTCCAAGAGTAGAGGTGGTACATCCCACCTTGCCAATACACCTTTTAAATCTAAGTTGAAATGTGCCACATCTGTCTCTACATCACATATATTATGATAACAAACTAATCTTGAACCTTCTGAGGTTTATATCCTTGGTCATCTCCTCTAGGTCTATAGGATACCGACTCTTTTGGGGTCATCCCTCTTCCCTCGTGCATCAAGCGAGTGCCCTACTCATCTGCCCTTTGGGTCCCATGAGTTCATGAAGGTGATCAATCTCCTAACCCCATGGCCCTCAGACAATGATAGTTGTTACCTCCCGACTCTATGGTCATGTGCAACTGGGGAATTAGGCAACTCCTACTTTCATCGGTCTTATCCCTACCTGACCTATAGGATAGACTTAGGATTCTCCATCATAGTACATGTTCACTTAGAACCTTACCCAAGTCTTCATCATCTCTCTTTCTGCATTCACGGGCTGACTCTCACCCTTCCATAGAGATCATGGCAACTTGCCTACCTTGGTCAAGCCCCATACCGATTACCTCCATGGTAACTCATCTACATGCACATAGAGATGATTATCTATGGGTCTATAAGTTCATCCTCATATTATGTACTATTCACTTAGCTTCTCAAGATCCTATGAGACCTCTTTAGGTTACCTTAAACCAACAAAACTGATATACACCCTACTAAAGGGGTCCCTCTCCCAGGATGGGAGGAAGACTAACTCTTGACCACAAGGTCACAAAAACTCTTAGGTCTAGGGTTTACATCCACATGAGCCTACTTAACCCTAGCAAGCTATTAAGGCACAAGTAGATCACCCACTGAACCATGCTAGGTCATACTTGTCCTCTCTCCTCAATGTTGGATCAAGATCATACCTTCCTTAATTATCAACCTAGCTGTGAGGGTTCATCAAACATACCTTAAACTTAAGGGGATTTCATCTTCCGTTATGCATGAGGAGTACCATGCTCAAAACTATAGTAACCAAATTCTCGTCATGAGCATTAGGTATACCACTTCCCCTCAGAGGCCTAGGAACCCTAGGTTCACATTTAGGTGTCCAATTGTATGCTCTATCCCTTAACCATGAATCCGACTTGCAAAAGACTTCACGTGCACTTCCTGTCATCCTTCAACTCAAACAACCCTTTAAGGTTGAGTCCTCCTCCAGGACAACTAACAGGGTACAAGGCCTCCAAACCTGTTACTATACCTCTCTAGGGTTTATGGAACTCTTCTTCACATCTATACCATAGGTACAAAGATATAAACAGACTCATCCTCTCTCTAGGATTTGGGTGGCCAAAGGTACTCGATCATCCATCCTCTCATGGCTCATATGGCATCCCAGGCACGTCCATCCAAACACCTGGTCTAACTCATCATGCCATCTCTCTCTATATCCTTCACTTAGGGTTAGGGTTAACGTCATCCTTGTAGGATGAGTCAGGTTTCTACTTACCATGGAGATCTCTATCTCCAAAACTAACTTATCCTCCCAACAAGAAGGTCTAGCCCTATGTCTCTTCTGAGGACATGACATTTTATGTCATACGACCTAAGCATGTATCTATCATTTAATTTGCGCTTAATCGATTAAGCTTATGTCCATGACATCTCATTTACATGCTTTTCATTAATTTGATGGAGGATTCCTTAGATCTTATTAACCTTACCCATACCTCAAGATGGTGAGGAAAAGAGAGAAAACCCTAATCCTTAAGGTCCTTAACAGAATTTTGTGATGAGCAGGGATGAATAAGATGAGAAAGTCCTAGAGGTATCTTATTTTGATTCATACCGTAAGACTTTGGCCAGGCAGTCACACGGATCCGGGAGTCCTCGTATTCCGACTAGCGGTGCGGAGGAAAATCTTGCCAGCCCCCGGTCGTGATCCTTTTCTAGACACCTCCGTCTTTTGGATAATCCTCTAATAACTCCCTTGGGTTCTATGGAGTTTGTAAAATTTAATAATTATTAATGGTTAAATGAGGAACCCAGGCTCTGATACCAAATGTTACGACCCCCACCTTCCGATAACCCCCAATTAAGGGAGACCAAAAGGTTGAAGCCGCACCCATGAAATTCCGGATCAAAGGTTCGACATATAACCAATAACAATTATTAAATTCTAACAGACTATACTGAAAATGGTAATAAAATTTTTCTTTATCATACCTTTGAAAAGTTGGAAGTACTAGACTTCTAACCACAGATGATCTACTCTAACTAAATCCTCCTTGTTCTTTAATTCTTGAATTCACAATGTGTCACTTTACTGTTTTGTGCTTTGGAATATGTACCTAAAACGCCGACAAACAAAACAACGGTCAGTCGGTATGTGGAGGATCCAATAATCAAGAAATTATGCTAACAATGTAATCAAGCAATTAATCTTTTTAACAATCAAGATTACATTTTAATATAACATCCGCGATCTACAAGTTCCATAACCTCTGTGCTGTCCCTGCAGTGGACCTGTATACCAAACTACAACCCCTCATGATCCACCAAAATGGTAAACCAGTTTCTAGGATTGAGTTACATGGTAAACCGAAGAGTCTCATGAACCACACAAGGCAATCCAGTTTCTAACTCTCAGAATGCTGAAGAGTCTCATGAACGCACAAGGCAATCCAGTTTCTGACTCACGGCAATCCTAGACCTTTCTCTAGGTATTACCCCCTTTTCAGCCTTTTTAAAACACCAGAGGTGAACAAGGATCTAGCCAGTTATATGCATACTTATGATGATAATCATAGTCACTTTATAGTTGCATGAAATAAATAAACATTCAACAGTTATTTCAAGCAACCGATAAATCCTTCGGAAATCGCCGGGAAACTAAAGCGATTATTCATAAGCGTAACCACATACCTTTAACTGCACTTTTCAAGATAACAACCCAATCAACAAGCAATGAGGAAGATAAATCCTGAAATAAAAGTACCAATTCATTTTATTAATAATTATCCAATTTCATCATTCAAATTAGGATTCCAATTCCATAATTAGGGTTTCTTCTAGAAATTAGGGTTTTACTTCTTCTTTCATCATTATCATCCTTGATTTATCACTCTTCATAAAAATCCTAATTTCTCATTGAATTTCCTTTATTAGACAACTAATTTCCTTATTTCATAAAAATATGGTTTTTATCTCTCTTTATCCCAAATTAGGGTTCTCTTGCAAATTAACCTTCTTTTAATCATTATAATTCCAAGTTAAGCATTTTTGCATTCAAATAGCAAATTAAACTACCATTAACATTATCAGAGTCAATCTTAACAATTTTACTTGTTGATTTACCAAATTACCCTCTCAACATGCAATTAGGGTTTCTCATCAAATTTTAATAAACTTTATTAGCCAAATAAAGTACTTTTGCTAAAATAAGTGGAATTAGGTTCTGGAATTATTTTTATCGTGTTCCTTGCATTTTTCTATGCAACTTTCATATATAAAGTTTTCTCATATGAGTTTCTTATCTGTTTCTATTAATTTCGCAAGATAAGTCATTTTTTCTAAATATTCGTTAGAGATAGGAATTACCCAAAATTTCCTGATCGTTGGATTGATGCGCCCGTGGTCCCCTTCAAGATCCGACGCTCCTCGCCACGTGTCCCCTTTCACTTACATGCCTTGCGCTCAGATCGTCCGATCACGATCCAAGGGTTCGGCCAAAAACTGACCCAACCGCTGGATCCTACTCGCACGGTGGCAGACCGCACAACTTCGCCCTCTCCTCAGGTTCGTTAGATCGCGACAGAGATCACCGTGATCCCTGATCCGACAGTGATCGGGTCATCTTCTACCTCAGACCTAGTAGCTCGCGCGGTCAACCTGAGGGTTGACTCGAAGCCTCCGTCGCCCTCGGCTCACACCAACCGATCAGGGAGCTCCGCCTCCCCTCGACGAAGCTGGTGACGGGTCCAATTTCCTCCCTGAACCCCTCCAAGCTCGCCCCCTACCCGCCGGACTCCGGCGAGGGTCGCCGAGCTATCGGGCTGTAGATCAGGAAGCAAGTTGCCAATTGAGCGCACCAAAGAGCTCCTTGTACAAAACCGCAGAGGTTGGACTAGCAAAAGGCTATGCTCGTGCTCTCCAAAGCCCTCCTATATATATAGGTTTGGCCACGCTCCAACTGGATTGGGAACTTTCCCAATCAGAGGCGAAACCTACTCAAACCAGGATTGAAAACCTTCGTCTTACTCTCCCGAATTCAACGGGATGATTTCCGTAAGTGTTTGAACCTTAGATTCTCGAGAAATCAGGTTGGAAAATCAACCTGCAACTCACAGAGTCCTAGTCCCACTGGGACCTGGACGATGAGCAGTGCCCGTTGGATTTCAATCCAACGGCTCTCATCACAGGCGCTAGATCAAAAGGAAAGTATTTTCCTAAAATTTCGAATTAAATTCTTATTCCAATGGGATTTTGGAAAAATCATATCTCTCAATTGGATTGGTATTTCTTTCCCAAATTTTGAGGGAAGCTCGAATTCATCATTATCCTTCATCCCTCCAAATTTGGTGAAATAACAAAACTATTTCAATTCCTTTTCTTGTATTACAAGTTATCATTATATTAATCACTTTTTCCCTCTTTTCCTTAATCCCATTATTATTATTTCATGGTTTTGAGTTCCTTGAACTCCAAGATATCCATAATCTCGAATTCTTATCTTTAGGGAAATATTCCACATCCGTTTTCTTATTTTATGGAATTCTTTATGTATTCTTTGATTATATCCATTTGGGCTTCAAATAAAACAAGGCCCATTAAGAAACATGCTACCAATCATCCATGGAATCCATTTCAATCCACATCACATCAATCATGCAAAATCATTTATCTTTAAATGATATTTACAAAACTCATTATATAATTTAGAAAATTGAGGTTATAACAGATTCCCAAGAAATTTAATATACCATCTGGCAACCAACAAGTGAAGGCAGTGTTGCTACATAGCGAGAATAAATTGTTGAAAGAAAAGAGGACAATCCTAGAGGAAAATAAAAATGCAAGTGACATGGGACCAACAATGACTACTAATCCAGTTGAGCCAGACACTACAACACATGAGAAAGAAGTTGAAGAAGAAATTGATGAACCAAAGGAGTCAAGTAAAGAGGCATATGTCCCTCCTCACCAAAGGAAGTTGGTAACTCCAGTTCCATTCCCAAACATCTTGAAGGTGAAGAAGGTTGAGCAACAATTTCATAAGTTTCTAGATAATTTCATAAAGCTTCATGTCAACATCCCTCTTATTAATGCAATAGAGTAGATTTCATCCCATGGCAAGTTACTAAAGGACATAATCAATCAAAAAAAGAGGATAGCTGATTTATATGTAGTGGTGTTAAGAGAGGAAGTGTGTGCATTCATTCAGAAGAGAATGTGATAGAAGATACAAGATCCATGGTATTTCAATATACCATGTTACCTCGAGAAGACCAAGTTTGAGGAAGCTTTATTCCAGTCAGGGGAAAGAATTAATCCCATTCCCTTGACCACATTCAAGAAATTTGGACTAAAAGAATCCAGTAAGAGGAATGTGACCATACAACAAGCAGACAATTCAATGGTCAGGTGATATGGTATCTATGAAGATGTTCTTGTCAAGGTTGAAAAAATTGTGTTTCCCAAAGATTTTGTAGTCATGGAGATGCAGGATGATCATAGCAATGAACTACTCTTAGGGAGGCCATTTCAAGATACAACATATATGATCTGAGAGATGGGCGGTGGAACACTGTTATAACCTCAATTTTCTAAGTTATGTAATGAAATATGAAATTCTCTTTTACATAATAAATGAAATCTATTTTTGATTTGTGATGGATTTCATGTGAAATGGCCATGATTGACTGATAATGGGCTTTGTTGGCCATTGAGCCCAATTGAAAAGAAAAGAGAAATAAAAAGGAAAAAGGATTTAATTAATAAAAGAAAATATGTGAAATAGACATCTATAAGAGGATAAAGGCAAATAGATGTTCCCCAATATGGGAATTTGTGCCTTTAGGATTTCTTGAGGTCCAAGGGACCCAAGATTACAAGATAATGACAAAGGGAAAAGAAATATTAATTAATTTTGGACTAATGGATGGATAACTTGGGAGGGAAGGAAACCTTCTCATCCGTTGGAATTTTTTCCCAAATTTAATAAATAGCTAGATAATTCCAAGATGAAATTTCCCTTAAAATTTGAGATAAAAAGGAGCTACAGATTAGGAGTTATGATTTTCTCAAATTATCTCCAAAATATTGAATTATCTTGCAAATAGGAATATGATTTTCCTTTTTGGTTGATCGCGTGAGATGAGAGCCATTGGATCTTGATCCAACGATTGCTGCTCATCGTCCAATTCCACAGGAACTTGGACTCTGGATGAGTTATAGAGGGATTTCCCTCTCAATTTCCTCGTGATCCTGAGTGTGTGAAGGCCCATTTTTATTTCCTTTGGATTCAGGAGAGGAGTCCGATGAGAATCATCCCTACTTTGAAGGGGTTTGGTTGACGATTGGGGAAGTTCCCAATTCACCTGAACCTAACTTCAACCCTATATATAGGGGAGGGTGAGAGGGGGAACCAGCACATTCTCTTGCTAGCCTAAACTCCAAGGCAGACAGCGAGGAGTGCTCTCGTGCTCTCAATTGCTTCTTCTACCCTAACATGCACCACCATCTTCTTAGCAAACCTCGTCGGGGTCCGGCGACTAAGGGAAGGCCGTGGCATAGTCGTGGCGAGCAATTGAAGGCCTCGTCAAGTTTGACGGAGGAAGGTGGAACTTTCTAGACCTTCAGTGTGAACCACGAGGTTGACCATCGCAACAGCAGAGAGGAGTCGCGAGGTTGAAGAAGAGACCCCGTGAAATTACCAGTGTGCCCCTCGTCTCCTTTTGTCAAGGTAAGGACATTTTGGTCCTTCATTTACTTCGGATCGTAGAATAGGTGCGTGAATCCTGAGCCGTTGGATCTTGTGTGGACGAGCGGACCATGGATCAAGCGGTCCCCGATTTTTTAGGATTATCGAATAAATCAGAAAAAGGATTTTCCTTGCAAAAAATCATATCTTTTGCTAGAAAACTCTGATGAGAAAGGTTTATACATGAAAGTTGATCAGAAAAATACGAGAATAAGTTAAAAATAGTTTGAAAGCCTAAATCAGTATCTTTTTGCAAAAGGGTATAATTTTGATGGAAAAGTTATTAATTTGTGGTTAGAAACCCCAATTGATGATAACGGATAGATTTAATATTGCAAATAAGTTAATCCGAGCATTGTTAACTTGTTTAATGATAAAAATGGATTTAAACCTGTTTTGAAGATGAAATTCCAAGATTTAGGGTTTTAAATCTAACATGATGGTTAATATCCTTGGAAACCCTAAATAGGGGAAAAAGGAAAGAAAAGTGCCTTTAACCCGAAATTAGGGTTATGTGTTGTTAAAAGGCAACCTTAATATCTTTCATAAAGAATAGATGAGATAATTAGGGTTTGTGAGTAATTTTATAAAATTAGGGTTTAAAATAATAAAAATGAAGTGAAACCCTAATTGTAATCAAAACCCTAAAAAGGACTAGTAATCCTAGGAAACAACTAGGTTTAATAGACCTTGATGGCATGATCAATGATAGGAAAATTGGATGCATATTTTAGGATCAACTTGCGTGCTTGCTTGTTTACTGGATTTCTTGCTTGGTTGGATTATTTCTGCACTCAAGTCAGCATGACAGGTATGTGGTTAATTTTGGTTATCGGACTAGTTTCTCGAGGTTTTTCCAGATGGTTAATCGCATTGAATGCAACCTATCAGTTTGTGAGCACCCAGACCAATGGGCTCATGTGGATATCATCTTTAGTGGATTTTTAATTCACTTGCCTTCATCAAATCAATCATTTAAGGATTAGTCATTTTCCTAGGCTAAGGTGGTGAAAACCCCTAAAGCCTCGATTCTCTCCCCTTGATTCAATCACCGATTGTTTTTGTTTTGCTTTAATTCTTAGTCTTTCAATTCACAATAGCTTCTTGTGCTAACAACAATCTTTGTTTACCTTTTGTACAGAAAATAAAATTCTTGTTTAGTGCTTTTTAAATTCTGCAATTTCCTTTCTTAGTGTAATCAACAATCACCCCCAAACGACTTTTACATTTTTGTTCCAAATCTGAAAATATCAAAAATAAACAATAAAGTTCTTCAAGAATTGGGTTTAGATTAAACAATCTTAAAAAGATGTCCTGTGGGATTTGACCCTTTCTATATTGGCCTTAACTAGAAAGTTAAAAAAAGGTTTAAACTCTAGGATTAACAATCCTAGTGATTGGTGTGCTAAGTGACGCATACCAATTTGACGCCGTTGTCGGGGACAACGGATTTGATTTTTTGAACCCCAAAACTTTTGGAAAAAAAAATCCTTTTTATGCATTTCAAAAGTGCTACTCCTCCTTCTACTGAGTTTCCATTCTGACAGTCTATTTTTCTGCTCATGAATAACTGTTTAATTTGTGCATGTGATGCCCAAACACTGATTTTTGAACATTTGATCCGGAAATAGAGAGAACTTTTCATCATTCAAACCGTCAAAATCAAACAAAAATGAACTAAGAAGAATTTGCCCGTAGGATCGACCAAGCTATCGCATCTCAAAGAGAGCTCATTCAAGTCGAACAAGTGGAAAGAGAAGCCGCTTTGTGAGCAGCCTATAGGGCTGAACAAAAAACCATAGAGGTCGATAGGAGGGAAGCTGAAAGGCAAAAACAATTAAAAGATTTTTCTATTCCCAAAACCACCTATGCACAACACCCAGTCGTGCCTCTCAAAATCATTGCTTCCCAATTTGAGATCTGAACCCAATGGATCACCATGATGCAAGCCAATCCTATCTCAGGCAACAATGGGGAAAGTTGCCAAGATCACCTTCAAAGGTTCATTGAATTTTGTTCTATGAACAAACTCCCAGGCATCTCTGAAGATGCCATCCACCTTAGATTGTTCAAGTATTTCCTCTCTGGACAAGCTAGTAGTGGTACAACACCATGGAGAGTGAAGAACATGTCACAACTTGGGAAGTTCTATAAAGTAAGTTTCTTGAGAAATTTTACCCCCCTTCTCTCACCTATGAACTCAGGGGACAAATCACTCATTTTTCCATGTCCCCATGAGAATCTTTAGGAGAAGCCTAGAAAATGTTCAAATACTTACTTAGGAAGTTCCCTCACCATGATATCTCTCAAGCCCAGCTCATAGAGATCTTCTATCGTGGTGTTGATGATGATACCAAATTATTTCTTGATTCCTCATCTGGAGGAAATTTCATGCACCAAAGTCTGACTAGTGCATGGGAGGTGGTCAAACGGGCTTCTGAAACAAGATCTAGAAGGGGAATTGGTGGAATCCTTAAGGTAGCCAAGGTAGAAACTAATCTTGATATCCAAAGCATAGCAGAAAGCCTCAAATTAATTGCCCTAAAATAGGATCGGTTAGAGTCATCCCTAGGCACCCTTAGGGAGTTACCCCAATAAATAAAAGTTGTGGACTTCCTTTGTGGCATTTTCCAAGGATAGTATCACACCAACTTGCACTGTCAATACATCTACAACACCCCTTTGTAGCCAGAAATCAGACAACAACTAGAAGACCTCAATTCAATCCATACCATACCAGGCTAAGGTTACTACAACCACAACCAGACTAGAAACCACCCTGGTTTCCAATATGGGAACCTTGCAGGTGCTGAAAACTCTATCCAACTCCAATCCCAACAAAGGCATCCCTACCCTCAAGGCAACAATCAACCACCACCTGGATTCTCATACAACAACTTAAGGAACTCAAGGAAACTACCGAGGAAATCACCCACACCGACCACCATATCAAGGACAACAATTTTAAAACTTAAACCTTCCCCCTCAAAATCTCAATCAGCCACCTCCTCAATCGACACCAAGTGTTCCTACTCCCACCCCCTCAGTTGACAAAAGGATCACTTCCTTGGAACAAATCTTCATTTCCCAACAGGCTCATCAAAAGGAGATTGATGCCCAGCTAGCTTGTTTGTTCGCCCAATAGAACCCCCCCTGTCAGAACTATTGCAGGGTAGCCTGAAAACAATCCCAAGCACCCCAAACAACTCAAAGTTGTCTCCACTCATTCGAGAAAGGTGTAATCCCCTCCTCCTCCAGAAACAACCCCTACCACACCTCTAGAAATTGAGGATGATGATTTGGTTATTGTTGAACCCGAACCCATCTTTGAACCAACCAACCCTGAATCTCCACTAATAGAAGTTGAGGAACCAATCTACAAACCACGACCTCCCTACCAAACCCGCCTTAAGAAAACAAGGCTAGATGCCTGTTTCATGAAATTTAGGGATGCCGTGAAAAAATTACATGTTGACATTCCTTTCCTTGATGCCTTAGCAGACATGCCTTCCTGGTCCAAATATATGAAATCTCTTTTGACTAGGAAGTATGCTACTAAAGAATATGAAATTGTAAAGCTTGCTAGGACCACCTCAGACATAATCCAAATCAAAATGCCTAAAAAATAGAAAGATCCTAGTTCCTTTGGAATAGGATGTTAGTTAGGTGACAATGCTTGTAGGAAAGGCCTAGCCAATCTAGGATCCAGCATTTCCATCATGCTTTACAGTTTATGCAAAAGATTAGGATTCCATGACATGCTACCAATATCCATGACCATCCAATTGGTAGATTCCTCCATGACCAAACCTATGGGAATCATAGAAGACATTCCAATCAAAGCTGGGAAAGATTCTTATGTTCTGTGTGTTTTGTGATCATGGACATCAAGGAAGATTTATGTTATCCACTCATCTTTGGCCATCCCTTCTTAGCCACAACTAGGGCCTTGATTGATGTTGAGGCTGGAACCATTCTCTTAAGATTCAGAAGGCAAACTCTAGAGTTTAGGGTCTTTGAAAGCATGAAAGGACCTAGTTTCTAAGAAGAGGTCTATCTCCTCGACTGTGTTGACAAACTATCTCAACTAAGGTAGGAATGGGAGTTAATTGATGATCCTCTACACATAGTCTCACTAACCATCTTGAATGCAACTTTCGCAATGAATAATTAGACCAATGCAATGCTCATCTAGATAGTTTTGAGGAAATCCCTAATGCTCAATTTGAGGACCTTAAGATAATCTCCATAGTAGATGAAAAACCTAAAGCACCTAAGGCTTTAGAGATGAAGACTCTCCCCATATGGTTGAAATATATCTTCCTTGATGAACAACAATTATGCCCTATCATCATCAACTCTGACATCACCATTGAACAGGAAAACATGCTTATGGGAGAACTTAGGAAAAGAAAAACAGATTTAGGATACAAAATGACATATTTAGTTGGGATAGACCAATCCATTTGCATCCACAAAATCCCAATGATCAAAAAAAACAAACCTTCTCGAGACCCACAAAGGAAACTCAACCCAAACATGAAGGAAATTGTCCTTCTAGAGGTGATTAAACTTTTGACTGTAGGAATCATCTACCCCATCTCTGACCCTCCTTGGGTGAGTCTGGTCCAAGTTGTCTCCAAGAAGGGTGGGACCACTATCATTAGGAATGAGAAGAATGAGCTCATCCCCACTCACACTGTCACAGGGTGGAGGATGTGCATTGACTATAGGAAACTCAACAAGGAAACTAGGAAAGACCACTTCCCGCTTCCCTTCCTAGATCAAGTTCTTGAACATTTAGCTCATCAACAATACTTTTGTTATCTAGATGACTACTCAAGATTTTATCAGATTCCCATTCATCCTAAAGACCAAGAGAAAACTATTTTCATATGCCCTTTTGGTACATATGCTTTTAGATGAATGCCCTTTGGCTTGTGCAATGCACTGGCCACTTTCCAAAGAAGTATGTCTGCCATTTTTTTAGGATTAACCAAAATAGACATGGAAGTGTTCATGGATGATTTCTCCGTCTATGAAGATAGTTTTGATTCTTTCCATAAAAACATCTCCCTTGTCCTTGATAGATGTATTGAGTCACACTTAGTCCTTAATTGGGAGACGTGTCACTTCCTGGTTAAGGAGGGTATTGTTCTAGGCCATAAGGTGAGCAACCAGGGCATTGAAGTTGATAAAACTAAGATTGAGTTCATCACCAAGCTTCATCCCCCAACCTCATTCAAAGACATTCGTGCTTTTCTAGGACACACTGGTTTCTATCGACATTTCATTCGTGACTTTTCTAAAATCACCAAACCTCTCACCAACCTTCTTCAAAAGGAGGTCACTTTCAAATTCGACAAAGCTTGCATGGATAGCTTTTTGTGCTTGAAAGATGTTCTTACAACTACTCCTATCATTCGTGTACCCGACTGGGCCTTACCCTTTGAAGTCATGTGCAGTGCTAGTGACTTTGTTGTAAGTGTCATTTAGGACAAAGAATTGACAAGAAACACCATGTCATTTATTATGCATCCAAGACCTTAGATGAGGCTCAGTGGAATTACACCATCACTGAAAAAGAAATGCAAGCCATTGTCTATGCATTCGATAAATTTTGCTCATACCTTGTTGGTTCAAAAGTTATTATTCACACTAATCATGCAGCCATTCGCTATCTCATGATCAAGAAGGATGTCAAGCCTAGACTCATAAGATGGATTTTGTTATTGTTGGAGTTTTATCTAGAAATTCTAGACAAGAAGGGGTCTGAAAATGTCATGGTTGACCACCTAAGTTGACTTAGCTATAGCCCCATTGATGAAAGCCCCATAAATGAATCTTTACCTGATGACCAATTAGTCAAGGTAGACTCCCAATTCCCTTGGTTTGCTGATTTTAAGAACTATTTAGCTATAGGTGTATTGCACCCCAAATATAAGGGACACTGTAAAGCTAAATTTTTACATGACGTCAAAAATTATTATTGGGATGAACCTTATCTTTTCAGACTTTGTGCCGACAGTTTGTATCGTCATTGTGTATCCCAAGAAGAAAGCACTGACATTCTGGAACAATGGCACTCTGGCCCCTATGGTGGACATATGAGTACCAAAAAATAGATAGAAAGGTCTGACAATGCGGATTCTATTGTCCCACCATCTTCAAGGACTCTTATGATTATGTGCTTTCTTGTGATAAATGTCAAAGGATAGGAAACATTTCCAAATGTGACCAAATGCCCCTAACCTCTTGGTAAGAATTAGATATTTTTGATGTCTAAGGAATCGAATACATGGGCCCATTTCCTTCTTCCTATGGGTTTGCTTACATTTTAGTTGCTTTCAATTACGTGTCCAAATGGGTTGAAGATATTCCCACCAAAACTTGTGATTCCCAGCCTGTTAAAAAACTTTTCAAAGATATTATCTTCCCTAGATTTGGAGTCCCACACACTGTCATTTCTAATGGGGTATCCCACTTTCTAGAAAAAAGTTTTGAGGCATAATTAAAAAAATATGGAGTCTACCACAAAGTCGCCACCTCGTACCATCCTCAGACTAGTGGATAGGTTGAAGTATCCAATAGACAAATCAAATCCATTTTAGAAAAAATAGTGGGTTGCACTAGGAAAGATTGGGTAGTAAAGATCAATGATGCTCCATGGGCGTACAAAATAGCTTACAAAACACCCACTGGTACTACCCCCTTCAGACTGATCTACGGCAAGTCATGTCACTTACCAATAGAATTAGAGCACAAGGCCAGCTGGGCCATCAAAAGCTTAAATTTTGACCTCTCTACTATAGGAGAAAAACGTCTTCAACAAATGAATGAGCTTGATGAACTTAGAATTAGTGCCTACAAAAATGCTAGAATCTACAAAGACCGAACCAAAATTTGGCATGATGGTCACATCAAGTGTAAGGACATTAGAGAAGGGGACCAGGTTTTAGTTTTTAATTCAAGACTAAGACTTTTTCATGGAAAACTCAAGTCAAGATGGTATGGCCCCTCCCTATCCATATGGTACGTTTCTTCTTTGGGATAAGTTCTAGGAGAATTTAAAGTTAATGGGCATTGACTTAAAAGATACATCACCACTGAAGACCTTGTCACTTCAGATTCAAACAAATGCCCATATTTGGAAGACCTAAACCTATCTGACCCCACAACTTCCCCAGAATCCCAATAGACTGATCCATCTCTTGTCAGGCCATGACGTAAAACAAGGCGTTAGTTGGGAGGTAACCCAACACTATCTTCCCTTTTCATTCCTTTCCCTTAATTTTTTATTGTTTATATTTCTTTTCCATTATGGGTAACAAACCGATCGGTTCTATTCACCAATCGATTAGTCCAACCATCACTACTTAGCCTTCTTGATAGCTCAGCCGATCGGCTCAGACTCCACCCGCTCATCTCAGGTCCCCTTCTTGTCACAATTCCCACAATATGATCGCCCCTCTTCTCCCTTTGACCGAGGCGACCCATCTTTACTCGACCTTGGCCAGCACACAAGGTGTGCGAGTCGATCGATTCAACACCAGCCGATCAGTTCGGAGAATTCACTTTGCTATAAAACTCCTTCCAAGGCGAGCCAAATCCCCCCCAACTCACTCTTTAAACCTAGTTGCCACCTCAATTGGGGCAATGCTATCCTTGAAAACTTTAGTACCCAAGCCATCTGTGCCACTTCCACTTCTTTCTGCATAGGCCACTATGTCACCCATCTCGCCATCTTTTTGGGCTACACCCACATCGTCTTTCCACCACTTGAGCCCAAAAACCACCTGATTCACATTCACTATTTGAAGAATAGTAGGTTCATCCGCTTAGGTATTGAGGGCGTTTATTATCTTCTGTTCAAGAACACTCGAGTGGTCCTACAGCTCCCTTTACATGTGTGGTTTATGGCAGCAAACTACGTCTATGAGTTGACTGACCTACAAGGACATATCTAGAGATTTAGTCTGGAGCACCCAGAACTAGCTATTGTCCCTGAGCCACATACCCACAGGAGGAGCCTCTATTTAGAGGCCCACGACAAGGACAGTAGACCACCTCCACCACCTTCCATATGCCACACCAGGCAGTGACTAGATGACGATGTCAGACCTTATGGCTTCTATGAGGTCTAGACCCAGTTGGATGAGATCCAGCGCAAGCAACAAAGATAGGGCCACCATCTCAATCACATGTACCTGATGCACCATTCATAGGAGTCCTGGCATGTGGACTATGGCCAATATGCACTCATCCGACCACTATATGAGGAGTATGGAGCCCAACAGAGCTATCTAGATCCCCACTCCCCTTATTGGGGCAACTACTACTACTCCCACCAGTAGCACCCTCCACCACAGTGATCCTCTTCCCTCCATCTTGATCTAAGAGTTTGCTCAGGATGAGCAAAATTATAAGTTTGGGGTGGGGTGGGTGGTGCGTGATCCACCCTCTATCTTCCTTTTTTAGCATTTCTTTTCTGCATTTTACATTGTATTGCATGGTTTTCCCTTTCAAACGTAGGCCTTTACCTAGTTGGCCGAATGTTGTATTTTATTTTCAAAAATGAAATTAGTTAAAACCTTTGCATTCTCAAAATTATTCAAATGTTTTGAAATATCAAGTTCCCTATGATCATGATAGTAATTCTTGGAAATGATGGCAAGCCTTCGAGTATCAAATAGAATCAAATGCATATTTTCTTTTTTTAGCATTATATTAACTTATGTCTGTTTTTTACTCTTATACTATGTAGTTACATGTCTTTTCTAACTTATGCAACGACACTCAAAAAAAGTATTGTTGCACGGGGAAAATAATTCGCACGCCAAACCCTAAGTATGGGGTGGCATGCTTCCTCTTCCTTTTCTTCCCTACCCCTTGTAAATTTAATAGGGGTGTACCGCCAAAAGATGCCAAAAAAGAGCACATAAAAATTGTGGTCAATGTAACCACTAGTCCATAAAAAAATATCCCAATTCGAATAGAGGAGGGATTCTTCCTTCACACCTCAATTTTCTCTATTCTCGTGCAACAACAACATCTCAAAAAAAATGAGTGTCGAAGCGCAAGTAGGATTAATACTGCTTCTACAAAGTATAAGTTTAAGAAAGTAAGTTATGAAAAAAAAATCATAAGAAACATAGTGCTTGCAATTCGTGGTTCTAGGAGATGGGTCACTTGGCCATGAAAAGGATTGAAGAATTGCTAATCTAGGGAGGATGAACTTTCTATTCCATAATATTTGAATTATTCTGATATTTTAATTGCTTGAGGACAAGCAAAGCTTTAAGTCTGAGGTATTTTGATGCATGCTATTTTAGTACCCTTTTTTCATAATTTATTTAACCTTGTCAAATAAAGATATTCATTTCATCCCCTAAAATTCCACAAATCCATATTTTCTCATTTTTATCACAAATATCTTTGATTCTAACCAATATGTGCATTTTTTTACAGGTTCGGAGCATGAGCCGATCAGCTCATGTCTCCAACTGATCGTTTCATTGTCCAGCACTGATCGTCACAGTTGTTCAGACGACTGGCCAGAGTGGATTACTTCCCAAGATTAAACACTCAATCGAAGCCCTAAAAATGGGAGACAATCCAGCCCAGTCGAGCGAGTATAGATCGCGCCGCCACCCTAAATTAGGGTTGGCAATTGTTCCCTTCACTGTCGGTTTCCCCCAGCCGCCAGTCGATTGGCTCAGCCTTGAATCGATCAGTTGGAACTGCATAGATAGCCCAAAAGGCCAGCTGCCAGCCACCATTTCCCTAAACCCTAGTGTAAAGTTTCCCCATCCTTCTCCTATAAAAGGAGGGGCACTTCCTCCTCATTTCACATCGCTTTTTGTACAAAATATTTATGGAGTAGTTCATTTCACATCGCTTTTTGTACAAAATAAAGCAGTATTTCATCTTAGTCAAGTGTTATTTCAATATAGTTGTTTCCATTTTGTTTAGATCTAGTTCTTCATCATCTTCTCCTCCCCTCTCTTAAGCAATCGAGCAAGGTAGGAAGAGACAACCATTTTCATTGTCTCTAACTGAGGATCAGTAGTCGTAAGACTTGAATATGGCTAGCTCACTTCCTGCCTCTGTCTCTCTTTGCTCCTTCTTCATGAGTGAGTAGTCCTTTTATCGAGGCAAGGGGAATAACCCCTTGGCCATGGTTTTTGGCTTTTCCGTAACGATTCTAGATGGCCCTTGAGATTGATAACAAATTGATATATCAAAGTAATTAATTGATAATATCAAAAGTTAATCCGAATGGATATGACCTTAGAAATTTTGGTTTCGAATAACAATCTCAATTGCATAAGAGTTTTGAAATGATTGTGGATTTTGTATTTATAGGATGATGAACTAAGAAACATGAGCACCAGGACCAATGGGCTCATGTGGAGATCATCTTTAGTGGATTTTTAATTCACTTGCCTTCATCGAATCTGTCATTTAAGGATTAGTCATTTGCCTAGGCTAAGGTGGTGAAAACCCCTAAAGCCTCGATTCTCTCCCCTTGATTCAATCACTGACTATTTTTGTTTGCTTTAATTCTTAGTATTTCAATTCACAATAGCTTCTTATGCTAACAAAAATCTTTGTTTACCTTTTGAGGGGTAAATAAAATTCATGTTTAGTGCTTTTTAAATTCTACAATTTCCTTTCTTAGTGTAATCAACAATCACCCCCAAATGACTTTTACATTCTTGTTCCAAATCTAAAAATACTAAAAATAAACAATAAAATTCTTCAAGAATTAGGTTTATATTAAACAATCTTAAAAAAGTTGTCATGTGGGATTCGACCCTTTCTATACTAGCCTTAACCAAAAAGTTAAAAAAAGGTTTAAACTCTAGGATTAACAATCTTAGTGATTGGTGTGCTAGCATACCAATACGCTTGGTCCTATGGACATTAGCCTATATACAATGTCTTTTTCTTTTGTTATCATGGTTCTTGTGAACTATCTTGTTTTTTGTAATCTTCAATATTCTCTTGACTCTTGTCTTGTACCTTGGTGCACGTTGCTCTAATATAATGATATGTGCCCACTTTGAAGTGGATGTTTATATGTTGTGTTGTTCATTGTGTGATGGCAACATTGTATAATTCTGACCATGCTTTTCTACTTGCCTCTACATTTTACATGCTATGTGATTCAGTAGCACTAGAGTAGTGTAAATTACATTGGTTTTTGGGGAAGTATTCCTCTGTTATTTATTGAGGAGAGTGACAGTATCTCATTCTCTATACCCAAGTTTGGCAGTATTCCATTCTCAATTTTATATATTTGGGATATTGGCAGTATTCCTTTCTCTATAAGATTTCAAGTTTATGAGACTTGGCAGTCTTTATGTTTATATTGTTCTAGGACTATGTTTATCTCACATGCATGTGTGATATTGATTGTGGGGTGTGTGTCCTACTTGTGATTCATTTCCCACCATGGTAGTGGATGTATATATGGCATAATCTTTTTATGTTGTTTTATGGTAAGTATCATTCTTATTGTGATTCTTTTCTCATGATACCCATTTGGGTGGTACTTTTCTCTTCTATGGGAAGCTTCTATTTATTTGATGTCCTTATTTCTTTATATTTCTCAATTTTACTTTTTAGTATGTGCATACCAGCCTTTACTGATATCTTCTATTGTTTTTCTTCTTGTCAGGGTATGCTTCCAACCCTAGGTGGAGGACTTGGATGGCAAGGCATGTTGACCTGGACTTAGATTGAGAAGTTAAAATCTTGGAGACAAACTTGAGGTGGTTTAGGTTTCCTCTACGTGGATCCTTATGATTTACCCTTCGTGTAAGTTGAAGATGTTACCTTGTTTTATAAATTGATTATAGTCATGTGTTTATTCCGCTACTATACTTTATTTGTTTTGAATACCATTAATAATATTTGAAAATTTTACACCCACTCCAAGATACCTTAGAGGTGTGTTTGTACTGGAGGTTTTATTCTTCAAATTTTTAGTAAGGAGTTATTTTCACTTCTTTACAACATGGTATCAGAGCTCATGGTAGTTGAAATCTGACTATTTCAATTTTGTCTCCCCATTAGAACCCTTGATTTTGCTAAGTTACCTCTAGGTGAGATTTTCACCCTAGATTTTATCTTTTATGATGACATGAGGTTTGACTTGAGGATGCAATTAGGTTATCAAGACCTTCATATGGAAAATTGTGACTTGGTTCCGCATTGATTTTGAGCTCACCATTGTCTTATATCACATGATTCTTCGAAGAAAAATATATTTTCAAATATATTACTATATGTACAAAACTTTCTCTAGTTTTTTGATGTTTTCTTGAACTAAGTCGGAATAAAGAGAAACCCTAGAATTAGTTGAATAGAATCTAACCCTAGTTTGGGGCTTTGGGTTGTGACTAGGATTAATATAAAGGTGTAGTTGACCTACTCTATGACTTTTGTATGTTGTTAGGGTTGATAGGTTAGAGATACAAAGACCTAAAACTCAACCTTAGATGGTATGGCTCAATAGTTGGATACATGAGAAACATAAATCTCTAAAAACTTTCACAACTAAGAGATGTGGGTAGCTCTAAAAGGTTCTTTAATTTGACTTGTTAGGTTGAACCTTTGAAGGGGTGGAGAGTAGTTGGTTGTTGAGGTTTGGATCAATTGACTTTGAGGATAAAATCCTTTTAAGGGGTGGAGTGTTGTAACATATCATATCTTGGACCCTACCCTAGAACTTTGACCTTTTGGGTTTGACCAAACAAGGTTTGAGGTTAGACTTAAAAGATATTTAATAAACTTCTAATGAGCTAATGCATGTTAAATCACTCTAATGGAACCTAATTGAATGAGTAATTATGATAATGGGCCTCTAATGGGCCAAGTGACATAGCACATGTAGCAAAATCTCAAAAGAGAAAATAAACTTCAAATTCGTAATCTACTCATCAAAATAAGCCTACATGTCAATTTTCATCTAATTTGGACAACCTGATTATAATAAGGTAAGTTTAGGAAAGAGAAAGTTGATAAAAGGCATTGCTCAACAATGTGATTTATGTCTTCAAAATATGAATATAATGCCAAATTTGTATTCAACACACTTAACTTGTGGGTGAAGTTTTACCAAAATTGGATAATATAATGTCATTAATGCATGAGGAAAGAGAAACTAAAGACTTGCTTAATTAACACATCAAAAGTTTCCAAAACTGAAATCTTATGGCATAATCGGAATTCACATACCTTAATTGGCCTCTGTGCCAAATTTCATTTAATTTGGAATATGTTTGCACCCTTAATTGATGAGAGAGAAAAAGAGTAATGATTATATGCATCACTTTATTCAAATCATAACCCAAATGAGGTTTTCCTTTTAATTACCATGTCACATGGACTGATATTCAAATTTCTTTTTTTTTACCTGATCGGACGTCCCATGTTTTATTCAATTTTCCTGGATCCATCTGATGGTCTTGGCACTCTCCTCTTCACCCGACTCAGTGTCGGATAAGAAGAATAGTTCACATGATTTTCCCTCTGAGTTTCCTCTTTCTCTTTGCTTTCTCATTTCTTTATGTCTTTCCTATCACGATCATGATGCATTTATGAATGGTTTGATCCCTATTTATAAGGGGTTTTGTTGCCTAGATCTTCTTGTCGACTGGGAGGGTCTCCACCTCTCCTCTGTTTCCTATTTCCGTGGGTGGCCCATTGTTCATGGGCTTCTTCCTTTGATCTAAAGTTGTAACATCGACCGTCGGTTGACCAGACAGCTTTTGGCAGTGCCATTTTTCCCATTGTTGCCCGAGATGATGACCTCCCTACTCTGTTTGCTTTTCCCACCTGGGTCGTCCTCTTCGATGGGTTCTGGATAGGTTGAAGGTTTCTCCTTATCATCTTATCATCGAGGGACCTTAGGCATGCTTTCTTCAAGGGTCGAGTGGATGGAGAGTAGGTAACCCATGAACCCCTCTTTTCCTTCTATTTGTG
Source organism: Alisma plantago-aquatica (assembly GCA_963693085.1). NCBI lineage: Eukaryota > Viridiplantae > Streptophyta > Magnoliopsida > Alismatales > Alismataceae > Alisma > Alisma plantago-aquatica. The sequence goes on from OY856410.1 coordinate 912,303,203, forward strand.
GCATCTTCGGTAATTGAGACATGTTCCCCCGCCTCGGTGGTTGCTTTCTTCACCTATGCTTTCAGTTTGAGTGTCAATGTTTCCTGTGAAGTTGGTTTTGAGGATGACCCTCTCTTTCACTGTGCTGAAGTTTCTCCAAGTTGTCGTGCTTATTTTCATGGTGAGAGTTGGTCAGTTCATGTTCTGGACCATTACAGGGACCCAAGTTTGGGCTCGACCGGTTTGTATGGTAATAAGGAGGTTGTTGGTGCTCATAGCTTCTGTCAGCAAGTTGTGATTCAAGGTTGGGTTCCCTTGATTTGAGAACTCGTCATTTGTTCTTCGTGATTCTGAGAAAGAACAATCTCAGATGATGTTTTCCCTTTCTGGCCTGCTCATTTTCTTTTGTGTTTTGATTTTCACCTAGGGGCAAAAGCGTAATTTTGCTCTTCCTTTTGTTTATCGCCTAGTGCCTTTGGTTTGCTGAGTTGGTTGAGTGGTCGGCCGAGTTGGCTGACTCTGATTGGTCCAACTCGGACCACACACACCCTCTTCCTCCCTCTCGCTAAAGCTTGCTGACTTGGCTTTTTGGAATTATCTGATTGGACAAAGTTTAAAATTAATAAATAATTGATGTTTAATCAGAAAAATATGGAAAATTACTCATTGGAATCAAAAAATAAGATCTAACTAATGGTATAATTTTTAATAACTAAATCCAATGATTAATAGCATGTGTTTTCAATGGATCTAAATAAACGGGAATGAACTTATAAAAATTATAACTAAATATCTATAAGTCAGAAATGTGATGACCCAATTACAAATCAAGCCATCACCAGTAATAATCATGGAATAGCCATTATTAACAAAATCAACAAAATCACTAAGAATTAAAACCATTTTGCACATAGATCCTCTTTCAGAAAATTCTTACAAAAAGAACCAAAACTGTATATGCATGTGGTGCATATCGTACATACATTGTAACATCTCATCTCAAGGACAATAAGTGCCAGCTGCTTTACTTTAACATGTACAATAGCAACGTAAAAATCTTGAAGTGAACAGCCAAATCTCAAGTCGTTTGTGAAAACCACTAAGAACTATCTCATAAGGACCTGAGAGTACAGAGACGACACATGGGACTTCTATCTATAAGACATCACAAACAGTACATCAACTTGAGTTATCACTCTGTCCCAGCTGTTGTTCTCCTTCTGCAGAAAGTACTCTACCTCCTCGTACACATCCACCTAAAAATTATGGATCCCACGGGTTAGAAAATTGTCCCAGTGAGAGATATAACTCTCTGTCGACTATATTATTATCAAGATTAAGAAGTATAAAATTGAGCAAAGGTTCTTTTGTATAAATGAGCAGGATTAATCACTATTATAAGCCTAACATAGTAGTCATTCTTCTTAAAATAATGCATCTATCTATGGTAGAGCAATAAATCGTCTATTCACTATTCAGGGGAATATGAAGAAATATGAATAATATCTATTCACTAAGATGTATAGAAGTAGTGTACAACAACCAATGTCTTTCCAAATTTGATCCTTAAGAAAATACACTACATGGATGATTACATATTACAGTCACACTTATGCCCTGAGGAGATGAAATATACCTTTCATGCTCCAACCGAGCACTAGTAAGTCGAAATCAGTACCATACAAGGTCAATGGCAGAGCCGGCTGTCAAGACCTCACCTGTCTCGGTCAATACAAGAGCACTTAGGATTCAGCAGGACAACTTGTGTCATCTTTTGGTAGGACATCTTGTGTCATTTTCTTTTAGCATATCAGGGTATAGTGGAATCTTCACTATAGAGTTACTGCCATAGCATGTACTCTCTTCGGAAGAGTTCACATAGCTTTCCCAGATTATAATATAAGGATAAGGAATATCAACATCAATTCCTTTCCTGGTCAGGAGATTTTATATTTCTATCTTGATATCACTTAGGAATGAAGAAGGATTTACACATCAATTTCTTATTTGATCGGGAGATTCACATCATTTTGGGATAAATAAGGAAGGTGTGGCAACACATCCCACTATCACACAGACAGTGAGGTGTTGCACGAAAACGTGCGGAAATCACCATAACCACAGATATCAAAAACACGGGTTAATTAAAACCGATTGTGGAAAGAAGGTAAACTGAGAAAACTATTACATTTAAGTCCACATCATGCAAAGGAATGTGTTATATAAACATTTACAAGCCTGATACATGTCCACAGCTTAGTGGAACAGCTGTTCTGTCATCACCTGTTATATATACATAACGGCCCACATCCGGCCAGCAGCAGGATACACAAACCATCAACAACTATACATCGTGAAACAACGTCAAAATGCTCCCAAGGAACTGAGAGTATAGGGATGACTCTAATACTCTACTACAAAACATCCAAAACAGTAGCATATCCATCGCTTGCCTTCTACTGCTCATCTTGCTGCTCGGCCGCAACTCCGCGACCATCACCGCGTCTAGCTCGAACACCTAAAAAGGGTGTAAACCAGTGGGGTGAGACACACAGTCCCAACGAGAAACATAACTCCCCGCCGAAACTACAGAACCTCATAAAGATAAGCAAAAGTAGAGGATAACTAATAAAGGTATAACAAGAGCAGTCTATAAAGAAAGGCTATTTATACCATCAAGCTTATCAGAAATGTACGGAAGGCATATATTCAAGTATTTCTTTATGGAACATGATTAACAAGATAAGATTTATAAGGTATTATAACATGAGGAACATATAAGTAACTGCAAGATATAACAAGATTAACTACACAAGCAAGGCCTCAACCAATGTTCCATGTTTTGCCTTAAGCAGTAAATACTATACGGCTGGATTACATATTATTATGCCCTGAGGAAGTGAGACGTACCGCTTAAATCCAACCTTCGGTTGCGAAACCCAAAGTCGGTGCCATACAAGGTCAATGGAAGAGCCGGACTCCACGACCTCCCACCTCGTGGTCAGTGCACGAGAACCAAAGCAGGACCGCAGTCTCGTGCTTAAGTGGCCTCAGCCACAGGGTCAGCTCCATAGGCTACCCTTCCTCTAGCCCACCTCGGTACAGGTCTCGGTGCTAGTAAAACTGAGCCACGAGCTTGTTCAGTGTGCTCTGAGCCATGAACGCATTCATGCTCTATCAACTCTGAGCCATGGGCCTATTCACCATGCTCCATACATATATATTCGAGTCTGCAACCGTAGCTGCACTCGATTCCCTCTCTATTTTAGGCTAAGAGAAACCTCGCATATTCAATAATATGTGCTCCGGGTTAACCCGCAGGAGAACCCATTTCACCATCACCAACTACTGACGATGATGGATCTATGGCCAGGGCAAACTACATGATATATTCCACTGTAATTAATTAGTGTATTTTACGTGGATTGCAAGATTCAACCAAGTTGTATAACATAAAAACTATAACAGGAATAAACGACAATAACATCAAACTCATTATCAAGCTTTTATTGTAATCAACATCCTCCTGATCCATTACAAGGATCCAACATTACATGTTATCACTTGGCCTCTTGCCAATCATCCGGATCCATCTCAAGGATCACCACATTGCCATAGGATCTCAGTCCCTCATCACATAGTGTCACTGCCTCTCAAGGCTTACATCATCAACATGGGATAGAAATACCAAGCACTTTAGTCAAATACATGATATCGGTTATCTCATTATCAAGAGTAACCATCACAGCAGAGTTACTCAACATATATACCTCATATCCCTTTACCTGGCTATGCATCTGTAAGAGACCTACATGGTTAGTATACATAATCATCATGAATAGCTTAGAAGTTCATATTATCAACATAGGGTGACATTGATGCTTTATCAATCATGCCTCAATATATAGACATAGGCTACATCATTAAGCAGAGCATTTATGTGATTACCATTTCCTTAGCACTTATACAGATGATTCAAGATGATCACATACATATGTAAAGTCATGATAAGTTACATGGACAAGCTTTACCATAATGATTACCATCCAGCATATCGTGATACATACACAAGGTCTAACATAGATGTGGTCTACTATATCGTTCACATCCAGGGTTACTTCTCAAATCTAAAACGTGATGCAAGAACAACATATCAGTTTCTATAAGGGGGAGGACCCTTACTAAAAACACCCAAAACCCTCACCACAAGTAGTATCAGGCAGGGCTCATACAATCGTCTAACCATATCATTCATGTGACGGTCAAGCAACTACTAAGGATAACGGGTAGCATTTGTGCACAACGCTGTGTTGCAGGGTGTAACGCGTGCTCGGGCGTGCAGCTCAACAAACGGCGCATCGTGCAATGGTGCGTCATGTGTCGTGCACCCAAGCCTATCGGGCAACAACCTATATCGGACATGGAGTGTCGTGCAACGCCCGTCAGGTGTAGGGCTGTCGGCCGACACACACAGGACTAGTGTGACGCCCGTCACAGAGCACAGAGCTGACTAAAAACGTATCCATAACATCAACGTATCCAAGGGTGAGTGTGTTGGGCAGGATACTCTAAAAGGGCAACGACTAAGGTGCAAGTCAAACAACCAGCAAGGAACCCATCGTAGCTAATCCTATCCACGGCATATTAGTCGTCACAAAGCAAGGATGGTAGTGTGACGCCCGTCACAAGGTCAGGGACCAAGGTGTCATTCGTCACAACCATCACAACAAGCCATCTAAAGCTCAAGATCAAGGGGGCTGTCGGGCAACACAAAGAACAGCCCTAAACGATGTCCACAACTACCACCAAGCTCACCCTTCAAGTCCATGGTGAGAGGAGGGTATTTCTCAAGCTACTAGAACACAAGCTCACCTCTCAACTTAAACAAGAGAGGAGTGTTTCTCATGACACTAGAACCCAAGCTCACTCCTCAAGACCTAGGAGAGAAGGGAGTATTGCTCACCAAGAAACCCTAGATCATAGGTTCATCTAACAAGAAGATACTAAACAAGAAACTAAGCTACTATCATGCATAGCCGATCTTAAGCAACAAGAACATAGAAGATGGTAATGTAGTTAAGATTGGGAGTTATGTAACCCGCCTTAAGCAAGCTCCAAGATCCTAGCTCCAAGCACCACCAAGGAAGAAGGAGGCTCCAAGGAAGGATCGGCCACCAAGCTTGCAAGAGAAAGAAGTGTGTCGAGCAACAAGGAGAGGGAGACTAAAGGGATCCTTAGCAAGGGAAAGGAAATGCATATATAGAAGGGGATGGAGGAGAAAACAAGGTAGAGCAAAGAAAGGTGTTGCCCACCTAGGGACACTTGTCCATGGGAAAAAGCCACCACTCTAGCATGCCCAAAACACGTCTAAGGTCATTGCCACATGCAAGCACCAAGCACCAAGTGTCCACTAGTGGTGACACAAACGAGGTCAAAGAAGGTCAAAGGTTCATGGGCGACACAACTAGACGACACACCATCACCATGGGTGACACAGCCCTGGGCGACACAGCCTGGGCGACACAAACACCCCTTGCCCGACACAAGGTTCAACCAAGCAAAAGCAAGGCACCAAAAGGCCCAACAAACTCAACCAGGCCCAAAGGAATACAAGCAACGAGCCCAGACCTTCCTCTCTACACTAGAGGAAGCAAGGAGAGGGAGGAACACCTCACAAGGTGACAAACTTGCCCACAAACCCTAGACTTGGGTTAATTGCAAGTAGCACCTCCAACTCTCAACAAAGCACCAGCAAACCCTAATCACCACTAAAGGTGATTAGCAAGCAACAAAGCACCTGGGTTAAGCAAAGCAAACAGGGTAAACCCTAAACGAAGGTCAGGGTCCTTACAAACTAACCCCCTACAAAGGGATTCCGTCCCCGAAATCCGAAGAGAAAAGCGAGGGATACTTCCTCCTCATCTCTTCCTCAAGCTCCCATATGGCTTCCTCAACGCCACGATGATGCCAAAGAACCTTTACAAGAACCAGATCTTTCCTATTCAGCTTCTTAACTCTTCTATCAAGGATCATCACAGGACCTTCCTTGTAGGTCACGTCTTCATCAAGCCCAACTTCGTCTGGTTGTATCACTGTTCCTGAATCTGGATGACTTTTCTTCAGCATGATGACATGGAACACTGGATGTAACATGTGCAACTCTAGCGGCAGCTCTAACTCATAAGCTACCTTACTAACACGTGCTATAATCGGGTATGGCCCCATATACCTGGGTGCTAGCTTACCTTTCCGGCCAAACCTCAGCACACCTTTCCATGGCGAGACCTTGAGATACACTTTGTCTCCTACCTGGAACTCCAAAGGTCATCGACGATTGTCTGCGTAAGACTTCTGCCTGTCCTGTGCCGCTTTCAACTGTTGTTGTATCACTTTGATCTTTTATGTTGTCTGCTGCACTAACTCGGGACCCAAAAGCTGATATTCACCAGACTCGTACCAACATAAAGGAGATCTGCACTTCTTGCCATACAAGGCTTCATAAGAAGCCATGTCAATGCTCCGCTGATAACTGTTGTTGTAGGCAAACTCTATCAAACTGAGATGTACATCCCAATTGCCTAGGAACTACAAAACGCAAGCTCAAAGGAGATCCTCCAAAATCTGAATACTAGCCCTTTCAGACTGTCCGTCAGTCTGCGGGTGGAAGGCGGTACTGAACCTCAACTGCGTTCCCAATGCTTTGTGCAACTGTTCCCAAAAATGACTCGTGAACTAAGGACCTATGTCAGAAACTATCGTCGCTGGCACACCATGCAAACGTACTATCTCATCCACATATACTCGAGTGAGCTTTTCTACTGTATACGTTGTCTTCACGGGTATGAAATGGGCAGACTTCGTCAATCTGTCCACTATAACCCAAATGGAATCATGATTCCTAGTTGTCATGGGTAGACCTACTATGAAATCCATGGTTATATGATCCCATTTCCACTGTGGTATTGGTAGGGGTTGCAACGTACCTGCCGTCTTCTGATGTTCAGCCTTGACTTGCTGACAAACCACACATCTAGCCACGAACTCAGCTACATCTTTCTTCAAGCCGGGCCACCAATACAAGTCCTTCAGACTATGATACATCTTGGTGACTCCTGGATGCATAGCATACATCGATGTGTGTGCTTCCTCGAGCACTAACTTCCTCAGATCATCCACATCGGGAACCACCATCCTACCACGATAGCAGACTAGTCCATCCTCGGACTCATGGAACCCATCATGCTTTTCACTACCGAACTCTGATCTGATCAACTGTACCGCATCATCTGTTTGTTGTGCATCTTTGATCTGTTGTCTCAGCGTAGGCTTGACTTGCATCTGCGCTAAAAGTCCAACTAACAAGGAAACTTCCATCTGCACATTCATCTGCCACAGGGAGACAAGCATATCCCATCTATGACACACTAGAGAACTCAACCGTGCCTTCTTGGAAGGAAAAGAAGAAGACTTTCGGCTAAGCGCATCAGCTACCACATTTGCCTTACCAGGATGGTACTCGATGGTGCAGTCGTAGTCATTGATCAACTCCATCCATCGACGTTGTCGCATGTTCAACTTATGCTGCGAAAAGATGTATTTTAGGTTCTTATGATCCGTAAAAATCTGGCATACTTCCCCGTAAAGATAGTGTCTCCAAATCTTTAACGCATGAACCACTGCTGCCAACTCCAAATCATGAGTCGGATAGTTCTCCTCGTGTTTCTTAAGTTGTCGCGAAGCAAAAGAAACCACATGATCTTCCTACATCAACACACAACCCAAACCTTTCTTAGAAGCATCACAGAAGACAACATAGCCCTTCCCAGGCTCTGGCAGAATTAACATCGGAGCACTGGTCAACTTTTCCTTCAGACTCTGGAAAGCTTGCTGGCAACGATCATCCCAGACAAAAGGTACATATTTTCTTGTCAACTTCGTCATCAGCAACGCAATCGCACTGAAGTCCTTGATAAACCTCCGGTAGTAACCTGCTAAACCAAGGAAACTACGAACTTCTATCGGCGTCTTCGGTTGCTCCCCGACTGCAACGGACTCCACCTTCTTTGGGTCCACTTTGACTCCTTCAGCAAATATCACATGGCCCAAGAAAGTTACTTCTTCCAACTTGAACTCGCACTTACTGAACTTGGCGTACAGCTGATGTTGGCGAAGAAGAGTCAACGCTAGATGAAGATGTCGCTCATGCTCTTATCTATCCCGACTATAGATCAAGATGTCATCTATAAAGACGACAACAAACTGATCTAGGAACGGACGGAACATTATGTTCATCAAATCCATGAAAGCAGCAGGTGCATTGGTTAGCCCGAACGACATAACCACAAACTCAAAGTGACCATACCTCATCCTGAAAGCTGACTTTGGTATGTCATCCACCTTAATCCTCAACTGATGATATCCGGACCGTAGATCGATCTTTGAAAACACTATCGCACCACGCATCTGATCGAATAGATCATCTATCCTCGGTAACGGGTACTTGTTCTTGATCGTGACCTTGCTCAACTGTCGATAATCTATACATAACCACATCGATCCGTCCTTCTTTTTAATGAACAACACAGGAGCACCCCAAGGAGACGTACTTGGTCGGATGAAACCTTTGTCCAGCAACTCTTACAACTATTTCTTAAGCTCTGCCATCTCAACTGGAGCCATCCTATACGGTGTTTGTGCAACTGGTTGTGTACCTGGGACCAAATTGATCTCAAAATCAATCTCTCGGGGTGGAGGAACACCAGGAAACTCATCAGGAAACACGTCGGCAAACTCTCGAACGACTGACACCTCCTCGAGACTAGGACCCTTCACCTTGGTAGTCACAATGGAATCCACAACATGAGCTAAGAACGCCTCACATCCCTATCGTAACAACTTCTCTGCCACCATAGCTGATACTAAACATGTCGGAAGAATCTTCCTATCTCCCTGGAAGATCCACTTCTCTCCATCATCATCAAACACTGCCTACTTGGAACCACAGTCCAAAACAACCTTATACTTCTCTAAGGTATCCATCCCAAGGATAACATCAAAACCATGCATATCAAGTGGTATAAGATCCATTCGAATGTTGTGTCCCGAAAAAGACAAGACACAAGATGGACACTCTTCTCGAAGCATCGAGGAACCAGTAAGAGGGGTTTCTAACAACAAACTATCCTTCTTACAACTAACAGGTAAACGACAGTTTTCAAGCATACTATAGGCGATAAAAGAGTGTGTAGCACCTGGGTCAACCAGAACAAATATAAAGTAAGAAGAAGACATATCAAAATGAAATAACCCCATCTGACCTGTCATCACTCGCAGGTTGACTATCACCTCTGGCTGACTCATAGCATAGAATCGAGCTGTTGCTTGCTGTCTGCGTCCTCTGCTTCCTTGAGTAGACGATCCCGCTTGCGAAGTTTGACCACGTCCATGCCCTTTGCTGCCACTGGGCTGATGTCTATCTGACCCCTGATGATTCTACCTCGGCTGTTGTGTCACTTCAACATCTCTACTTAGGCAACTCGACTTGAAATGCCCCGTCTGACCGCAGATATAGCATGTCTTAACTTCAAACCGTGGCCTAGAATGCCCTGTCACTACCACAGAAGTTGTACTGTGTACCTTTGATAGTGAAGAAACATAACCTCTTCCCTTACTCGGAGTCCACTGCGACGGTGCACTGGAACCTCTCATCACTGACGGTACTGCAAACCTTGGCTTCTTGAAGTCACCAAACCTCTATCCCTGAAACTGAGCAGGTCTCTTCTTAGACATAGACTCTCTTTTCTCCCTTACTGATCGTTCGATCCTCCGGACGGATTCCACAAACGTAGCAAACTGCTCCCTATTCTCCAATGCAGACACAGGTGTTGTCAACTCAGAACTCAGACCCTCCTCGAAGCGTCTAATCTGCTCCTCATCTGTCACTGCCATGTGAGGATAAAACCTCAATAGATCCATGAACTTGGCCTCGTACTCGGTGATGTTCATCGTTCCTTGTCACAGGCTCTCAAACTGACTGATCTTCTCATCCAGATACGTCTTCAGAAAGTATCTGCCGACGAACTCGTGTCGGAAAACTTCCCAACCGATCACCTCACCAGGTCGCTTCTCCTCCTTGATGGTCCACCAGTGACCAGCACTACCTTTCAGAAGGTAGACATCGTGCTTTACTTTGTCTGCTTCAAGGATGTCGAGGATCCAGAAAGCCTTCTTAAGACTTGTCAGCCACAGATCGGCATCCGCTGGATCAGCTGTTCCAGCATAATCTGAAGCTCCGATTCGGCGAAGCCGCTCAAAGGTCTTCCCAATACCCGATGTTTCACCATGGGGAACCTGTGCTCTCAGCGGAGGCATTGGCAATCTTTCTACCATGAGATTCATCATAGCCATCATCTGCCCCATCAGCTGTTGATAGGCAGGATGTTCAAGAATGGTCGGGTCAGGTTGGGGGACCTCAAGCACCCGATCTTCATGTGTCTGCCCTAAAACTCCATCAACTGATGCAGCATCCCTGTTCTCAGCAGCATGTTCTTCATGGTTCCCAGACATCTTGGCTTTTCTTCCGCTGAGGGCAGAAGGTGATAGTAAGAAAAACTAGAAAACTAACAAGAACAGACACAACATAGTCCTAAATCCTGTAGACTCAGTGAACCTAGGGCTCTGATACCAAAACTTGTCGCAACACATCCCACTATCACACAGACAGCGAGGTGTTGCACAAAAATGTGCGGAAATCACCAAAACCACAGATATCAAAAACACGGGTTAATTAAAACAGATTGCGGAACGTAGGTAAACTGAGAAAACTATTACATTGAAGTCCACATCCTGCAAAGGAACATGTTATATAAACATTTACAAGCCTGATACATGTCCACAGCTTAGTTGAACAGCTGTTCTGTCATCACTTGTTATATATACATAACGGCCCACATCCGGCCAGCAGTAGGATATACAAACCATCAACAACTATACATCATGAAACAACGTCAAAATGCTCCCAAGGACCAGAGAGCACAGGGATGACTCTAAGACTCTACTACAAAACATCCAAAACAGTAGCATATCCTTCGCTTGCCTTCTACTGCTCGTCTTGCTGCTCGGCCGCAACTCCGCGACCACCATCGCATCTAGCTCGAACACCTAAAAAGGGTGTAAACCAGTGGGGTGAGAAACATAGTCCCAGGGATAAACATAACTCCTCGCCGAAACTATAGAACCTCAGAAAGATAAGCAAAAGCAGAGGATAACTGATAAAAGTATAACAAGAGCAGTCTATAAAGCAAGGCTATTTATACCATCAAGCTTATCAGAAATGTACGGAAGGCATATATTCAAGTATTTCTTTATGGAACATTATTAACAAGATAAGATTTATAAGGTATTATAACATGAGGAACATATAAGTAATTGTAAGATATAACAAGATTAACTACACAAACAATGCCTCAACCAATGTTTCGTGTTTTGCCTTAAGCAGTAAATACTATACGACTGGATTACATATTATTATGCCCTGAGGAAGTGAGTCGTACCGCTCAAATCCAACCTTCAGTTGCGAAACCCAAAGCCAGTGCCATACAAGGTCAATGGAATAGCCGGACTCCACGACCTCCCACCTTGTGGTCAGTGCACGAGAACCAAAGCAGGACCGCAGTCTCGTGCTTAAGTGGCCTCAGCCACAGGGTCAACTCCATAGGCTACCCTTCCTCTAGCCCGCCTCAGTACAGGTCTCAGCGCTAGTAAAACTGAGCCACGGGCCTGTTCACCGTGCTCTGAGCCATGAACGCATTCATGCTCTATCAACTCTGAGCCACGGGCCTGTTCACCATGCTCCATACATATATATATATATATATATATATATATATATATATATATATATATATATATATATATATATATATATCTGAGTCTGCAACCGTAGTTGCACTCGATTCCCTCTCTATTTTAGGCTAGGAGAAACCTCGCATATTCAATAATATGCACTCCGGGTTAACCCGCAGGAGAACCCGTTTCACCATCACCAGCTACTGACGATGATGGATCTATGGCCAGGGCAAACTACATGATATATTCCACTGTAATTAATTAGTGTATTTTATGTGGATTGCAATATTCAACCAAGTTGTATAACATGAAAACTATAACAGGAATAAATGACAATAATATCAAACTCATTATCATGCTTTTATTGTAAATCAACATCCTCCTGATCCATTACAAGGATCCAACATTACATGTTATCACTTGGCCTCTTGCCAATCATGCGGATCCATCTCAAGGATCATCACATTGCCATGGGATCTCAGTCCCTCATCACATAGTGTCACTGCCTCTCCAGGCTTACATCATCAACATGGGATAGCAATCCCAAGCACTTTAGTCAAATACATGATATAGGTTATCTCATTATCAAGAGTAACCATCACAGCAGAGTTACTCAACATATATACCTCATAGCCCTTTACCTGGCTATGCATCTATATGAGACCTACATGGTTAGTATACATAATCATCATGAATAGCTTAGAAGTTCATATTATCAACATAGGGTGACATTGATGCTTTATCAATCATGCCTCAATATATAGACATAAGCCACATCATTAAGCAGAGCATTTATGTGATTACCATTTCCTTATCACTTATACAGATGATTCAAGATGATCACATACATATGTAAGTCATGATAAGTTACATGGACAAGCTTTACCATAATGATTACCATCCAGCATATCGTGATACATACACAAGGTCTAACATAGATGTGGTCTACTAAATCGTGCACATCCAGGGTTACTTAACAAAGCTAAAACATGATGCAAGAACAACATATCGGTTTCTATAAGGGGGAGGACCCTCACTAAAAACACCCAAAACCCTCACCACAAGTAGTACCGGGCAGGGCTCATACTATCGTCTAACCATATCATTCATGTGACGGTCAAGCAACTACTAAGGATAACGGGTAGCATTTGTGCGCAACGTTGTGTTGCAGGGTGTAATGCACGCTCGGGCATGTAGCTCAGCAAATGGCGCATCGTGCAACGGTGCGTCATGTGTCATGCACCCAAGCCTATCGGGAAACAACCTGTATCGGGCATGGAGTGTCGTGCAATGCCCTTCAGGTGTAGGGTTGTCGGCCGACACACACAAGACTAGTGTGACGCCCATCACAGAGCACAGATCTGACTAACAACGTATCCATAACATCAAGGTATCCAAGGGTGAGCGTGTTGGGCAGGATACTCCAAAAGGGCAACGACTAAGGTGCAAGTCAAACAACCAGCAAGGAACCCATCGTAGCTAATCCTATCCATGGCATATGGGTCGTCACAAAGCAAGGATGGTAGTGTGATGCCCGTCATAAGGTCAGGGACCAAGGTGTCGTTCGTCACAACCATCACAACAAGCCATCCAAAGCTCAAGGTCAAGAGGGCTGTCGGGCAACACAAAGAACAACCCTAAATGATGTCCACAACTACCACCAAGCTCACCCTTCAAGTCTATGGTGAGAGGAGGGTATTGCTCAAGCTACTAGAACACAAGCTCACCTCTCAACTTAAACGAGAGAGGAGTGTTGCTCATGACACTAGAACCCAAGCTCACTCCTCAAGACCTAGGAGAGAAGGGAGTATTGCTCACCAAGAAACCCTAGATCATAGGTTCGTCCAACAAGAAGATACTAAACAAGAAACTAAGCTACTATCATGCATAGCCGATCTTAAGCAACAAGAACATAGAAGATGGTAATGTAGTTAAGATTGGGAGTTATGTAACCCGCCTTAAGCAAGCTCCAAGCACCACCAAGGAAGAAGGAGGCTCCAAGGAAGGATCGGCCACCAAGCTAGCTCCACCAAGGGTGTCGGCCACTAAGCTTGCAAGAGAAAGGAGTGTGTCATGCACCAAGGAGAGGAAGACTAAGGGACTAAAGGGATCCTTAGCAAGGAGAGGGATACACATATATAGAAGGGGATGGAGGAGAAAACAAGGTAGAGCAAAGCAAGGTGTCGCCCACCTAGGGACACTTGTCCATGTGCAAAAACCACCACTCTAGCATGCCCTAAACATATGTCTAAGGCCATTCCCACATGCATACACCAAGCACCAAGTGTCCACTAGTGGTGACACAAACGAGGTCAAAGATGGTCAAAGGTCCACGGGCGACACAACTGGATGACACACCATCATCATGGGAACACAGCCCCGGGCGACACAGCCTGGGGATCACAAGCTCAGGCCAACACAAACATGCACTTGCTCGACACAAGGTCCAAAGGAACAAAGGCAAGGCACCACAAGGCCCAACAAGCTCAACCAGGCCCAAAGGAACTCAAGCAACGAGCCCAAGCCTTCCTTTCAACACTAGAGGAAGCAAGGAGAGGGAGGAACACCACTCAAGGTGACAAACCTGCCCACAAACCCTAGGCTTGGGTTAATTGCAAGTAGCACCTCCAACTCTCAACAAAGCACAACCAAACCCTAATCACCACTAAAGGTGATTAGCAAGCAACAAGCACCTAGCTTAAGCAAAGCAAACAAGTTAAACCCTAAACGGAGGTCAGGGTCCTTACAAGCTAACCCCCTATAAAGGGATTTCGTCCCCGAAATCCGAAGAGAAAAGCGAGGGATACTTCCTCCTCATCTCTTCCTCAAGCTCCCACGTGGCCTCCTCAACGCCACGATGATGCCAAAGAACCTTCACAAGAACCAGATCTTTCCTCTTCAGCTTCTTAACTCTTCTGTCAAGGATCATCACAAGACCTTCCTCGTAGGTCACATCTTCATCAAGCTCAACTTCATCTGGTAGTATCACTGTTCCTGAATCCGGATGACTTTTCTTCAGCATACTGACATGGAAGACTGGATGTAACCTGTGCAACTCTGGAGGCAGCTCCAACTCATAAGCTACCTTACCAACATGTGTTGTGACCGGGTATGGCCCCATATACCTGGGTGCTAGTTTTCCTTTCCGGACAAACCTTAGCACACCTTTCCACGGTGAGACTTTAAGATACACTTTGTCTCCTACCTGGAACTCCAAAGGTCGTCGACGATTGTCTGCATAAGACTTCTGCCTATCCTGAGCTGCTTTCAACTGTTGTTGTATCACCTTAATCTTTTCTGTCATATGCTGTACTAACTCCGGACCCAGAAGTTGATATTCACCGGACTCGTACCAACACAAAGGAGATATGTACTTCCTACCATACAAGGCTTCATAAGGAGTCATGTCAGTGCTCCGCTGATAACTGTTGTTGTAGGAAAACTTTATCAAACTGAGATGTACATCCCAATTGCCTAGGAACTGCAAAATGCAAGCTCGAAGGAGATCCTCCAAAATCTGAATAGCCCTTTCAGACTGTCTGTCTGTCTGCAGGTGGAAGGCGGTACTGAACCTCAACTGCGTTCCCAACGCTTTGTGCAACTGTTCCCAAAAACGACTCGTGAACTAAGGACCACTGTCAGAAACTATCATCGCGGGCACACCGTGTAAGCACACTATCTCATCCACATATACCTGAGCGAGCTTCTCAGCTGTATATGTTGTCTTTACTGGTAGGAAATGGGTAGATTTCGTCAATCTGTCCACTATCAGCCAAATGGAATCATGATTCCTAGTTGTCCTGGGTAGACCAACTACGAAATCCATGGTTATATGATCCCATTTCCACTGTGGTATTGGTAGGGGTTGCAACGTACCTGTCAGCTTCTGATGTTTAGCCTTGACTTGCTGACAAACCGCACATCTAGCCACGAACTCAGCTACATCTTTCTTCAAGTCGGGCCACCAATACAAGTCCTTCAGACTATGATACATCTTGGTGACTCCCGGATGCATAGCATACATTGACATGTGTGCTTCCTCGAGCACTAACTTCCTCAGATCATCCGCATCTGGAACCACCATCCTGTCATGATAGCAAACTAGCCCATCCTCAGACTCATGGAACCCATCACGCTTTTCGCTGCCAAACTCTAATTTGATCAACTATACTGCATCATCTGTTTGTTGTGCATCTTTGATCTACTGTCTCAGCATAGGCTTGACTTGCATCTGTGCTAAAAGTCCAGCTAACAAGGAAACTTCCATCAATACATTCATCTGTCGCAAAGAGACAAACATATCTCGTCTATGGCATACCAGGGAACCCAACTGTGCCTTCTTTGAAGAAAGAGAAGAAGACTTTCGGCTAAGCGCATTAGCTACCACATTCACCTTACCAGGATGGTACTCGATGGTGCAGTCGTAATCATTGATCAACTCCATCCATCGACGCTGTCGCATATTCAACTCATGCTGTGAAAAGATGTACTTCAGATTCTTATGATCCATAAAGATCTGACACACTTCCCCATATAGATAGTGTCTCCAAATCTTTAACGCATGAACCACTACTGCCAACTCCAAATCATGAGTCGGATAGTTCTCCTCGTGTTTTTTAAGCTGTCGCAAAACAAAAGAAACCACATGATCTTCTTGCATCAACACACAACCCAAACCTTTCTTGGAAGCATCACAGAAGACAACATAGCCCTTCCCAGGCTCTGGCAGGATTAACACCGGAGCATTGGTCAACTTTTCCTTTAGACTCTAGAAAGCTTGCTAGCAATGATCATCCCAGACAAAAGGTACATCTTTTCTTGTCAACTTTGTCATCGGCAACACGATTGCACTGAAGTCCTTGATAAACCTCCTGTAGTATCCTGCTAAACCCAGGAAACTACAAACTTCTGTCGGCATCTTCGGCTGTTCCTATTATGCAACAGACTCCACCTTCTTCGGGTCTACTTTGACTCCTTCTGCAGATATCACATGACCCAAGAAAGTCACTTCTTCCAACCAGAACTCACACTTACTAAACTTAGCATACAACTGATGTTGGCGAAGAAGAGTCAATGCTCGTCAAAGATGTAGCTCATCCTCTTGCATGTCCCGACTGTAGATCAAGATGTCATCTATAAAGACTACAAAAAACTGATCTAGAAACGGACGGAACACTCTGTTCATCAAATCCATGAAAGTAGCAGGTGCATTGGTTAGCCCGAACGGCATAACCACAAACTCGAAGTGACCATACCTCATCCTAAAAGCTGACTTTGGTACGTCATCCGCCTTAATCCTTAACTGATGATATCCAGACCGTAGATCGATCTTTGAAAACACTGTAGCACCACGCAAGTGATCAAACAGATCATCTATCCTTGGAAACGGGTACTTGTTCTTGATCGTGACCTTGTTCAATTGCCAGTAATCTATACACAACCGCATCGAACCATCCTTCATCTTGACGAACAACATTGGTGCACCCCAAGGTGACGTGCTCGGTCAGATAAAACCTTTTTCCAACAACTCTTGCAACTGCTTCTTAAGCTCTGCCATCTCTACTGGAGCCATCCTATATGGTGTCTGTGCAACTGGCTGCGTACCTGGGACCAGACTGATCTCAAAATCAATCTCTCGGGGTGGAGGAACACCAGGAAACTCATCAGGAAACACATCGGCAAACTCTCAGACAACTGACACCTCCTCCAGGCTAGGACCTTTCGCCTTGGTATCCACAACGGTATCCACAACGTGAGCTAAGAACGCCTCACATCCTTGTCGCAACAACTTTTCAGCCACCATAGCTGATGCTAGACACGTTGAAAGAATCTTCCTATCTCCATGGAAGATCCACTTCTCTCCCTCATCATCAAACATTGCCTATTTGGAACCACAGTCCAAAACAACCTTGTACTTCTCTAAGGTATCCATCCCAAGGATAACATCAAAACCATACATATCAAGTGGTATAAGATCCACTTGGATGTTGTGTCCTAAGAAAGATAAGACACAAGATGGACACTCTTCTCAAAGCATCGAGGAACCAGCAAGAGGGGTTTCTAACAACAAACTATCTTTCTTACAACTAACAGGTAAATGACAGTTT
Organism: Alisma plantago-aquatica; assembly: GCA_963693085.1. Lineage (NCBI taxonomy): Eukaryota > Viridiplantae > Streptophyta > Magnoliopsida > Alismatales > Alismataceae > Alisma > Alisma plantago-aquatica. Next base: position 912,321,136 of record OY856410.1, read on the forward strand.
TCAAGCATACTATAGGCGATAAAAGAGTGTGTAGCACCCGGGTCAACCAGAACAGATATAAAGCAAGAAGAAGACATATCAGAATGCAATAACTCCATCTGACCTGTCACCACTCGCGGGTTGACTATCGCCTCCGGCTGACTCATAGCATAGAATCGAGCCGTTGCTTGTTGTCCACGTCCTCTGCTTCCTTGAGCAGACGATCCTGCATGTGACGTTTGACCACGTCCTCGCCCTCTGCTACCACTAGGCTGCTGTCGATCTGACCCTTGATGATTCTGCCTCAGCTGCTGTGTTACTTCAACATCTCTACTTGGGCAACTCGACTTGAAACGCCCCGTCTAACCACAGACATAGCATGTCTTAACTTCAAACCATGGACTAGATGGCCCTGTCACTGCCACTGAAGTTGTACTATATGCCTTTGATGGGGAAGAAACATAACCTCTTCCCTTACTCAGAGACCACTGAGACGGTACACTAGAACCTCTCATCACTGACGGTGCTGCAAACCTTGGCTTCTTGAAGCCACCAAACCTCTATCCCTGGAACTGAGCAGGTCTCTTCTTAGACATAGACTCTCTTTTCGCCCTTACTGATCATTCGATCCTCCGGATGGATTCCACAAACGTAGCAAACCGCTCCCTGTTCTCCAATGCAGACACAGGTGTTGTCAACTCAGAACTCAGACCCTTCTCGAAGCGTCTAATCCGCTCCTCATCTGTTGCTGCCATGTGCGGACAAAACCTCAACAGATCCATGAACTTGGCCTCGTACGCGGTGATGTTCATCGTTCCTTGTCGCAGGCTCTCAAACTGACTGATCTTCTCATCCAGATACGTCTTCGGAAAGTATCTACTGATGAACTCGTGTCGGAAAACTTCCCAACCGATCACCTCACCAGGTCGCTTCTCCTCCTCGATGGTCCACCAGTGACCAGCACTACCTTTCATAAGGTAGACAGCATGCTTTACTTTGCCTGCTTCGGGGATGTCAAGGATCCGGAAAGCCTTCTCAAGACTTTTCAGCCACAGATCGGCATCCGCTGGATCAGTCGTTCCAGCATAATCTGAAGCTCTGACTCGGCGAAGCTGCTCAAAGGTCTTCCCAATACCCGATGTTTCACCATGGGGAACCTGTGCTCTCGGTGGAGGCACTGGCAATCTTTCTACCATGAGATTCATCGTAGCCATCATCTGCCCCATCAGTTGTTGATTGGCAGGATGTTCAAGAATGGCCGAGTCAGGTTGGGGGACCTCAGGCACCCGATCTTCATGTGCCTGCCCTAAAGCTCCATCAACTGATGCAGCATCGCTGTTCTCAGCAGCATGTTCTTCATGGTTCCCAGACATCTTGGCTTTTCTTCCGCTGAGGGTAGAAGGTGATTGTAAGAAAATCTGGAAAACTCACAAGAACAGATACAACCTAGTCCTAAATCCCTATAGACTCAGCAAACCTAGGGCTCTGATACCAAACTTGTGGCAACACATCCCACTATCACACAGACAGCAAGGTGTTGCATGAAAATGTGTGGAAATCACCATAACCACAGATATTAAAAACACGGGTTTATTAAAACTGATTGCGGAAAGTAGGTAAACTGAGAAAACTATTACATTAAACTCTACATCCTGCAAAAGAACATGTTATATAAACAATTACAAGCCTGATACGTGTCCACAGCTTAGTGGAATAGTTATTCTATCATCACCTGTTATATATACATAACTGCCCACATCCGGCCAGCAGCAGGATATACAAACCATCAACAACTATACATCATGAAACAACATCAAAATGCTCCCAAGGACCTGAGAGTACAAGGATGACTCTAAGACTCTACTACAAAACATCCAAAACAGCAGCATATCCATCGCTTGCCTTCTACTGCTCGTCTTGCTGCTCGGTCGCAACTCCGCGACCACCACCGCATCTAGCTTGAACACCTAAAAAGGGTGTAAACTAGCAGGGTGAGACACACAGTCCCAGCAAGAAACATAACTCCCCACCAAAACTACAGAACCTCAGAAAGATAAGCAAAAGTAGAGGATAACTGATAAAGGTCCAACAAGAGTAGTCTATAAAGCAAGGCTATTCATACCGTCAAGCTTACCAGATGTACGGAAGCCATATATCCTACTATTTCTCTATGGAACATGATTAACAAGATAAGATTTATAAGGTATTACCACATAACATGAGGAACATATAAGTAACTGCAAGATATAACAAGATTAACTACACAAGAAAGGCCTCAACCAATGTTCCATGGTTTGCCTTAAGCAGTAAATACTATACGGTTGGATTACATATTATTATGCTCTGAGGAAGTGAGCCGTACCGCTCAAATCCAACCTTCGGTTGCGAAACCTAAAGTCAGTGCCATACAAGGTCAATGGAAGAGCCGGACTCCACGACCTCCCACCTCGTGGTCAGTGCACGAGAACCAAAGCAGGACCGCATTCTCGTGCTTAAGTGGCCTCAGCCACAGGGTCAGCTCTGTAGGCTACGTTCCTCTAGCCCGCCTCGGTATAGGTCTCGGCGCTAGTAAAACTGAGCCATGGGCCTATTCACCGTGCTCTGAGCCATGAACGCATTCATTCTCTATCAACTCTGAGCCATGGGCCTGTTCACCATGCTCCATACATATATATATCCGAGTCTGCAACCGTAGCTGCACTCGATTCCCTCTCTATTTTAGGCTAGGAGAACCCTCACATATTCAATAATATGCGCTCCGGGTTAACCCGCAGGAGAACCCGTTTCACCATCACCAACTACTGACGATGATGGATCTATGGCCAGGGAAAACTACATGATATATTCCACTGTAATTAATTAGTGTATTTTATGTGGATTGTAAGATTCAACCAAGTTGTATAACATGAAAACTATAACAGGAATAAACAACAATAATATCAAACTCATTATCGTGCTTTTATTGTAATCAACATCCTCCTGATCCATTACAAGAATCCAACACTACATGTTATCACTTGGCCTCTTGCCAATCATCCAGATCCATCTCAAGGATCATCACATTTCCATGGGATCTCAGTCCCTCATCACATAATGTCACTGCCTCTCAAGGCTTACATCATCAACATGGGATAGCAATCCCAAGCACTTTAGTCAAATACATGATATAGGTTATCTCATTATCAAGAGTAACCATCACAGCAGAGTTACTCAACATATATACCTCATAGCCCTTTACCTGGCTATGCATATGTATGAGACCTGCATGGTTAGTATACATAATCATCATGAATAGCTTAGAAGTTCATATTATCAACATAGGGTGACATTGATGCTTTATCAATCATGCCTCAATATATAGACATAGGCCACATCATTAAGCAGAGCATTTATGTGATTACCATTTCCTTAGCACTTATACAGATGATTCAAGATGATCACATACATATGTAAAGTCATGATAAGTTACATGGACAAGCTTTACCACAATGATTACCATCCTGCATATCGTGATACATACACAAGGTCTAACATACATGTGGTCTACTATATCATGCACATCCAGGGTTACTTATCAAAGCTAAAATGTGATGCAAGAACAACATATCAATTTCTATAAGGGGGAGGAACCTCACTAAAAACACCCAAAACCCTCACCACAAGTAGTATCGGGCAAGGCTCATACTATCGTCTAACCATATCATTCATGTGACGGTCAAGCAACTACTAAGGATAACGGGTAGCATTTGTGTGCAACGCTGTGTTACAGGGTGTAACGCGCGCTCGGGCATGCAGCTCAGCAAACGGTGCACCGTGCAACGGTGCGTCATGTGTCGTGCACCCCAGCCTATCGGGCATGGAGTGTCGTACAACGCCCGTCAAGTGTATGGTTGTCGGCCGATACACACAGGACTAGTGTGACGCCCGTCATAGTGCACAGAGCTGACTAACAACGTATCCATAACATCAAGGTATCTATGGGTGAGCGTGTTGGGCAAGATACTCCAAAAGGGCAATGACTAAGGTGCAAGTCAAACAACCAGCAAGGAACCCATCGTAGCTAATCCTATCCATGGCATATCGGTCGTCACAAAGCAAGGATGGTAGTGTGATGCCCGTCACAAGGTCAGGGACCAAGGTGTCGTTTGTCACAACCATCACAACAAGCCATCCAAAGCTCAAGGTCAAGGGGGTTGTCGGGAAACACAAAGAACAACCCTAAACGATGTCCACAACTACCACCAAGCTCACCCTTCAAGTCCATGGTGAGAGGAGGGTATTGCTCAAGCTACTAGAACACAAGCTCACCTCTCAACTTAAACGAGAGAGGAGTGTTGATCATGATACTAGAACCCAAGCTCACTCCTCAAGACCTAGGAGAGAAGGGAGTATTGCTCACTAAGAAACCCAAGATCACATGGTTCGGCCAACAAGAAGATACTAAACAAGAAACTAAGCTACTATCATGCATAGCCGATCTTAAGCAACAAGAACATAAAAGATGGTAATGTAGTTAGGGTTAGGAGTTATGTCACCCGCCTTAAGCAAGCTCCAAGCACCACCAAGGAAGAAGGAGACTCCAAGGAAGGATTGTCCACCAAGCTAGCTCCACCAAGGGTGTCGGCCACCAAGCTTGCAAGAGAAAGGAGTGTGTCGTGCACCAAGGAGAGGAAGACTAAGGGACTAAAGGGATCCTTAGCAAGGAGAGGGATACGCATATATAGAAGGGGATGGAGGAGAAAACAAGGTAGAGCAAAGCAAGGTGTCGCCCACCTAGGGACACTTGTCCATGTGCAAAAACCACCACTCTAGCATGCCCTAAACACATCTCTAAGGCCATTGCCACATGCACACACCAAGCACCAAGTGTCCACTAGTGGTTACACAAACGAGGTCAAAGATGGTCAAAGGTCCAAGGGTGACACAACTGGACGACACACCATCATCATGGGCGACACAACCCCGGGCGACACAGCCTAGGGATCACAAGCTCAGGCCGACACAAACATGCACTTGCCCGATACAAGGTCCAAAGGAACAAAGGCAAGGCACCACAAGGCCCAACAAGCTCAACCAGGCCCAAAGGAACTCAAGAAACGATCCCAAGCCTTCCTTTCAACACTAGAGGAAGCAAGGAGAGGGAGGAACACCACTCAAGGTGACAAACCTGCCCACAAACACTAGGCTTGGGTTAATTGCAAGTAGCACCTCCAACTCTCAACAAAGCACAAACAAACCCTAATCACCCCTAAAGGTGATTAGCAAGCAACAAGCACCTGGTTTAAGCAAAGCAAACAAGGTAAACCCTAAACGGAGGTCAGGGTCCTTACATCCATATTGGTTTTCCATTATATCAGTTTTCCTCTTGGATTTACCATATCGGATTTTATCTTGGGTTACCATATCGTGTCCCTACATTAGATTTACCATATCATGATCCCATGTTGGATGTTATATCATGATCCCATGTTGACTATCATATCGGTTTACCTATCTTAGGTATCATATCGGGTTACACCTTTGAATATCATATCGGTTTACCTCATGGGTTCACCATATCGGGAACCCACATTAAGTGGTATCATGTTGCCATATCGTGTTCCTATATTGAATACCATATCATGTTCCCATGATAGATAAGAACCTTGAACTCTAGTTCTTTTCTTGACAATATGGATACTAAATTGATTTTCAACCCAACACAAAGTAATGGGGTATATCGGGTTTTCAAAGAAGTATAGGTTCCAAAACATATCGGATTCCCATGTCTTCATCTAGGGTTTGCCCATATCATGTAAGGGTATTACTTTACCTTTATATCGTGTATAAGGTGCTAGTAGGTAACTCCCATATCATTCATAAGACATGTCTCTCATCAAGTATAAAGTATCACTCTCCACCATATCGGCTTACTTTTCATCTTGAGTTTCATATCAGATTTCTCATCACCATCTAGGATTTTTAACTCATGTCGGGTTAGGATATAGACCTAATATGATATCATGCATAAGGTGAATATATGTCCCTATATCGTGTTCAAGGGGTGTATAAGTACTTACTCATCTCGCCCATGAAGTATACACTTCTTACTATGTCATACTTGTAATGGATTTACATCAACATATTGGGTTGCTTATCCTTTAAGGTTTACTCATATCGGGTAGAGTGTATTCTTGGTTCCCTATCGTGCATAGGGTATTACTCTTACATTGTATCAAGTATAAAATATGGATAGTTATTTTCCATGTCTTTCATAGGACCTATTTTATAAAATATGATCTGCCTTCATATCAGGTAAAGCTCTATATCGAATTCCATATCGGGTTTCAAGAATCTTCAACCCATATCGGGTTGTTCAATGATGATGTCATCATCATCAACCTCAATATCCTTATCTAACTATTCAAAACCATGGATAACAGTCCTAACTACTTATTGGGACTCATAGATATGTCAATTGATAAAAGGAAATATGATTTTGAAAGAAATCAACATTTTGAACAATATTGAAGAAAAGATAATAATATAGATGGGTTCAAGTTATATAACCCGCCTTATGAACAACTTCCAAGCTTCAATCTTCAACTCCTCACTTTCCAAGGTTGAAGATGAACCTCTCAACAATCCAAGACTTGAGCTTCTAGCTTTTGCACGATATCTCCAATCCAAAATGGCCAATATCTCCTTCTATGACCTATTTGGCCAATATCTCTTTTCCTTGGCCGATATCAAGATCTCTTCACTCAACTCTCCTCACTATGCATGACACAAGAGGGTATGCATGATATAAGAGGGAAGTTTACTAAAAAGATTCAAAAATATTACTAACAAATGAATGGCAAGGTATTTATACTAGAGGTTTATGGAAAAGAGTGTAAGAGGTGTCATTAGATTAGGCTACTAAGTGCCACCTAGCCATGCATAGTCGACACATATATTTTCATACATCCCATTATTTATCTTTCCATTCAAAAATAAAAGTCCAAGGATAATGTAGAGGATAAGGGTCGGCTCTTAAGTTAGCTTCTAAGGTAAGTCTTCTTCCACTCACTATATTATAATATTCAACTCAATTTTTTTCCAAGATAAGTTGCAAACCAAGTCATATCTCTTCTTTGAAGTTCCTTTCCCATCATGGGACAAACTAAGACTCAACAAAACCAATAGGATATCCTCTTCATGGCTCTATGGCCAATAGGGACTTCCACTCTAAGTCTACAACTCGATATAGCTCAAGTAAGGGCTTCACCTTCTATTCTTTCTTGGTCTTTTCATCACTAAGAGTACCATCCCTCAAAGGTGGTTCAATTACGGCACCCCCTTCTTTCTCTCTTCTCTAAATGATACCTAAAGGAAGTATGGACACACTAGAGGTGGTAATTTTCATATCAACCCTATATTTTGGATAAATTACAATTTGTATCAAAATTGGTGCAAAAGGCACTAGCATTGTTTAAACAAGCTTAATACTTGAAATTTAGGCTTTCCACAAGCCAACATTTAGCATCATTCTCTCTCTTATGATATTAAAACACTTAGGAAACATTCAACATGTAATATTTTGCAATTTATCCCCTCATCTTGGGCAAATCGCACTTTTCACTTAGATTGTCACATAATGCACACATAGTTTTGCAAATAAGCTCAAACTTGGAAACAAACTTATGAAAGAGTCTTAATTACTTTTCAAAGGATTAGAACAAGTTTATAATTATTTTGTTTAAGAAAAACTTCTAGGGTTAAGCCATAACCCAGGTTAGGGGTGTTACAATCATAAACCCCTAATAAGGATTTCGTTCCCAAAATCTCGGATGAAGGAAGACAATCATTATCCATACATTATATCATCAAGTTTCCCCATAACATCTCATTGTCATAGTACTTGGACCAGTACAAAGTTCTTCCTCTTAGAGTTATCATAAAATCTGCCATATAGGATACATACTCAATTGTCCCTTTCCATTAACGATTATAGTATCCATTCTGTGTTAGGTAACACTTTCTAAGTTAGAGCAATATTGTTCATACTTCGAATGATCCAAGTATCAATCCTCATTGATTTATCACTTTCTCTACTTAATCTTCTTACATAATAAGATTCTTAACCTTAGGAGTCTTCCATATTCCTTACTTAGTTTAGCATTCCTCTTCTAAGTAAGGATTTAAAGTTTTATTCTATCATTCATTTGGGATTACAAGTCTTATCATACTTTTGTTGAGCTATTCTAATCTGCTGATACAATACTATCTTCCTTATTACTTATTTTAGTTATTTTATTCTTTTGTCATAAAAAGAGGCTACTTATCATAAAGAAATTATCTCAAAGGTATTTCTAGATGTCATGTATGAACTGCCTCAACAGATCTAGATAGGGATATTCTAAAGAATTATTTTTAGCCTGGTAAGCTTTTTCCCAAAATGATCCTACAATTGTTCCTTCAATTGATACGTCCTTAGTGATGTTATGTTTGTGTAGAGCATAAACCCCTAACATATGATATCCATACTATAATTATCTCAAAGATGGCCCTTCTAAGTAACCAAATATGATTCATCTTATCATGAGTCATGTTCTTATTTTCTCATACCATTGAAAGTTCTGGGATACTAGGATTCCTTACTTTAGTATCCATTATATGTACCAAAATCACATAACATCTTCATCATATCCCTTTCCCTATTATTATATTTATCAAAAACATATAAAAGGATCTTTATTTCATTTTGGAACATTACTTATCATATATAACTTTATCTTGGAAGTAGAATCCAGGACAAACTAATATTCTTCTAAGTACCCATCAAAAGAACACTTCTAACTTACGCACATCAAGTGTCATAAGATTTACTTAATTATCACGTTCCTATAAGAAAATAACATATGGAAACACATTCCTCTCATCACCCCATTATCACCTAGGGTTGGGTATCAAAGAGAACATAGTATATTCCCCTCAAATTATAACATAAGCCTTCATTTGTTCAAGAGTCATTTACTCTTATTTCATCCTAGGTTCCTTGCCATCAGCATAGGAATTTTAAGGATGATTACATATCATTACTCTTTCCCTTATATTTGTCTAACATGTTCATGAACATTTTCTGATTTTATCACATTTCTCATTTTCATATTTATAGAAAAGATTTTTACTATTCACACAGTCTTTATCGAGCGGGGATCATCTCCCTTGTTCTTTTTCTCTTATCATGAGGATTATACTTTTTACTTCCTCATACACACAGATTGATCTGAGATCATTTCAGATTCCATTTCATTACACTTAGGATGTGATAAAAATATCCATACCATATTTCCAGTTTTATTATACTTACTAGATTGTCTCAAAATGACTACTTAATCAAAGTAATCAAAAAGATAGCAATCTAAGAGTCCCATACTTACCTTGTATTCAATAATTGAATACCTAGCCAAGATATACAAGTACTGAGATTAGGTAGTGTGCACCTTATTTCAATATCATATACCTTACTTTCCATATCATCAAAATATAGGACTTAGCATCCCTGGATTTTCTCCAAATATCATTTTCACACATCATCCTCTTTCACACAGATAGAAAGAGTTTATAAAGCATTTTGAGCAGAATGTAAGTTCTCATCATACATAACAGATAAAATCATAAAATGACATATCAAAATGACACAATTTCATCTGACATGTCTAGATTTGTGGATTGATTATTGTCTCCGGCTTATTCATTACATTGAATCTCATTGTTTCCTGATTCCAACGTCGTTCTCTATTATTTAATGCAGATAAATCTAATCGGGATGCATGTCTACGTCCTCGCATGCCACTGCTAAGCCATTGCTTTTGAGTGTCATGTTGACTCTGCCTCGATGGTTGGGTCATTCCCTTCCTTCTTCTCAGATAAGAGGGTCTAACATGCCTAATATGTCCACAACTAAAACATGTCCTATACACATCCCCTGGTCTTGTCGGCCTTGTTACTGATGTAGGGGTTACCTCAAAAGTCCTAACTGGTGGAACATTAGGTAATTTTCCCTTTCTTGGTAGCCACTGCCCTAGTTCATTGGACGTTTGTTGCATTGGTGACATCAAAAATTTCCCCGTTTTATAACTACTATGCATCTGTTCCTGGATTTGGGCAGATCTTCTCTTAATTCCTTCCTCATTGTCCTTGTCTAGATAGTCCTTTATAAAATGTCCTGGTTGCCTACACCTGTAGCAAACTTTGTTTCTGTGCCGTAACCTAATTCCTTTGACATTTTCCACTGCTCTATTACAACTATGTGGATCAGAAATCCTGCTAGAACCCAAAATTTTATCATTAAGGACTGGTAATCTAGGTTGTATTGCTTGTATCTGATCCTCGATATGCCTTAATGCTGTCATAACCAGTCCAGTGAAGGTATTAAAGGCAAGGTTCTCTATCATAGTTGGATCATCTTGAGGATTCTTAAGCAGTCGTTCTTCTCTCTCCTGATCCGTTGCACCTTCTCCTGGTGCAACAACATTGCTTTCAGTAATGTGTTCCTTTTGTTCTCCAGACATCTTTAATCTTTGCTCTATCTTCTGCATAAGCAGAAGTCACTATAAGACATATTGAAGGACACTAGAACAAACTCAATACCTTAGTCCTATGTCTCTATAGACTTAGTGAACCTTAGGATCTGATACCAAAACTTTGTGACGACCCGATTACAAATCAAGCCATCACTAGTAATAATCGTAGAATAGACATTATTAACAAAATCAACAAAAATCACTAAGAATTAAAACTATTTTGCACATAGATCCTCTTTCAGGAAATTCTTACAAAAAGAACCAAAATTGTATATACACGTGGTTCATATCATACATACATTGTAATGTCTCATCTCGAGGACAATAAGTGCCAGTTGCTTTACTTTAACATGTACAATAGCAACGTAAAAATCTCCGAGTAAACAACCAAAATCTCAAGTCATTCGTGAAAACCACTAAGAACTATCTCCCAAGGACATGAGAGTACAGAGACGACACATAGGACTTCTATCTATAAGACATGACAGACAGTACATCAACATGAGCTATATGTTATAACCCACATCGATGTTAGTCAGTAAATACCTCGATTAGCGTGAAGTACCTTGATTAGTGCTAAGTACCTTTTTAAACATCATGGTTAATCAAGATAAGCTAAGATGTGAATCAATAGACGAGACTGATTCATTTGATGTAATTAATGTTAAATGTAGTGTTAATTGTTAAGTTAATTACCTAAGATAATTAACCTAGTTAAGATGGTCTAGTTGTTGTGTTTTATGCCTTGAGGTTGTAGTGGATATCATGCTTGAAAGTTTGCAAAAGAAATCACTTGAATCGGACCTTCAGGACAAAGTTATGAAAATTTCAAGATTTTGGGACCTTGGCTGCAATTTACCCATTAATTTGTTATAAACCCTTTCTCCCTTATCTCTTCTTCCCCAATCGATCCCAGCTTCGGCTTAAGTGGCACACAGTGCACTTGATCGAAGCAGTAGAGGGAGATTTGAGGGGCGATCTTTGGCCCTTGGCTTCATTTAGCAGCACCCTGCCTCCGTCCACCCTTCTTCTTCCTTTGCCTTCCTCCTTCCTCTCCCAACGTGCCCCCCCAACCTGCTAGGGAAGTGCCCTAGCAATAGTACCGCACAGCAGTAGGGTAGTGGCCAGGAGCCTTTGGGCGCAGCCAGCACCACGAAAACGCTGCCTCAACTTCATCCTTGAGGTCCAAACCAAAATCTGCAGCCCTAGCCAAGTATTAGCTATCAACTAAGCCCCTTCTCTAACATGTATGTGAAGCAGGTTTGTTCCAGAGAAATTCCAAGGTCGAAGAAGACCTGTTGACGCCCAAAAATAGGACTCTAGATGCATTTCAAGTCAATTTTGGTCATCTTGGACCACAGTGAGTAGAATCTCACTCCCCAGACAAGATTTAACTCCAACAAATGGGTGTTTTCATTTAGAACTGGATTATTCGTGGGTAACAGTGGTTACCGAGATGTCATGCAGTATTGGCGTCGCCTAACTTTTTATTGCACATTTCACTTCTTTACATTTTATATGATTCAATTTATCAATTGATTAGTATGATTTGGACTAGTGGAATTATATGATTGATTAAAACCTAAATTGCTTAGTTTAAAAGTGGAATACAATAGCACATGAATCTAGGGTTTACAGTAGTTGTACATTTTGGGAATAAATCCAGTTTGTATGATTGGTAGTTTACTAGGTACACGATTCAAAGAAATGATGATGACATGAAAATGTCAATGAAAACCTAGTTGCACGCTCTCTATTATATTTAATGTGCGTGGTTTAGTCTTAATACGAATTGACACATTTCTCAAGGATATCATAAGAAATTTTCAATTATTATCAATAATTCATGCTATGATAAGTAATTAACTCTTTATTGAGTTATATGATGCACAACTCAGGATTAGGGTTGATGTGCACGCTTTTTGAGGAATTACAGATAATTTACAGATGCTACTGATGATTTTTCATATATGAAGTAATTAACTCTTATTAGTGTATTAAGAGGTTCAATTGCATGAATGTAGTGTATAAATGTCAAGTGGACATGTAATCTATTTATTTAAGTATTTTAGTCTGCCTGCATTTACAGTATGTTGATTTCTCAATAAATTACAGTGTTTGAGTATATTGCACTGCCAAGTTAGAAATGATATACATGTTGTATTTATAAGTTTCAGATAATAGACTCGGTACCATAGAGATATCAAAGTCAAGAATAAGTAAGAGAGAGATACAATGTAATAAGATATTTTTTAGAATAATAAAATAATAGACATAGGTGCCCTGAACATCGTAGATTCCCTACGGGTGTCTACATTGTAGGGAGGAAACGATCCACCCTAGCATCGACCAGTATACGGGGATCAGAATGCACCCACATAGCGTGCGGGGAGATGAAGCCCTTGAGGAAGTCTCCTAAGAAAAGATAGGTTACCCAACATGAACCGGAGATCCTGGTGGTATCCCAGAGGTACCCACAAAGCGTACCAAGATGAGGCCCACAGAGCATCTCAGACCCTCCGCCTGTGTACTCAACCTAGAAGGAGAGGTCCAATGAAAGGCTAGCTATTTAGCCGCCTTATTCATACGTGACAGTTCGAGTCAAGCAGACCCAGATTCAGTTCTAGGCTTAGCTTCCTGAGTTTTTAAGCTAAGTCTTGTACGGTAAGATCACAGTTCGCTACGAGTCTTCATATGTAGAGTACACTGCATATGATGAGGGCATAAGTTAAAATATGATAATCTAGGTTTACAGAGTTTCTTAAGTAAAAGAGTTAAGTAAGATTTGAGTATAGTTTGTAGCAGTTGTTCTTTTAATGTAATGTTGGCATTTTCCTATCATTTTCATTGAAATAGTTAGATCTGCACAGTGTAGTGATTCCTGCATTTTATTTTAGTTTAATAAACATAAATGAGTTATCTGCAATGGTTGGGTGAAATTCTATTCACTGAGCCAGTAGCTCACCAACCTACTGAAACATTTTTCAGTTCAGCGTCAGCATAAAGAAGTTGAAGGATCTTACCACCGAGGCTCTTAGAAGGTAGATCATGGTTATATAGAGGTCTCTTAGTCCTTTCCCCTCAGTCCTTGGGCATGTAGTGTGGTAGAGAGAGAATGTAAAGTAATAAGTAGTTTAATTTTAAATTATTTATGGTACTTTATATTCTGCATGCAAGATGTAATATGTTGTGTAAATCTACTTTACCTACCTAGTAAAGTAAATAGTAGTTACTTCCACAAGTTTAGTAAGATTTGAGTTTAATCCAAGTTATAAGATTTTCCTTTAGGTTAATTCTGAGTGATTAAGAAAAGAAAAAGTTAAGGGTGATTTTGTAATACGTTAGATCCTCTAGTCATGCCCACATCTCATGATTATTGGTAAATCGTGGGATGCGGGTGTGATAAGCTTTGGTATCAGAGCATAGGTTGAGTACGTAGTTACTCTAAGTCAAGGTCAGGGGACAATAAGAGACCAATAGGATTAGGACTTAGGTGTCTTCCTTCTAACTATAATTTTCTAACAGGAAATGTTCTATTATACTATTGCAGATGGACGAAAGAGGACGTGGTCATGAGGACCAAGCTGAGATCCACATTGGACCTGATCCTCAGGTGATGGGTCTAGGTGGTGGTGAAGAGGTGGATGAGGTAGCGAGAATGTACAGGATGTTTCTTGAGACTAAGGAAAAATATAAGACGGATAGACGAGCTTCTACCTCAAGCACGAAGGATCTGATGAGATCCTATGAGCTAGTTAAGAAGCTTGGAGGTACCGAGTTCGTTGGAACTACGAACCCTATAGTGGCAGATGAATGGTTGAGACAGTTAGAGAAAGTGTGTCGTCTGATGGTGCTGACTGAGGAAAGACAAATCAATCATGCAGTTTATTTGCTTAAAGGTGATGCAGAGCTCTAGTGGCATGGAGTGGAAGATCAAAGGAGGAACACAATACTGACTTGGAAGGATACCCACCTACCTTTCTGAGTGAGAAGATAAGACAAATGCAGAACATTAGACAAGGGAATATATCAGTGGGAGAGTACGAGGCATATTTCACCAGGTTGGTAAATTTCTTCCCGCAGTTCATCCCAAACGATGTGGAAAAGTGTAGAAGATTCTAGGAGGGATTGAGGCCTGAAATCCGGCATACTGTATCTGTAGTTGGCCGAAGAAAAAGAGAGAACTTCAGAGAGTTTCTTGAGGAAGTAAGATGTATAGAGGAATCTGTGAATGATGATAAGCATTATGAGAGTAGAAAAAGGTCTGGAGACTTCAGAAGAGGACAAGCTAGTAGTGGATATCAAGGAGGTGGTGGTAGTTTCTTCTCGAAGCTTGGATGAGGATTTAGCTATTTCAGTAAACAAGGATCTGAAGATGTGATATCTTCTCAAAGTAGGGGAAGATCTAATCCAGGGAGATGGAGCAACGTGTCTAGAGGAAGGTCTTCTGGATCATCGGCTTCAGTGACAGGTCTACTGAGGCAAGAGATGTGAGCATGTGATATCTGTGGAAGACCACACTCAGGATAGTGTTGGGGAACAGAGTTTTAAGGATGTCATTAGTGCGGACAGATGGGACATTTCAAGAGGAATTTCCCCTAGTTACAACATTCAGCATCACAGGGTTCCTGGTCACAGTACCAGAATGTTCTGAGACAATCTCCGGCTAGAGGAGCAAGTTCTTCAGTGGCTTCAGGTTCTTGAGGAGGAGGAGCACACAGGGGAAGGGAAGGACAATGAGGACATCATGGGAGAGGAAGAGCTTCAGGACACTTCTTCTCTCTAACACAACAAGAAGGTTTTGTTTCTTCCCGAGTAATTACAGGAGAAATGTTTTTCTTTAATAGCATGTCAGTTTTAGTTTTGATAGATTTGGGTGCTACTCACTCATTTATACAACATTCTTTAGCTTGTGAGCTTAACCTGTTAACACAAGAGTTACCAATTGAGTTGTTGTTGAGGGTTTCGTTAGGTGAACCGACAGTGTTGACGGAGTTTTGTCTAGGATGTTTGTTAACCTTTGGTGGTTACACCATCGCGGTTAATCTTATACCCCTAGATGTTAACACTTTTCAAGTTATCTTGGGTATGGATTGCCTATATACGTATCGAGTTCAGCTTGACTGTTGGAAGAAGGAAGTTGTCTTTCAACAGGGTGGATTTTCTTGTGTCTTTTTTGGAGACAGGAAAGTTTTGCCTATGTGTATCATATCAGCTGTTGTAGCTGATAAGATGTTGTAGAAAGATTGTGAGGCATTCTTGGCACGTGTAGTAGATACTAGAGCATAAAAGAACATAGTTAGCCTATGAAATGTGCCAGTGGTCTGTGAGTTCCTAGATGTTTTCCCAGATGAGTTGCCAGGTCTACCTCCTGAAAGAGAGATAGACTTTGAGATCTAGGTGTTGCTAGATAGTCACCCTGTAGCACTGCCATCCAACAGAATGGCACCTGCAAAGTTAAAGGAACTGAAAATCCAATTACAAGAGTTACTGGATAAGGGTTTCATTCGACCTAGTTCTTCCCCATGGGGAGCTCCAGTCTTGTTTGTGAAAAAGAAAGATGGTACTATGAGGTTATGTATAGACTACAGTCAGTTGAATAAGATCATCATCAAGAACAAGTACATGTTGCTAAGGATAGATGATCTGTTTGATCAGTTGCGTGGAGTGACGATCTTTTCTAAGATAGACTTGAGATCTGGATATCATCAGTTGAGGATAAAGGCTTCAGATATTCCTCAGTTGGCTTTCAGAACAAGATATGGGCATTATGAGTTTTTGGTCATGTTGTTTGGACTGACTAATGCCCCAGCATCTTTTATGGATATGATGAACTGGATTTTCAAGCCGTTCTTGAATCAGTTCATAGTGGTTTTCATAGATGACATTCTGATCATTCTGGGATGGAGTAAGTGTTGACCCTAAGAAATCCAAATCTATTCTACAGTGGGAGCAGCCTAATACTCCTACTGAGATCAGAAGCTTCTTAGGATTGGCAGGTTAGTATTGGAGGTTCATCCAGAACTTCAGTGTTATAGCGTCACCTCTGACACACTTAACAAGAAAGGGTGCACCGTTTGTTTGGTAAGACAACTATGAGAAAAGTTTTTAGATCTTGAAGAAGAGGTTGACTACAGCACCAGTGTTGATCCTGCCTGAGGCACATACGGGATACATAGTGTTTTGTGATGCTTCAAGGAGAAGTTTAGGTTGTGTGTTGATGCAGGAAGGCAAAGTAGTAGCTTATGCATCTAGATAGCTTAAGAAGAACGAGGAGAATTACCCGACACATGATCTAGAATTAGCTATAGTAGTTCATGCTCTTAAGACATGGCGTCACTATCTTTATGGTGAGGCGTGTCATGTGTTTACAGATCTCCCAGAAGGATCTGAATCTTAGACAACGGAGATGGTTGGAATTGATCAAGGATTATGAAGTGATGATATATTATCATCCTGGAAAGGTGAATGTGGTAGCAGATGCTCTGAGAAGGAAGTCAAGTTCAACAGCTGGTGTATTCTCTATGGCATGTTATAGGAGAGACCTGCTAATAGAGATGTAGAAGTTGAACATAGACTTAGGGGTGACATAACATAGTGGTTTTATTGCATAGATGCCATTCAAACCTACCTTTTATGATCAGATCAAGGGACTTCAGCAGAGTGACAGTGAGTTATGGCAGATCATGTAGGACATGATAGATGGAAAAAGACCAGAGTTCAAGTTTTCAGATGATGGTTTGTTGTATCAGCATGACAGGTTATGTGTACCTGGAGACAGTGATTTGAAGGGGCAGATTCTTGAGGAAGCACATGCATCGATGTATGCTATGCATCCAGGTAACACTAAGATGTACAGGAATCTTAAGGAGTTGTATTGGTGGTCAGGTATGAAAAAGGATGTAGCTAAGTGCGTGTCTAGATGTAGTGTGTGCCAGCAGGTTAAGGTTGAGCATCAGAAACCTACAGGTACCTTGCAATCTCTTCCTATACCAGAGTGGAAGTGGGAACATATCACAATGGATTTTGTGGTAGGGTTGCCCAGGGCACCTAGAGGTTGTGACTCTATATGGGTGATTGTGGATAGACTGACTAAGTCTGCTCACTTTCTTCCTATTAAGTCAACCTTTGATGTCCCAAAGTTGGCTAAGATATACATGGATGAGATAGCCAGGTTGCATGGTATCCCAGTTTCAATAATATCAGATAGAGATCCTAAGTTCACATCCAGGTTTTGGAATCAGTTGCATCGTGCTTTGGGCACAAAGTTGAGGTTCAGTACAACTTTTCACCCGCAAACAGATGGTCAGTCAGAAGGGACCATTCAGACTCTTGAGGACATGCTGAGAGCATGTGTCTTATATTTCAGTGGAAGTTGGGAAGAACACTTGAGCCTTAAAGAGTTTGCATACAACAATAGTCATCATTCCAGTCTTGGTATGGCTCCGTATGAAGCTTTGTATGGCATAAAGTGTAGATCACATGTATGTTGGTACGAGGTGGGTGAAAAAGAGATTCTTGGACCAGAGATAGTGGATTTGAATATATAAAAGATTATAGTGATCAGAGAACAGTTGAAAACTGCATAGGACAGGAAGAAGAGTTACACTGAGAAGAGGCGTAGACCTCTTGAGTTTGAGGTTGGTGATGAAGTGTATCTGAAAGTTTCACCATGGAAAGAAGTGTTGAGGTTTAGCAAGAGAGGCAAACTGACTCCTAGGTTTATGGGCCCATATCTTGTCATTAAGAGGATTGGACCTGTAACCTATAGTTGGATTTGCCATCCAAGTTGGCTAATCTACATGATGTATTTTATGTATCGATGTTGAAGAAGTGTTACCCTGGTACAGAGAAGATAGTGGACCCAGAACTTGCACAACTCAGAACAGATGTGTCCTATGTTGAAGGACCAGTACAAATAGTTGATCGGAGGATCAAGAAGCTTAAGAACTATGAGATACCATTAGTTAAAGTTTTGTAGAGGGACCACAACCTAGAGGAAGCCATGTGGGAGCTTGATTCCAAGATGCATAATAAGTTTCCTTTTCTCTTTTAGGAATTTCGGGATGAAATTCTTATAAGGGAGGGAAATTGTTATAACCCACATCGAGGTTAGTCAGTAAATACCTTGATTAGCATGAAGTACCTTGATTAGTGCTAAGTACCTTATTAAACATCATGATTAATCAAGATAAGCTAAAATGTGAATCAATAGACGAGATTGATTCATTTGATGTAATTCATGTTAACTACAGTGTTAATTGTTAAGTTAATTACCTAAGACAATTAACCTAGTTAAGATGGTCTAGTTGCTATGTTTTTATGCCTTGAGGTTGTAGTGGATCTCATGCTTGAAAGTTTGCAAAAGAAATCACTTAAATCAGACCTTCGAGCAAAAGTTATGATAATTTTAAGATTTTTGGACCTTGGCTGCAATTTACCCATTAATTGGTTATAAATCCTTTCTCCCTTATCTCTTCTTCCCCGATCGATCCCAGCTTTGGCTTAAGCGGCACACAATGTACCCGATCACAGCAGCAGAGGGAGATTTGAGGGGCGATCTTTGGCCCCTTGGCTTTGTTTAGCATCACCCTGCCTCCGTCCACCCTTCTTCTTCATTTCCTTTCCTCCTTCCTTGCCCAACGCCCCCCCCAACCCGCTAGGCGGCGCCCTAGCAGCAGTGTTGCACAGCAGCTACGTGGGACAGTGGCCAAGGGCCTTTGGTCATAGCCAACACCACGAAAATGCCACCTCGACTTCATCCTTGAGGTCCAAACCAAAATCCGCAGCCCTAGCCAAGTATTAGCTATCAACTGAGCCCCTTCTCCAACCTATACGTGAAGTAGATTTGTTCCAGAGAAATTCCAAGGTAGAAGAAGACATGTTGATGCTTAGAAAGAGGACTCTGGACGCATTTCAAATCGATTTTGGTCATCTTGGACCACAGTGAGTAGAATCTCACTCCCCAAGCAAGATTTAACTCCAATAAACGGGCATTTTTGTTTAGAACTGGGTTATTCGCGGGTAACAGTGGTTACCCAGGTGTCGTGCAGTATTGGAATCACCTGACTTTTTATTGCACATTTTGCTTCTTTACATTTTGTATGATTCAGTTTATCAACTGATTAGTATGATTTAGACTAGTGGAATTATATGGTTGATTAAAACCTAAATTGCTTAGTTTAAAAGTGGAATACAGTAGCACATGAATCTAGGGTTTACAGTAGTTGTACAGTTTGGGAATAAATCCAGTTTGTATGATTTTAGTAGTTTACTAGATACACGGTTTCAAAGAAATGACAATGACATGAAAATGTCAATGAAAACCTAGTTGCACGCTCTCTATTATATTTAATGTGTGTGGTTTAGTCTTAATACGAATTGACACATTTCTCAAGGATATCATAAGAAATTCTCAGTTATTATCAATAATTTGTGCCATGATAAGTAATTAACTCTTAATTGAGTTATATGATGCACAACTTAGGATTAGGGTTGATGTGCATGCTTTTCGAGGAATTACAGATAATTTATAGATGTTATTGATGATTTTTCATATATCAAGTAATTAACTCTTATCAGTGTATTAATAGGTTCAATTGCATGAATGTGGTGTATAAATGTCAAGTGGACATGTAATCTATTTATTTAAGAATTTTAGTCTGCCTGCATTTACAGTATGTTGATTTCTCAGTAAATTACAGTGTTTGAGTATATTGCACTGCCAAGTTAGAAATTGTATACATGTTGTATTTATAAGTTTCAAATAAATAGACTTGGTACCATAGAGATACCAAAGTCAAGAATAATTAAGAGAGAGATACAATGTAATAAGAGCTTCTCTATAATAATAAAATAATAGACATAGGTGACATAAACATTGTAGATTCCCTACGGATGTCTGCACTATAGGGAGGAAACGATCTACCCTGGCAGCGACCAGTATACGGGGATCAGAACGCACCCATAGAGCATGTGGGGAGACGAAGCCCTTGAGGAAGTCTCTTAAGAAAAGATAGGTTACCCAACATGAACTGGAGATCCCAGTGATAACCCAGAGGTACCCACAGAGCATACCAAGATGAGGCCCACAGAGCGTCTCAGACCCTCTGCCTATGTATTCAGCCTAGAAGGAGAGGTCCAGTTAAAGGCCAGCTATTTAGCCGCCTTAGTCAGACGTGGCACTTCAAGTCAAGTAGACCCGAATTCAGTTCTAGGCTTAGCTTCCCGAGTTTTTAAGCTAAGTCTTATACGGTGAGATCGCAGTTCGCTATGAGTCTTCATATGTAGAGTACATTGCATATGATCAGGGAATAAGTTAAAATATGATAATCTAGGTTTATAGAGTTTCTTAAGTAAAAGAGTTAAGTAAGATTTGGGTATAGTTTGTAGCAGTTGTTCTTTTAATGTAATGTTGGCATTTTCATGTCATTTTAATTGAAATTGTTAGATCTACAGAGTGTAGTAATTCCTGCATTTTATTTCAGTTTAGTAAACATAAATGAGTTATCTGCGATGGTTGGATGAAATTCTATTCAATGATCCAGTAGCTCACCAACCTACTGAAACATTTTTCAGGTCAGCGTCATCACAAGAAAGCTGAAGGATCTTACCACCCAAGCTCTTAGAAGGTAGATCATGGTTAGATAGAGGTCTCTTAGTCATTTCCCCTCGGTCCTTGGGCATGTAGTGTGGTAGAGAGAGAATGTAAAGTAATAAGTAGTTTAGTTTTAAATTATCTATTGTACTTTATATTCTGCAAGCAAGATGTAATATGTTGTGTAAATATGCTTTACCTACCTAGTAAAGTAAATAGTAGTTGCTTCCGCAAGTTTAGTAAGATTTCAATTTAATCCAAGTTATAAGATTTTCCTTTAGGTTAATTATGAGTGATTAAGAAAAGAAAAAGTTAAGGGTGATTTTGTAATACATTAGATCCTCTAGTCATGCCCACATCTCATGATTAGTGGTAAATCATGGGATGCGAGTGTGACACTATCACTCTATCCTGGCTATTGTTCTCCTTCTGTAGAAAGGTCTCTACCTCCTCATACACATCCACCTAAAAATTGTGGATCCCACGAGGTGAGACAATTGTCCCAGTGAGAGATATAACTCTCTACCAAATATATCATTATCAAGATTAAGTAGTATAAAAATTGAGCAGAGGTTCTTTTGTATAAATGAGAAGGATTAATCACTATTATAAGCAGAACAGAGTAGTCATTCACTATTCAGGGGAATATGAAGAAATATGAATAACATCTATTCAACTAAGATGTATAGAAGGAGTGTACATCAACAAATGTCTTTTTGTATTTGATCCTTAAGAAAATACACTGCACGGCTGATTACATATTACAATCACACTTATGCCCTGAGGAGATGAAATATACCTTTCATGCTCCAACCGACCACTAGTAAGTCAAAATCGGTACCATACAAGGTCAATGGCAGAGCCGGATGTCAAGACCTCACCTATCTCGGTTAGTACGAGACCACTTAGGATTCAACAAGACATCTTGTGTCATCTGCTGGCAGGACATCTTGTGTTGTCTCCTTTTAGCATATCGGGGTATAGCGGCATCTTTGCTATAGAGTTACTGTAGTAGCATGTACTCTCTTTGGAAGAGTTCACATAGCTTTTCTGGATTATAATATAAGGATAAGGAAGATCAACATCAATTCCTTTCCTGGTCGGGAGATTTTATATTTTGATCCCAATATCACTTAGTAATGAAGAAGGATTTACACATCAATTTCTTATTTGGTTGGGATATTCACATCATCCTGGAATAAATAATGAAGGTGTGACACTGATTCTTCATTAGGATGTTCAGATATACTTCATCCTTCATCCCTGCATATTCAAAAACATGCTTCCAAGTTAAACTCATTTCACCATCAGCAATTTCTAACACTGAATGGATCTATGGTCAGGGCACTACATGATAAGATTTAACTTGCTTAATTAGGTACCTTATAGTATTCTTTTAGCATCAACCAAGTTTCAAACATGAATTACAACATATGTTATTAAAGAAAGGATAGTAATTTAAGATCTTTGGAACATTCTTGAAAGTATATTACTCAGGATCTCAGTCCCTTATCACATCACTGGGAATTATCATCCCTTCATATCATCATCATCATTATCACTGGATCTGGGTATTCAACCCTTAGATCCCCACATAGCATTTTTACCTCCATAATAGGTAATTATTACCTCCAGGTCCTTTGACCCAGGTATTCATCTTACTTGTTGTACAAGTATTTCACATAGCTCACATAGTTCATTAAACATCTTGTCACCTTTTACTAGGCAACAACTTATTCTTTAAGACATCAGACTGTATAATCATTATACAAGTATTCCACACAGCTTACAAGATTTATTATTGATATAGCATCATAGCTCATATCTTGCTATGCTCATCATTTCATAATTCTTGTATAGTGTGCACTTTATGATGAAAAACTCTTATCAACATATAACATTATTATACAATTTAAGAGAAATGCATCCTTCTCATGATTAGGGTTAGGATTATCTTCATCATCACTCTGTGATATAAGAAAGTACATCCTTCCCATTATTAGTGTTAGGATTATCTCAATCTAACTGATTACAATTGTAAAAGCATATCATCACCCTACCTTAGTGTTAGATTTTCCTTTTATTAACAATTAAGGATTTAAGATCATAATGGCTAGAATCAAACCCTAATTCATACTCCACTCATCATAGGAGTATCAGTACATATCTATCAACATGTTTATCACACATGTAAAGGTCTCTCTCTCATCCTTACTTAATTCACCTCTTAAGGTCTATTAGCTTATTATTATTAGATTGAATTAAACTCATTATGTCTCAATATTAATCACATAGCATACATTTTTTTAATTAAGCCAGGGTCGCTTTTATTCATCCCACACCCATCTTGTGGGCTAAATCATCAAAATAATTACAGCTCCTGCTTATAATAATACGCAGGTGTGAAAATAAAAAACACTCAAGCAACAAAAACTACTCTCATTACCCCTCCCCTGACTCTGAATCAGAATCAAACAGTAGTAACCAACACCCTATGCATCTGATATCTTTAACACAACATAAGGAACCCTTCTCTTCTCCAACGCAGCCATACCCCTTATTCTGGTCGGAGTATTCAGAGTGTCGGATGATACAAACTGTAACGTCGGTTTCGGAAAAAAAACAAGATCAACGAATGTGGAAGCGATTAACAACGGATTATGAAAAATCTCTAAAAATTTAAAACTTTTTAAGAAAAGAAATTATGCCATAAGAAGCCTTTTTATAAGAAACAGGAATATCAATTTACATCATGTTTCATCATTACATCTCTGTGGAATCGCCTTCTGAGTAAACACATACATCCATTGCCTTACTAACTGTACAAGACAAGATATAACAAAATCTCGAGGCTTAAAGCCAAAAACCTCAGACCTATTGACTCCTAGGACCTGAGAGTACAGAGACGACATAGGACATACTATCTATAAGACTGGACAGTCAGTATCTCCACCTGAGATTCAATGTTGCCCATGATGCTGCTGCTAGTACTGTTCACCTGCCGATTGGTTCCTTCGACCTCGACGTCCACCTAAAGGTAGAAATCTACGGGGTGAGACAATTTTAAATAATTGTCCCAGCGAGAGTTATAACCCTTCGCCAGAAGCTTTGTTAAAGCAATCAAAGGAATATTAATAGCATGGTAACTTAAATTACTTACCGTAGAATTGATAACAAGTATCTCAAATTCATTAAGAGATATGAAGAACATGTATACTAATATTTGAACAAGATATTAAATGCAAGTAATGTAACATCAATCAATGTTCCTCGAAGTACAACCTAAGCAGATATGCTACGCGGTTGATTATATTTTACAAGCATCATTATGCCCTGTGGAGATGAGGTATACCGCTCATACTCCAACCGATCACTGTTAAGTCGCATCGATATCATACTAGGTCATCGAAAGAGCCGGATTCTCATGACCTTCATCTTCCTCAGTCAGGTTGAGGATAAACATGTTGGACATCTAGTGTCTCTGCTATTATAGCTCACCAGGGTATTCTGGTCCTTCACTATTAGAGTTACAGTGGCATTCTGTACTCTCTTCTCCATCGGAGGATTTCTTGTTTATCTCTCCACGATGTGGTTATAAAAGATTTCCTCAGGAGAATAGTGTTACATCATCCCGGTATAAGCATGTAGTGAAGGGTTGATGGATTAAGATACATCCACATCAACTCCTACCACTAGGATGTAAGGATATACACATCCATATTCCCCCACATACTCTAAAGTATGTGCTCCAGGAGTTCCCTTAGGAAAACCTATTTCACCATCATTTAAACTCTGACAAATGATGGATCTATGATCAGGGCTCTACATGGTATGATTATACTTGATTATTAGGTACATTCCAGTATTCTTTTAGCATCATACATGTTTCCAAACATTCAAGTACTAAACATGGCTATAACATAAGAATACTAAATGTAACAAGTATAACTCATATCAGTTATCAGATGGATATCAATTCTTAGACATCTTATCACTATGATTCAAGAACATGGGTGCTCACACCCTTATATCATTATATTTCAAGAACATGGGTGCTCACACCTTTATATCATTATAACACTTGCTATCAAGTGACATGTCAGCATCAAGTCATCTAATAGCATGACCTTGATGTTATTCATGACCCTTAAGGCATATCAATCTCATATGTTACCATTTGAATCTAGACAACATAGTTATCTTTATACATAAATCTAGAAGCATGCTTTCGATGAATAAAATGCCATAACCTTTACCTGGCTATGATTACTTCTTTAAAAGAACCTGCACGGTTAATCTGATTGTCAAAAGTAACAATTCATTTCTAGCTCAGCAACTTATAAAGAGGAATTAACCTTTCAATTCAAGGGATGTACCTTCATGCCTTTATTAAGGCTAGGTTCCCTTTTATCATATCAATTAGGATTAACCAATCCTTTTCATTATGATTAGGAATAATGATTCCTCATCTCATACGTAATCAGGTAGATTCATCATGCTTAGAATCATAACTTTAGAGTTTAAGGACTATCCTTATCCATTTATAGTTATTGAATTTCTTTACCTTATAAGGCATAAGAATTTCTTGTATGTAGTTGTTCATATGGTTCCATGCTTGAAAGCATAACCCAGGATTAGGGTTAACATACTTCATCTCTCATAAGTTAGGGTCTTCTCCTCATGTTATCAGTCCAACCCTAGTGTATTGCTCTATTCCACTTGAGAGCATACAAGGACATTATATGTATATGACTTTGATTACTATATTCATAGATGTCTCTAATGACCATCAAATCTAAATATTAGTTCCCTTCTTGTTCATGTCATAGTATGATTACATCATACTCCTTGATTTGGCTTATCTCATTCTCGAGACATATTAATCAATGCTCATTAAGTACATTGAGTCCATTATATTTTAGATGTAACAATTGCTCATTACGCATTCCATGTATCTCTTGTCTAAGTGCAAAGGTTCTAAAGGATTATCGAGGTAAATTTCTTTGAATTATAGAATGTGATATCTATCATATCTTGATGTATCACTTCCTTCTCACTAGAAAGGTATTTGTACAAAGGTCTAGGCAAGAGCCAAGTTTTTTGATCTTGGAGCCTATGGGTTATGGGCCACCTCACTTTTAAAAGCCTTTATCATTAACATGGCTCTTCATCCCTATCTTTTAGGTCTATGACATAACCATCTTATTTAATTAATTTAGCCACACCTCTCTTTAGTGCTCTGGCTAAACCACCTTTAGGGTTTCATATATCATTGCTTGATATTACTCTCAATTAAGTTTTAGACCATCTCATGGTACTAAGGTTTCCACTTTTCAATTCCTTTTATAACCACTTGCATGATTAGTATAACTGATATTATGCATGTATAGTAATATCATCACAATGCTCAAGCTATTCAAATGATTTATGAAGTACCACGGTCGTGCTTCCTTGCACGGTCGTGCAAAGGAAGGCTACCACGACCGTGCTTCATAGCACGGGCGTGCTATGAATCAGTACAACTTCACTGATTTTTAGAGTTTGGATACTTTCCCCCTTATCATGGGGTTATTGAACCTCTTTAGATTACAAGGTAAGTAGATTCTTCCTACAGCAACTTGTAATTAGGGTCTCACTCTCATAGGTATAACCTAGACTCACCACATATATAACTTCATCCCAAATTAGGGTTTACTATTCACATTACATGTTATTACCCTAGAATTAGGGTTTACTATTCACCTCACAGTGAATTGAGCTCATAGCATCATCATGTATGAGAAACATCATCATTAATGCTCTCTAAATAGGTTATTATTCATCAATCATCTTAATTAGGGTTTCCATGATCTCATCTTGATGGATCATACCCTAAACATGTACATTCTTATATATTGAAGATATGTTACTTGATTCTCAAACATTTTAGGCGCCCTATCTCTCCTCTTACCTCTAGATGATGAATACATCACTCTAGATTAGGTTGGGTTAAGTCCTCATTGACTAACATACACCAACACATCATTATCATGTGATTAGGGTTTGATTAGAACAAGGTATTCCTTGGTTTAACCCGTCAAGGGCATTTAGGTAAATTACACCATTGAACACCAGCATGGATCAATCCATTGGTCACTTGGTCCCTTAATGTCCTAGGGTACCATTAGGGTTTAGATCAAACCATCATTGAACCAATTGCACCTTCAATTGATCAAGTATAAACAACCTTGCAAACCTCCAAACGGTTTCAACCTTCAACCACCAAACGGTCTTGAGACCGTTTGGTCTCAAACGGTCTTGAGACCATTTGGACTCAAACGGTCTTGAGACCGTTTGAGTGTGTTGACCGTTTTCTAGGTTTGACTTCCAAACCGTTTGAGCTTATGCGGTTTGAAACTGTTTGATCTCAAGCGGTCTTGAGATCGATTTGATCCAAACGGTCTTGGGGTCGTTTGAGCCCAAACGGTCTTGAGACTGTTTGGCCTAAAATGGTCTTGAGACCGTTTGGCCTCAAACGGTCTTGAGACCGTTTGGATCCAAACGGTCTTGAGACCGTTTGGTCCAAATGGGCTCAAACCGTTTGGACCTCCAAAGTCCATCAAAGGTCATGATTGATTATGGTTATCTATGTTGAAGCCTCCAATTGGCCATAACCATGTTAACCACTTATAAATTGAGTCAATTAGGATTAGCCTTAATCACTTGGACATCAAATTGACCCTCAATTGTAAGCCAATTAGGGTTGAATCCATCTCAATTAGGGTTTTCAATCGGATAATCATCAATGTTCAACAATGTGAATCAATTCAAGGTTGAACCCATCAATTGACCTCCAATTGGGCCCAAACTTGGCCCAAACGGTCTTGAGGTCGTTTGGATATCCTCCAAACGGTCTTGAGACCTTTTTCCCAAAGTTTGGCCAAAATCTAAGTTGATTTGATAAGGGTTGAACCCTAATTAGGTTACAAATCAGCACTTTTCATCAATTCATCAACATCTTGTGATTGGACTCTCAAACCATCAAATTTCTTTAACCCTAGACCTCCAAACGGTCTTGGGTTGTCACCAAACGGTCTTTAGACCGTTTGAGTGAACCCCCAAATGGTCTTGAGACCGTTTGGGCCCTTCAACTTAAAGTTCACCAAAACCTATAATTGGAAACATCAACTCCACCCGATTAGGGTTTAGGAGGTTGAAGTACCTTCAACTTGAGATTGGTTTGGAATTAGCTAATAATTCTTTGTAGGGATTAAATTCAACATATTACCAACAGACCCTCAAACGGTCGTCCCTTGGTCAACCCTTCCAAACGGTCTTGAGACCGTTTGGCCCCAAACGGTCTTGAGACTGTTTGGTCCAAACCGACCCTCAAACCGTTTGGAAAAGTTGGATAAGGACCAACATAGATATTAACGCCCATCATCTTCTACCTTGAGACCAGGGGCCGTTCTTCATGGAAAATCTTGCAAGAGTGCAAGTAAAGGTGGGGAAGAAGAAGAACAAGCTAGTTTATGCATAAAAGAACATATGCTTAACAAAGTAGAGGTTTAGAGTTATAAAACCCACCTCCAAACGTTGCACCTAGAGCTCCAAGCTTCCAAGCTTCAAGCCTTTAATGGCATCTTGAGCTCCACAGGTTGGTCCAAGGTGATTCTCCAAGGAAAAGATGGAGATGATCGACTAGAACAAGAAACCTAAGTGAATTAGCCATGAAACCAATCTTATACAAGAATTTCTCCATGAATTCAAGCTAGAA
Source organism: Alisma plantago-aquatica (assembly GCA_963693085.1). NCBI lineage: Eukaryota > Viridiplantae > Streptophyta > Magnoliopsida > Alismatales > Alismataceae > Alisma > Alisma plantago-aquatica. The sequence goes on from OY856410.1 coordinate 912,350,018, forward strand.
GGTGGTGTTCTTTTACCTAGAACAGGTTGGTCGTCCTCCTGAGCTCCAGAGCTTTTCCTTAGCTGGTTTGAGAGAGATGAGAAATGAGAAAGTGAAGGGAAACGTTGGTTTGGTTTACTAAGCATTAGGCTTATATACCTTAAGTTGTTTCCTATCATAAGGACCTTTAAAACATAGATTTCTCATCCAAGTCCCTCCTTCTTTCTAAGGCACGTCCAAGCATGATAATCTTATGCAAAGCTCATAAAAACTCAATATATAGGGATAGAGAAACCAACATGCATACTAAGATACATATATGAAGGGTCTCCTCACCCATACTAAGTGTTTTCACAACAAAGGTCATCCTTCTTATTCAATTACTCAATTGAAGCGCCCCTCTCATCATTTCTTCTCTAAATGATGTCAAGAGTCGTAAAAGATATATTAGAAGGTATATTTTACAAGTTGCACCCCATATTTTGGGTAAATTGCATTTTATACCAAAATCAGGGTTTGGGCACAAGGATTGCTCCACAAGCTGCACCTTGGTGCCCAAGCTTGGAGGATCCATCATACCTCATCATATTCATTCATATAATGTCTCATAATCAAAGGAACATCTTAATATATGAATTTTGCAAGTTAACCCTTCCAATTGGGTAATTTGCACATAGGTCCATGTATTACAAAACAATACTACAACATTGTTTAAAAGGGACAGGAATATAAACATATGTTCCTTATATGCTTTAATAACATATCAAGAGATAATCACAACAATCTAATTACATGTTTAAGCAAAACACCTAGGGTTAATTCATAACCCAGGTCAGGGATGTTACACAAATAGATCATCCATATTACTGCCCCATCTCCCCAGCTCACGAGGTATCGAGTTGATGACCTTGTGAACCAAGGAACCAGATATCATAGCCGAGACCACCTCCTCCCTCAGCTCCCTGACAAAATGGGTCGTCCTCCATGATTCTTTCTTACCGTGCCAAATAATGTCATGGGTGTATGCATCATCAACCTCTATACATGATATGATCAACTCGTGATCACGTGCAATCTTCATTCCTATGGCGCACGCTTGCAAATAAGTGAGGGTGTAGTCTTTACTCCTGAGCCAAGCTCTGAAGACAAGGCAAACATTGGCCCTATGATTCCGGACAATACCCGCCATCCATCTTCTAAGCCTGCCATGGCTATCTCTGTTTATCCCAATCGTGATGTTGATCTTTAGGTTATGCAGGTTCGGCGTCTGCCACCTCATAAGTTTGATTTGTCTCAGCTTTACTCTAGGATCCTCCAACCCTGTCTCCCTCAAACGTGCATATATATTGTTGTCTCTATCTATCAAAAAGGATTTCTTCATCATATTAAAGTTCATAAGCCGAATAATATAATCCCACTCATAGGAATAAGGCCTATGTTTACCTTCATACCTTGCTTCACATCTCAGGCACCATGTACTATAAGGAATAACAATCGCGAGGTTACCTACCAACCAGTCTACTAATATCTTCCTCTTCCCCATCGTGCAGTAATCAATCAGTGTTCTAAAGTTACTGGGTGGTGGCAAATCTGTCAACTCCACAAATTTTCTCCACATAGCATACATCACTTAGACAAGTTTAATAAATAAAAACATGTCTACCATATCGGGTAGCATGATCGATAATGTTATTCTAACATGTTTGAAGATGCATATATCATTATAACAAGTATCATTATTAGTCATGTGGTGCATCCTCACCATCATATCGGGTTTAGGGCATATCCCTTAACACCATATCATGTAGTCATGTTAAGTTGAGTATCACTTTAACTTTTCTCATCTTAAGTCAACCTCATATCATGTATAAGTTAGACCATTATCCTCATATCGGGTATAGAGGTTTATGGGGTTCTCATTTCGTGTACAAGAGTACACCAAATCGGGAATACCATTATGGCTTTTCCATATAGCTTTCAAGATAATAAGATATTAGTTCTTTACCTTAGTTGGTCATATCAGCTTTCATTCTAGACTTCCATATCGGTTTTCCATCATATCAATTTTCCTCTTGGATTTACCATATCAGAATTCATCTTGGGTTACCATATCATGTCCCCGCATTAGATTTTCCATATCGTGATCCCCTGTTGGATGTTATATCATAATCCCATGTTGACTATCATATCAGTTTACCTATCTTAGGTATCATATCGGGTTACACCTTTAAACATCATATCAGTTTACCTCATGGGTTCACCATAGCAGGTACCCACATTAAGTAGTATCATGTTGCCATATTGTGTTCCTATATTGACTACCATATCATGTTCCCATGATAGATAAGAACCTTGAACTCTAGTTCTTTTCTTGACAATATAGATACTAAACTGATTTTCAACCCAACACAAAGTTATGGGGTATATCGGATTTTCAAAGAAGTACAGGTTCCAAAACATATCGAGTTCCCATGTCTTCATCTAGGGTTTGCCCATATTGTACAAGGGTATTGGTTTACCTTTATATCATGTATAAGGTGCTAGTAGGTAACTCCCATATCATTCACAAGACATGTCTCTCATCAAGTATAAAGTATTAATCACCACCATATCAGGTTACTTTTCATCTTGAGTTTCATATCGGATTTCTCATCACCATCTAGGGTTTTTAACTCATGTCGGGTTAGGATATAGACCTAACATGATATCGTGCATAAGGTGAATATATGGCCCTATATCATACTCAAGGGGTGTATAAGTACTTACTCATCTCTCCCATGAAGTATACACTTCTTACTATGTCATACTTGTAATGGATTTACATCAACACATCGAGTTGTTTATCCTTTAAGGTTTATTCATATCGGGTTAGAGTGTACGCTTGGTTCCCTATCATGCATAGGGTATTACTCTTACCTTGTATCAAGTATAAAATATGGATAGGTATTTTCCATATCGTTCATAGGACCTATTTTATAAAATATGACCTACCTTCATATAGGGTAAAGCTCTATATCGGATTCCATATCGGGTTTCAAGAATCTTTAACCAATATCGGGTTGTTCAATGATGATGTCATCATAATTAACCTCAAGATACTTATCTAAATATTCAAAACCATGGATAACAGTCCTAACTACTTATTGGGACTCATAGATATATCAATTGATCAAAGAAAATCCACTTTTTAAAGAAATCAACATTTTGAACAATATTGAAGAAAAGATAATAATATAGATGGGTTCAAGTTATATAACCCGCATTATGAACAACTTCCAAGATTCAAGCTTCAACTCCTCACGTTCCAAGGTTGAAGATGAACATGTCAACAATCCAAGACTTGATCTCCTAGCTTTTGCACGATATCTCCAATCCCAAATGGCCAATATCACCTTCTATGACCTATTTGGTTGATATCTCTTTTCCTTGGCTGATATCAAGCTCTTATCACTCAACTCTCCTCACTATGCATGACACAAGAGGGTATGCATGATACAAGAGGGAAGGTTACTAACAAGATTCAAAAATCTTACTAACAAATGAAGGGCAACATATTTATACTAGAGGTTTATGGAAAAGAGTGTAAGAGGTGTCATTAGCTTAGGCTACTAAGTGCCACCTAGCCATGCATATTCGACACATATATTTGCATGCATCCCGTTATTTATCTTGCCAAGAAAAAATAAAATTCCAAGGATAATGTAGAGGATAAGGGTTGGTTCTTAAGTTAGATTCTAAGGCAAGTCTTCTTTCACTCACTATATTATAATATTCAACTCAATTTTTTTCCAAGATAAGTTGCAAACCGAGTCATATCTCTTTTTTGAAGTGCCTTTTCTATCATGGAACAAACTAAGAATTAAAAAAACCAATAGGATACCCTCTTCATGGCTCTATGGCCGATAGGGACTTCCACTCTGAATCTACAACTCGATATAGCTCAAGTAAGGGCTTCACCTTCAATTATTTCTTGGTCTTTTCATCACTAAGAGTACCATCCCTCAAAGGTGGTTCAATTATGGTACCCCCTTCATTAGCTCTTCTATAAATGATTCCTAAAGGGAGTAAGGACACATTAGAGTTGGTAATTTTCATATCAACCCTATATTTTGGATAAATTACAATTTGTATCAAAATTGGTGCAAAGGGCACTAGCATTGTTTAAACAAGCTTAATACTTGAAATTTAGGCTTTCCAAAAGCCACCACTTAGTATCATTCTCTATTTTATGATATTAAAGAACTTATGACACATTCAACATGTAACATTTTGCAATGTAGCCCCTCATCTTGGGCAAATAAGCTCAAACTTGGAAAGAAACTTCTCAAAGAGTCTTAATTACTTTTCAAAGGATTAGAACAAGTTTATCATTATTTTTTTAAGAAAAACTTCTAGGGTTAAGGCATAACCCAGGTTATGGGTGTTACAAGAAAAATATAATAAAATATGTTTTGGACTCAGAAAAAGGTAACCTAAATATGGCATAGTTTTGATAACCTAATTTGCATATAAAGAAAAAGGTGATTTTTAGAGTTTTGAATAATTAATGGAAACCTAACCCTAACTTCACACATATGCATCATAGGTTCTTTGGAGGTCTAGACTTGGACCTAGACTTGGATTTGAACAGTTTAGACTCTAAAGTTGAGGTATGTTTTCATCCCCAATTATTCTTTTTGAGCAATTCACCTACTTTATCATACTCTTGGTCCTATGGACATTAGCCTATACAAAATGTCTTTTTCTTTTGTTATCATGGTTCTTGTGAACTATCTTGTTTTTGGTAATCTTGGATATTCTCCTGACTCTTGTCTTGTGCCTTGGTGCATGTTGGTCTAATATAATGATATGTTCCCACTTTGAAGTGGATTTTTATATGTTGTGTTGTCCATTGTGTGATGGCAACATTGTATAATTCTGACCATACTTTTCTATTTGCCTCTACATTTTACATGTTATGTGATTCAATAGCACTAGAGTAGTGTAAATTACATTGGTTTTTGGGCAGTATTCCCCTGTTATTTATTGAGGAGAGTGGCAGTATCCCATTCTCTATACCTGAGTTTGGCAGTATTCAATTCTCAATTTTATATATTTGGGAGATTGGCAGTATTCCTTTCTCTATTAGGTTTCAAGTTTATGAGACTTAGTCACCTTTGTGTTTATATTATTCTAGGGCAATGTTTATCTCACATGGATGTAGGATATTGATTGTGGGGTGTGTACCCTACTTGTGCTTCATTTCCCACCATGGTAGTGGATGTATATATGGCACAATCTTTTTATGTTGTTTTATGGAAAGTATCATTCTTATTGTGATTCTTTCTCTTGATACCCATTTGGGTGGTGCTTTTCTTTTCTATGGGAAGCTTCAATTTATTTGATGTCCTTATTTCTTTATATTGTTCAATTTTACTTTTTAGTATGCACATACCAGCCTTTACTGATATCTTTTATTGTTTCTCTTCTTGCTGGGGTATGCTTCCAACCCTAGGTAGAGGACTTGGATGGCAAGGCATGTTAACCTGGACTTGGATTGAGAAGTTAAAAGCTTGGAGACAAACTTGATGTGGTTTATATTTCCTCTAGGTGGATCATTATGATTTACCCTTCATGTAAGTTTAAGATGTTACCTTGTTTTATAAATTGATTATAGTCATGTTTTTATTCTACTGCAATACTTTGGTAATTTTGAATATCATTAATAAGATTTGAAAATTTTACACCCACTCTAAGATACCTTAGAGGTGTGTTTGGACTGGAGGTTTTACTCTTCAAATTTTTAGTAAGGAGGTATTTTCACTTCTTTACACTACCGTGCCAAGAGTCGGCAGCAGACCCTATGACGGCATAAATTTCTCCACCTGACCGTGCCCACCTCAGCACAGTTGTGCTCGGCCAGATCGGAAAGCGATGAGAAATAGTTTCAAGAAGCTCAAGAAGACAATGTCGTGAAAGAAAGGGGAAGGAAGCTCCTCGTTATCCGCAGAGTATGAGAGGCAATATTCACCCCACGCTATGTGAACCATGAACCTGATGTATGAAGATGAGACCATGCATTCTGCTTCAGTAGGGTTTAGGTCACACGAGACCGATTAAGACTACCACCACGTGTCCACCACTCTGATGGACACCTACAATGGTGATTCGTCGGAAGAGGTCTCAAGTGAGAGATGGTCGAGAGCACTCTGGGATGCTGAGCTCCATACTTTGATAGACCATCAGGAGGGCCCGTCAGTAGCAGCAGCGAACAGAGCTTCATCTGTAGGGTACCAACACCGTGAATCAGCAGAACGGTCAACGTCTTTACACCGATCAATTTCATCGTGTGATTCAGTTCAGGGGAGCATATGCCACCCTACTCCTAAAGGTGTTAACCAAAGCTCCCTCCCTTATCCCATGTTTATAAATGTGAAGCAAAAGTAGTAGTTTGATGCCTTAATAAAAGACAAGCGCAGACTGGTAGGCCCACGATATGCCGACCTTGCCACACTCATAAGGCTCGGGATACAAGCACAAGTTGACATATGTCTTATAGTTGTTGGCCTAGAAATCCTTGCATACATGCAGTGTGATGCTTATCATAGACTCGCCTACAAGTTCTATGTTATGCTAAAGACCCAAAAGGATCACCAGCACACTATCCTGCATTTTCACCTACTGAAATAGAACCGCCAAGTCACTGATGATCAACTCAACAGATGGTTGTCATGCTCTACTGAGGACTACACTGAGATGTCCAGGGGCCGGCTGGAGACAGGGGACAGTGACTTTGATGCTGCTTAGGCATGGAAGATGTTTATGAGGGAAGATAAATATGTTCATATAGGTGCCAAATCTTCGCACATCCACAATCTGACACTTCATTATCTGCACCAGGTGATTGTGAATTTTTTCCTTGAGAAGCAAGACAGTCAAGGGGCACTTAGCTTAGTAGACCTCTACATTTTGTGGTGTGTAGCAATAGGATGAAAAGTAAATGTGGGGAACTTCATCATCTGCCACTTTCACAACTCTTTCAAGAAGCAGGTCCAGTTCATGCCAATGGCAGGCATTATCACGTTCATGGTGTGCCATCTTGGGATTGGAGATGGACATTTAGCGCTTATGCAGGAAAAGGCTAAGTGGTCCAAGTTGGACTTGGAGCACTTGATTTGCTCAGGGGTGATCAAATAGTACAACACGAGATATCTTTATATCTTTGGTCACAACAAGCACAAAGTAGTACTACCAGTAAAAGTAGAGTTTGCATGTTAGAAAATGCTCATGGATGTCTCTCTGTTGGACACTCAGAGAATCATTCATCAGGTAGGTGGGACTGCAGGAGCATCTTCTTTATTGCCACCAGTGACAGAGACTCGGGAGGTCCGACAGTAGACAGGGGCAACCTTCTGAGACATCCCATATCAGGGAGGTCCCCATACAGAGATGCCTTCAGCAGATCACCAACAACCACCTCAACATGAGCAATACGTCCCAAATCTCAACTTGGGGAACCTTTATGAGTTTATAATAGATTTTAGGGCTGACTCCAATAGATGGTTCGATGTGTTGGAGCAGGATGTGCAGTACCTCAGGCGGAGGTTCGACACAGCCTTCCCTCCACCACCTCTGCCGACTTTTCAACAGCCATTACAGCAGCCCTTCCAGTCTTTCTACCACCTGACCCAAGACTTTAGATATTCATTCCACTTTCAGCAGGGAATACATCAGGACTATGAGAACCCACTAGGCGGCATCGACAATCTGAACCAGTATATAAATAGTGACTACCAGTAGCAGCTATTTTCCACACCATCCAGAGCTTTATATCTGTTCGAGGATGAGCGAAAAATTTAAGCTTGGGGTGGCAGGGTGTACCACCCTCTATCTTATGCCTTTCCCTTTTATTTGTTTCATTGCATGCATGCATGTTTATCTTCTATGTTCCTTGCATTTAGCATAAATTTTCAGCTTTGTAAGACTTTGTTTCATAATCTGTAGCTTTGCAATTAAGGCTATGTGATGCAAATCTTAGAACATAATGCTTATCTTTTTGCCTAAATGCACCATTTTCATCCTAAAATACTTGATTTGTTGATTGACTTGCTCATTGACTCTTTCCTTAAGTTTGGTAATAAATCCATGGTTATGCACCTTTTCCATAACTTAAAACATTATTCCTTTGATTAGTGTTGTGAATGAAAAATCCAGGATATATGATCATTGTAAAGAGCTATAGTTTGATCAAAACTCCAACCTACATTTTTCACAAACTTTCCTCTACTATACGGATCCTTGAATGATAATTACTAGTTTTCACATAGGTGTCAAGCGGATAATGATGAGTTTTGAGCTATAATCAAGTTGAAGTGTTTTTCCTTGATGGTTTGTGTGCCCTATCACCTTAGATTGAGTCAAAAAGATGAACAATTAAAAATTAACAAAAGAGGTTTGGCCACCCACAAAATCTCAAAAATATCAAAATAGTTCTTACCCAAGCCTATAAAAATGAGATGCAGAGAATAAAAGTCTAAGTGTGAATAAATGAGTGTTGTTTTCTCTTTTAGGAGAGTTAAGGATGGTGCCCAGCTAGTGTATGACTGTGCTCATGAACATGAGTATGTTGTGCTTGGTAGTGCCACCCTAAAGCTCATTAGAGAGTCACTAGGAATCCCTAGGAGAACTATGAGTTCATCCCAGTAGCAGGGTTGGTTCGAGCACAGTACGAGGAGTTCATCTCACTACTTTGGGCCAATTGGCTCAGACTGCGGTGACTGTTTCTCGTTACATGGACCAACGTGATGCAGATCGGGGTCCTCAGAAGTCATTAGAGTCTTTTTGCTTTTGTTGCTTCTTAGGATCTGAATAAGTGGGCGGCGCGTTGTTCTCGATTGGTCTACATGAATACATTATGATGGCTCATTGATCATCATCTGCATGATCACCTAGGTGACAATTCTTTTATGCTTTATAATTATGATTCAAACCCTCATGAGTATCGACATGTTGCAGTGAATTTGCTTAATCTTGCCTGGACACTCTTTGATCTTACTTTAGCAAGATTGTGCTCGATTGGTGGGGATTTGTTCTAAAATGACATGGGTCAGGAGAATTAATGTTTTAAACTATTTTTCTTAGCCTTAGCATTTATCACCAAGATTAATTTGGATGTTATCTTTTTGTTCTTTGAGTACATTACTACTTGAGGACAAGAAAAGGTTTAAGCTTGGGGTGGTTGATAACACCCAAATTTAGGCATCTATGCTAAACATTTATTTATGGTTTTGTGTCATTATAGCCTTAATATGCCCAAAATAACCCTAGATCCTTCTCTTTTAGTAATTTATATCTTTTCATAGATAAAGTTGCTCAACTAGCCAATTTTAGGACTTGTAGGCACTGAACCTAAAAAGACATCTATTCTATAAGATTTCTCCCCAACACATGATTTTTGCAGTAGCTTAACTTCCATCTGTCGCGACCGCGGTAGACTAAGCATCACACAATGTGCACATGCTTAAGAGATTGTGGTCCCACTAACCGACTAGCAGGCCCAAGAAACTTTTGATATCTTGGACCCTATTTTTTATTACCAGTCCTTTATCAAAATACATCCTCTCCAATTATAAGGTTCATTGATGCAGGCCCATCGACCACCAGCAATACCCCCCCCCCCCCGTGGGGGTGGGTTTCGGCCATGACCACGACCAAGAAGGATGTTACGATCGCAGTCAAGAAGACAATGCCACGACCACGGCCTAGACGTTGTGTCGGATGACAGATCCTCTCTATGGATCCTTGGCCAATAGGCACTCCCATATAGACTCTACAACCCGATATAAACTCAAATTAGGGTTTACACTCAACACTTTCGTGGTCTTTTCATCACCAAGAATACTATCATTCAAAAATTATTCAAACATGATGAATATTTTTTATCTATCCTATAGATGATACTAGGAGAGAGTAGGGACACTCTAGAGGTTGTAATTTGCATATAAACCCTTCATTTTGAGTAAATTACAACTTGCACCAAAATTGGTACACAAGTCACTAGCATTATTCAAACAAGTTCAAACTTGGAATTTAGGCTTTCCACAAGCCACCACCTAGCATCATTATCTTTATTATGATGCTAAAACACTTAGGGAACATTCAAAATGTGACAAATTTCAATATATCCCCTCATCTTGGGTAAATTGCATTTTGGTCCAAAATAAGAGAACATTGCTCAAACATTATTTAAACAGGACCAAATTTGAAACATAAGTTTGTCAACTAATAAAAAAACTCTTTAGAGGTTTATATTAAAGTTCTAAGCAACTTATTTATACAAAACAAATAGGGTTAACTCATAACCCAGGTCATGGTCATTACAGAAACAATTTAGGTGTGCAGCTATCATGTCTAGCCAGTGGAGAGGGTTGGAAGAGGTTGCTAGGTGGACCCATCAACCATTAGAAAAGTATACATGTGGGGCTAACATCCAAATACAACTATACCTATAGACCGAGTTGGTAGTTTCCCAGTTAGCCAACCCAGAGTGTTATACCCTCATTTTTCCTAAACTATGTAATGAGATTTGTAAATCTCCTTTTAATGATAAATGAAATCAATGGTGGATTTATTTGTTTTTATTGGATGGATTTCATTTACAATAGCCTTGTTTGGTTTATTAGTGGGCTTTATTGGCTAGTGAGCCCAATTACAAGATAAAAGAAAAAGGAATTTATTTAATAAAAGGGAAAAGTAAGTAAGAAAGAAAGAATAAGAGAAAAAGACAAAGGAATATTTCCCAAGAAGGGATTTCATGCCTTCAGGGTTCCTTGAAGTCTAAGGAATTCAAGATGTTAAGATAATGGCAAAGGAAAAAGAAATATCAATTAAAATTGGGTTAATTAATGGATAACTTGGATGTGAAGGAAACACCCTTTTTTGTTGGAATTTGGATTTCAAATTTAATACTCGATTAGATAATGCCAAGATGGAGTTTCCTATAAATTTTGAGAGAAAAATAGTAATTGAGGAAAGACAAATGAATTTCCCAAGTTTCCTTGTTAAAATCCCATTTTTAATCGTTTTTTTTTTGGAAATTAGGTTTTGGGGAGCGAGATCAGCCGTTGGATGCCCCGCGTGGTCTAGGGGACCACAGATCCAAGGGTAGTTGATCATCGTATACCCCAATTCACAGAAGGAAAGGGAGAATAAATAGGAATCCTATTTTCTTTTGATTAAGGCAATAATTCGATGAACTAATGAGTCCATCTACTTCGGGAGAATGTTCTGAAGAATCTAGACCCTAGTTTTATGTGCTACCATTGACGACGGAAGAAGTTCCCAATCTGCGGGACTCCCAGATCCAAACCTATATATAGGGAGGGTATTCGAGGGCACCAGCATACCTAAAGCCTACCCTAAACTCTTCGGAGAGCGATGACAAGATGATTGACGAGTTCAATTGAGCTTTTGACCCTGACCTTCCCCCTCTGCAACCTGTCGACCTCGTCGGAGTTTCGTCGACCTGCTAAGGGTGAAGGCATGATGTGAATGAGCAATTGAAAGGCTCATTGAGTTTGGGTGGCAGCGGCGAAGCTTCTGAGCTTCCTAGATTGTTTGTTGGTGGCTTGGACCTCGGAGTCAACCTCGGCGTTGACCTCGACTCTGCTCATGCAAGGAGGAAGACGACGAACAGCGATCGTCTGATCGAGGTCCATCGTGATCCCACATGGAGATCCGACGGTCCAGAGAGGGACTAACTATTTTTGACATGCATGATGAGAAGTGTTAGATCTAAAGGGTGGATCATTGGTCCGTCGATCAAACGGTCGTCGATTTTCTGGTAAATTGCCTCTCTACTCAACTATTATTGAAAAAGGCTTTTTCTTATAAAAATCGTAGAAATTACTAGAAAACTCAGATGAATATACTTTACACATGAAAGTTGATCAGAAAAATACAAGGAATAATATAAAAATAGTTTGAAATCCTAATTCTATCTCCTTTTGCAAAAATATATTATTTTGATGGAAAATGTTTTAAAATTAGGTTAGAAACCCTAATGGATGGTAATGGATGTTTTATGAGGAATAATGGGTTTATTCGAGAATTATTAACTTGTTATATGATAATTTTGAGTCTTAACCTGATTTAGAAGGATAATTGCATGATTTAGGGTTTTAAACCTAGTATCGTTATAATGCATTTAGAAACCCTAATTTAGGGTAAAAGAAGAGAGAATTATAGTTAATTCGAAAATATGGAATTATGTTGTCAAAAAATGATCCTAAGCCTATTAGGAGAGACAAGATGAGAAACCTAGGGTTTATGAGTAATTTTACCTAATTAGGTTTTGAAGTAATAAAAGTGAGGCAAAACCCTAATTGCAAGTGAAACCCTAAAAAGAGGTAGAAATCCTTAAAAGGAATAGAAACCCTAAGAAGCAAGATGGTTTGGATAGATCTTAATAAAAAGGAATTGTATGGTTATTTCAGGATTCTTATACTTGCTTGCTTGATTGGATTTCCTTTCTTGGTTGATTCTATCTCAAAGATCTGCAAAATAGCTATGTGGTAATTTATGGTTAACTGCTTTAGTTTCATGGAGATTTCTCAGGTGATTGATCGAATTGAATGCAACCTATCTGCTTGGATGTTCATATACGCAAATTCATAAAGTCACTATGATTATTACAATTGTGATATAAGTGTGTACTCTCACACCTACATGCCACCCTGATGTAAGATGCAATGAGGTCAAGCCCCAGAGGGAAGACCAATGGGCACCATGAGAGGTGACCCCAGGCACCAAGCTTAGGATAGAGAAGGTGGCCTTATGATATTGCATGACTAATGGGCACCATGAGAGGTGACCCCAGGCACCAAGCTCAGGATGGAGAAGGTGGCCTTAAGTCAATTGCAAAAGAGAAACCCTAAAGAGGGTATTCCATGGTTAGGGCAAAAGCAGTGGAGATTGACACACTGAAAACATAAATTGAATTGTTAATTAACTTGATTGTGATATTTAGGTTGTTAGCCATATATGTGACATTTTGGTTGTCCCCACATACCGACATATTCATTTATGCTGACCGATGTTTTGTTTGTCGGCGTTTTAGGTACAAAATTGAAAAGGAAAAACAGTAAAGTGGCATATTGTGGAAATAAGAATTAAAGTGCAAGGAGGATTAGTTAGAATAGATTCCAACTGTGGATAGAAGTTAGATATCCAAGTTTTTAAAAAGGTATGCAAAGTTTTATTTTAATCCAGCCTTTCAGTATAGTTTGGTAGAATTTTATAATTTTATTGATTATTTGTTGAACCTTTGATCCAGTTAATTGGGATAATTGCTCTGACCTCTTGGTCTCCATTAATTGGGGGTTACTAGGAGGTGGGGTCATTACATTTGGTATTAGAACATGGGTTCCACATTTAATCTTTAGTAATTATTGAATTTTACAAATTCTGTAGAACCGAGGGAGTTATTAGAGAATTTTCCGAAAGACAGAGGTGTCTAGAAAAGGATCACGGTCCGGGGACTGGCAATATTTTCCTCTGCCCCGCTAGTCGGTCACTAGGACTCTCGGATGCAGTGTGAGTGCCTGGCCAATGTCTTAGGTTCTAACTTGAAATAAGATACCTTTAGGACTCTCTCATCTTTTTCGTCGCTTCTCAACCCTAATTCAATTAAGGATTCTAAGATTTAGGGTTTTCTTCTCTTTCCCACCCGCCTGAGGTATGGGTAAGTATGATAAGGTTTACAGAATCATCCATCAAATTAATAAAAGATACGTAAGCAAGATGTCATCGACATAAGTATAATTACTTTAAATGTAGACTAAAGGTCTGTTTGTATGCTTATGTAGATGGCTCGAGTGAAGACGGTTTCTATCCCTGAGGCCACCAATGGTGGTTGGCCTCCCTGCAAGGGAAAGGGATCTTCTGAGAAAAGGAAGAGGAACCATGGTGGTGAATCCTCAAAGAAGAGGAAGAGACCAGAAGAAGCAGAAGGCGAAGTCCCCGATCCTGAACTGATACCCTTTGACAACCTTGAGAAGGAACGGGAGGAACCTATATACGAGGAAGAGGCCCAGATGGAAGAGGACCAGTCTGGTGGTCTGAAACCAACTATGGTGGTTCACACCACTGATGCTTTATGGATGGAGAAGCAGAAGAGGCTGACGGAGGCCATCAGTGCTCTGGCCCTCAGAGATATAGCTAGAGACGAGAATGGAGAACTGCAACCTGTTTATCCTCGACTCAGAGCCATTTATCCTCGACTCAGAGCCACCATCCTGGACTTTGTCAAGCTAAACATCAAGAAGTTCTGGGGAGAGGATAAGTCAGAAGTGGTCAACAAAGAGGAAGCCTGGCTGTTGGCAGTCAAGAATTGATTATGCATGCTTGAGGTACAGTCGGACAAGAAGGTTTTTTTTGCTGCTCACATCTTGGAAGGAGCAGCCAAGATATGGCGGGAGAACCATATCATGGGGAGAGACTTGAGTGAAGAACCAATGGTGTGGATCAACTTCAAGACTGCCTTCACCGCCAGATTCATCCCCCTCTCAGCTAAGAAGGAGAAGGAGTGAGAGTTCACCAACATGACCCAAGGAAACTCGTCAGTTGCGGACTTTGGTTGCATGTTATGCATCCTGGAGTGCTTTAGACATATGATGGATGAAGATAGGAGGGTGGACCACTTCATTGAGCGTCTGCATCCTGCCATCAAGCCTCATGTGATGGCCAGTAATCTGAAGGCCTTTGCCAAAGCCTACAACACCACCTTGGACATGGAAAGGATGATGATGCCTACTCAGAACCCCTCTAAAGGATACATGGGTTTCACTGAAGGAGCTTAGGGGTAGAAGAATGACCACAAGAAGGGACAAGGGTGTAACCACAACAAAGGAAAGCATGGACACAAAGGCAAGCCACGTGGTGAGAATTACTTTTAGAAGTGTCACACCTATGGATGGAACACCCTGGGAAGTGCTGCTTTGAGAAGAAGGTGTGCTACCATTGCCAGCAAGAGGGACAATTCATCACCAACTATCCTCATCCTGATCCGAGAGGCCCAGTGGCAGCACAACCATTAGCAGTAGCACCCCCAGTAGGAGGGAAAGCACCAGCTAGAGGACCCCCTGTTGGAGAAAGGAGGCAAGCTAGAGTGTTCACCATTAATAATGAAGAAGCTCAGGCGAATGCTAATATGCTGATCGAGGGTAATCACCCATAGATTTTTCCTTTTAGTTTAGTAGATCATGTAATAGCTTTTTGATATAGTATGAACTATGTAGGCTTGCTGGAAGTCATGGGACAAAATGTAAAAGCATTTTTTTATTCTAGTTCTACTAATACTTTTATTTCGAGAAATCTGGCAACTATGCTTTCTTTGTACATCAAGGATTTAGGTTATGTTTTGGATGTCACAACCGTGAGTGGTTGTATATATACATCTCTTTTGAAAACACCTATCTTGCTAGTTAAGTATCTAAACCATGAACTTCCCACTGACTTCATCCTCCTCGATATGAATGATTTTGATGTAATCATTGGTATGGATTGGTTGTACACCTATAGAGCTCAGATTGATTGTAGGGAGAAGAAGATTCTTATTAGGAAGCTTGGCCATCCACACTTCACCATTCGAGGAAGGAAAGATACAACTACCAGCCTTTATGTGTCAGTCTTAAAGGATGAGTGGATGATATCCAAAGGTTGCCGAGCATATCTAGCCATAGTTACCGAACCTAAAACCAAGGGGCGATGCTTAGAGGAGATAGAGGTGGTTCAGGAGTATGTGGATGTGTTTCTGAATGATCTACTAGAGATTCCCCCTGAGAGAGAGGTAGATTTCTCCATCAAGTTAGCTCCCGAGACTAACCCTATATCTAAGGCACCCTATAGAATGGCCCCTGATGAGTTTCTTGAGTTGAAAACCCAATTGCATGAGTTGTTAGATAAAGGTTTTATCTGACCCAGTACATCACCATGGGGAGCACCAGTTCTCTTTGTGAAGAAGAAGGATGGGTTGCTTCGGATGTGTATTGATTATCGGATGATCAATCAGGAAACCATTAAGAACAAGTACCCCTTGCCTAGAATAGATGACCTGTTTGACCAACTCAAATCAGCTCGAGTCTTTTCCAAGATTGATTTGAGGTTAGGATACCATCAGGTGAGAGTGAGAAGTGAGGATATACCTAAAACAGCTTTCCGAACCCGATATGGCCATTATGAGTTTGTAGTCATGCCATTTGGGTTGTCCAATAAACCCAGTGTCTTTATGGACCTTATGAACAGTGTGTTCCAACCTTTCCTTGACTCCTTCGTGATCATGTTCATAGATGACATCTTGGTGTACTCTGATGACCTAGCCCAACACCGTGACCATCTGGGTAGATTCCTTGATATCCTGAGAAGGCATAAGTTCTATGGAAAGTTCTCAAAATGTGAGTTTTGGATAGACCGAGTCATGTTTCTCGAACACATCATCTCAGGAGGAACAATCGCAGTAGATCCAGCTAAAGTGTCGACAGTTCGAGACTGGCCCACACTGAAGAACCCCTTTGAGATTCTAAGCTTCTTGGGGTTGGTCGGATACTATCGACGCTTCATCAAGGATTTCTCAAAGACCGCCTTGTCGCTGACCATGTTGACTCGGAAGGATACGAAGTTCATGTGGTCTGATGTATGTGATGCTCATTTCTAGGAGCTAAAGAAGAAGTTGACCACTACCCCAGTGTTGAACCTACCTTCCGGCAATGAGGGTTTTGTGATATTCACTGATGCTTTAAAGATGGGACTTGGTTATGTGTTGGAACAGAATTGGCATGTGGTTGCATATGCTTCCCAACAACTCAAGCCCAAAGAGGTGAATTACTCAATGCATGACCTAGAAATGGCTCCTATCATTTATGCATTAAAGATATGGCAGCATTACCTGTATGGTGCTACCTTTGAGATCCTCACCAACCATAAGAGTTTGAAGTACCTCCTGACACTGAGAGACTTGAACCTACAACAATGACGATGGATGTAGTACATGAAGGATTACGAATTTACCATCGCCTATCATCTTGGTAAGGCGAATGTCATAGATGATGCTTTGAGTCAGAAATAGCTCAAGTGTGCAACTATTATGTCCAGTCAGTGGAAGAGTTTAGAGGAACTGGTGGAGTGGACTCCACAACCGCTTGAAGATCGAGTTCGATTGGCCAATATCCATATCCAATCTGAGTTGTTAGGCGAGATCATGGTAGCACAGTTGGTCAGTGGAGAGCTCAACAAGATGAAGGGTTTGATGATGAAGCCACAGATCTGTCTCTTAGTAGGAGTAGACGGAGGAATTAGATTTGATAATCATATATGGGTTCTTGTGGATTCACTGATAAGGGAACATATCCTACAAGAGGCTCATGGTTCTAAGTATATGTTGCACCCGGGAGCTACCCAGATGTTTAATGACTTGTAGAGGTTTTTCCAGTGGCCGAGAATGAAGAGAGACATTGCGACATATGTGGCAAGCTGTCTTATGTGCCAGATGGTGAAGGCTGAACACCAACGACCCGGTGGACTGTTACAAGCAATAGAGATTCCTGAATGGAAATGGGAGCATATCACCATGGATTTTGTGGTGGGTCTACCCCGGACCAAGAAAGGTCATGATGTGATATGGGTTGTGGTAGATCGTCTTATCAAGTTAGTACATTTCCTTTCCCTAAAGACCACTGCCAAGGTGTCAGATCTAGCTGAGCTTTATATTAGAGATATAGTGTGTTTGCATGGCGTACCCAGTTCCATCATCTCTGATAGAGACCCAAAGTTTACTTCCAAGTTGTGGAACCAAGTTCAAGAGGAACTTGGTACAAGGTTGAAGTTCAGTACCACTTATCACCCCCAGACGGATGGTCAGTCAGAAAGAACAATCCAAACATTAGAAGATTTGTTGAGAGCTTGTGTGCTCAATTGGGGTGGCTCATGGGAGCAGTATTTACCTTTAGCCGAGTTTGCCTACAACAACAGCTACCAAGCCAGTATCGAGATGCCTCCATATGAAGCTCTTTATGGGAGAACGTGTCAGTCACCACTTCACTGAGATGATGTCGGTGAGAGGACCCTATTGAGGTCAGATGAACTCCAAGTGTATGCTGATAAAGTCACTTTGATCAAGCAGAGGCTGAAGAGAGCCCAAGATCGATAGAAGTCATATGCTGATGCAAAGCGAACTGATGTGCATTTCACTGTGGGAGAGCATGTTTTCCTGAAAATCCGACCGCTCTGAGCTATAGCCAAGAACAGAGGAAATTTGAGTCCTCGATACGTGGGTATGTTTGAGGTATTAGAACGGATTGGTGAAGCTACATATCATTTGACATTACCCCGTCAGTATAGTATGATGCATGATGTGTTTCACGTGTCCAATCTGAAGCGATATGTGTAAGATTCGAGCCATGTGCTGAGCATTGAGCCTATTGAGCTTCAAGGGAAGCTGACCTATCCTGAGTCACCTCTGTGGATTCTAGATACCAAGGTGAAAGAACTTAGATGTAAGAATATAGAGATGGTAAAGGTTCTTTGGAAGCACCATGGAGAGGATGAGGCCACATGGGAGCTAAAGGCGGACATGGAAAAAGCATATCCTGACTTGTTTGTTTGATTGTTGAATTTTGAGGGCGAAATTTCTATAAGGAGGGGAGGATGTTATACCCTCATTTTTCCTAAACTATGTAATGAGATTTGTAAATATCCTTTTAATGATAATTGAATCAGTGGTGGATTTATTTGTTTCTATTAGATGGATTTCATTTACAATAGCCTTGTTTGGTTGCTTAGTGGGCTTTATTGGCTAGTGAGCCCAATTACAAGATAAAAGAAAAAGGAATTTATTTAATAAAAGGGATAAGTAAGTAAGAAAGAAAGAATAATAGAAAAAGGCAAAGGAATATATCCTAAGAAGGGATTTCATGCCTTTAGGGTTCCTTGAAGTCCAAGGAATTCAAGATGTTAAGATAATGGCAAAGGAAAAAGAAATATAAATTAAAATTGGGTTAATTAATGGATAACTTGGATGTGAAGGAAACACCCTTTTTTCGTTGGAATTTAGATTTCAAATTTAATGCTCTATTAGATAATGCCAAGATGGAGTTTCCTCTAAATTTTGAGAGAAAAAATAGTAATCGAGGAAAGAGAAATGAATTTCCCAAGTTTCCTGGTTAAAATCCCATTGTTAATCATTTTTTTTAAATTAGGTTTTGGGGAGCGAGATCAGCCGTTGGATGCCCTGCGTGGTCCAGGGGACCACGGATCCAAGGGTAGCTGATCATCGTCTACCCCAATTCATAGAAGGAAAGGGATAAGAAATAGGAATCCTATTTTCTTGCGATTAAGGCGATAATTCGATGAACTAATGAGTCCATCTACTTTGGGAGAGTGTTCTGAAGAATCTAGACCCTAATTTTATGTGCTACCATCGACGAGGGAAGAAGTTCCCAATCTGCGGGACTCCCAGATCTAACCCTATATATAGGGAGGGTATTCAAGGGCACTAGCATACCTAAAGCCTACCCTAAACTCTTCGAAGAGAGACAACGAGACGATCGACGAGTTCAATTGAGCTTTTAACCCTGGCCTTCCCCCTCTGCAACCTGCCGACCTCGCCGGAGTTCCGACGACCTGCTAAGGGTGAAAGCATAATGCGAACGAGCAATTGAAAGGCTCGTTGAGTTCATGCGGAAGCGGTGAAGCTTCCGAGCTTCCTAGATTGTTTGCTGGTGGCCTGGACCTCAGAGTCAACCTCAACGTTGACCTCAACTCTGCTCGCGCAAGGAGGAAGACGACGAACATCGATCGTCCGATCACGGTCCATCATGATCCCGCGTGGAGATATGACGATCTAGAGAGGGACCGGCTATTTTATATGTGCGTGACGAGAAGCGTTAGATACAAAGGGTGGATCATCAGTCCACCGATCAAACGACCGCCGATTTTCTGGTAAATCGCCTCTCTACTCAAATATTATTGAAAAAAGATTTTTCTTATAAAAGTCATAGAAATTACTAGAAAACTCAGATGAATACACTTTATCATGAAAGTTGATCAAAAAAATACAAGGAATAAGACAAAAATAGTTTGAAAGCCTATTTCCATCTCTTTTTGCAAAAGTATATTATTTTGATGGAAAATGTATTAAAATTAGGTTAGAAACCCTAATTGATGGTAATGGATGTTTTTATGAAGAATAATGGGTTTATTCGAGAATTATTAACATGTTATATGATAATGTTGAGTCTTAACCTGGTTTAGAAGGATAATTGCATGATTTAGGATTTTAAACCTAGTATGGTTGATAATGCATTTAGAAACCCTAATTTAGGGTAAAAGAAGAAAGAATTATAGTTAATTCAAAATTATGGAATTATGTTGTCAAAAAATGATCCTAAGCCTGTTAGGAGAGACAAGATGAGAAACCTAGGGTTTATGAGTAATTTTACCTAATTAGGGTTTGAAGTAATAAAAGTGAGGCAAAACCCTAATTGCAAGTGAAACCCTAAAAAGAGGTAGAAATCCTAAAAAAGAATAGAAACCCTAAGAAGCAAGATGGTTTGGATAGATCTTAATAAAAATGAATTGTATGGTTATTTCAGGATTCTTGTACTTGCTTGCTTGATTGGATTTCTTTTCTTGGTTGATTCTATCTCAAAGATCTGCAAAATAGGTATGTGGTTATTTATGGTTAACCACTTTAGTTTCATAGAGATTTCTCAGGTGATTGATCAAATTGAATGCAACCTATCTGCTTGGATGTTCATATACACAAATTCATAAAGTCACTATGATTATCACAATTATGATATAAGTGTGTACTCTCGCACCTACATGCCACCCTGATGTAAGATGCAATGAGGTCAAGCCCCAGAAGGAAGACCAATGGGCACCATGAGAGGTGACCCCAGGCACCAAGCTCAGGATAGAGAAGGTGGCCTTATGATATTGCATGACTAATGGGCACCATGAGAGGTGACCCCATGCACCAAGCTTAGGATGGAGAAGGTGGCCTTAAGTCAATTGCAAAAGAGAAACCCTAGAGAGGGTATTCCAGGCTTAGGACAAAAGCGGTGGAGATTGACACACTAAAAACGTAAATTGAATTGTTAATTAACTTGATTGTGATATTTAGGTTGTTAGCCATATATGCAAATTTTGGTTGTCCTCACATACAGGCATATTCATTTATGCTGACCGACGTTTTGTTTGTCGGCGTTTTAGGTACAAATTGAAAAGGACAAACAGTAAAGTGGCATATTGTGGAAATAAGAATTAAAGTGCAAGGAGGATTAGTTAGAATAGATTCCAGCTGTGGATAGAAGTTAGATATCCAATTTTTTAAAAAGGTCTGCAAAGTTTTATTTTAATCCAGCCTTTCAATAAAGTTTGGTAGAATTTTATAATTATTATTGATTATTTGTCGAACCTTTGATCCGGTTAATTGGGATAACGACTCTGACCTCTTGGTCTCCCTTAATTGGGGGTTACTGGGAGGCAGGGTCGTTACACGGAGCTTGATGAGATGAAAGGTTTGTTAGAGCAACCTCATATGCACCTCTCAGGAAGAGTAGGTGGTGAAATCCACTAATAGAGTGTTTTAGGGTTTATGAGGATTTGCCCTTGAAGAATCATGTCATGTAAGAAGCTCATGATTCTAAGTACACTATACACCCTGGTACTACCAAGATGGATGAGGTTTGTAGCGATACCTTGGAAATCTGGAATGAAGAAGGATATAGAGGCATATGTGGCCAGATGTCACGCATGCTAGAGGGTGAATGTAAAGAAGTGAAACCACTCCTCTACTAGAAAGAAAAGACCACATACCTTGAACCAAACACCACAAAATTTTTTCCAAAGGGATGGAGACCAATTCATTCAACATGTATGTGTCATTACACAATGAGTAGTAGCGGAAAATATCATTATCTAACAATTTACAAAGCTTGATAACATAAAACAACACTTCACCGCATATGGGTATCCAAAAAGAAAACTAAACATATAAGCCAAAGATCAAACTGAGGGTCATCTAACCACCTCTTCAAATTTCCCAAAAGCTCAGCTACAAGGTCAATGTCAAAGTTCACCTCTCCTTGGTCAAACCTGGGGTTGGAAGCATACCCCACAAAAGAAGAGAAGAAAGGAAACACATCAGCAAAAAGTGGGTATGTGTATGTGTAACATCCTCAATTTCATAGATAATGTAAGCCTTTAATGTGGGGTCTTCTAGTGAAGGCATGCCAAGAGACATAATGAATGTAACCATGGCTAGGTATATAATCAAGTACACAAAATGTGTAATCCAAGCCATCTGATCAACCAATACACACATAATGACTTTAATGTGTATGATTGTAGTCGGTTGTATATGAATATAAATGAATTATTCCTATGGACAATAAGGTGACGAATATATAATATGATGAGTCCAGTTCATGACTTGAGAGCCTTAGACCTAGCTTAGGTCTTCCTGTTATGTAACTAAGAAATGTTGATCACATGTGTCATACATGGGCTTCATTTAAGAAATTATATGGGTTGAAGACTTATTTTCATGATTTGAAACACAATCAAACTAAGGGACCCTTTGAAATGCTAAGGGACGGGCCATGTGCCCTAGAGCTCAATTTCAGCCCTATTGGACCAATTAAATTCTACAAATAGGTCCTTGGAGTGCAAATTGAGAATGAAGTATTTTGTGGTCATAATGAATGCTCAAAATATTTTTTCGTAGAATAATAATTAGAATATAAGATTGTGAGAGAAATTTTAGATGATTTTGATGTATATAGTGGTCTAGGTAATTAAATTAGTAATTATAATGTTTTTATTTAAAAGATATGTTTGGAGTATTTGTACAACTAGTTTTTACTTAAAATATTTCTCCTATAAAGTTGATGGTAATATAGTTTTTACCCCAAAATTTGAAGTCAAACCGAGCTATAGAGTGATTTGTATAAATATTTCTTTAGTTTGGAGTTTTATCAAAAAGAAGGAGAAAAAAAAAAAAAAAGGGGTGGGGCGACTCCAGTCCGTATCAGACTGAAGAGCCGCGCCCAACA
The DNA here is from genome assembly GCA_963693085.1 of Alisma plantago-aquatica. Lineage (NCBI taxonomy): Eukaryota > Viridiplantae > Streptophyta > Magnoliopsida > Alismatales > Alismataceae > Alisma > Alisma plantago-aquatica. Next base: position 912,373,087 of record OY856410.1, read on the forward strand.
GAACAGGGGGCGGAACAGAGCCCCCACAAAGAGGGAGCCTTGCCCGAGATCCGAAGGGCAAAAGGCTATAAAAGCCTCATTCTGTAGATCCGGAGGGTTGGATGAATTCGCGGCTAGGGTTCCAGTCAAAATCGTGGGCTAGCAAAGGAGATCGAAGAAGAAGAAAGGGAGCAGGCCGGCGGCGGCCATGGGGGTTACAGGTCTAAAACCCTCCATCCATGGCTTGGTCGCGCCCAGAGGGGGGTGAGTACTATCCAGGGTAGCATCTCGGAGATGTTGGCGGCTTATTGGTGGCCTCCACGCATGGATCGGACGCCTATAGATGGCGGCGTGAGCAAGACTGAAACAGGGGAGCCACAGCTCCTATGCGTGCGTCAAAGCAGGAGGAAGGCCTGAGAGGCATAGGTGTCGTTTGGAGAAGAAACAATCTGGTCCATTGGATCTCAAATCAACGGTCAAGATTAATCTTGAGTAAGGTAACTTCTAAAATTCATATCTTGAGCTACAGATCTCAGTTTGGGACAAATAAGGTACCTATGGAAAGCTATTTGAGTGTACTATCATGTAAAAATAGTTCCTAAGTATAATTTGGATGTCTGATATTTATTATATTCTGGGTAGACAAAACTATATGATTTTGATGTTTTGCCAATTAAAAATAGTAAACGCCTTTAGAAATTTATACAAAATTTACTGAATGTGTATTTTTATATTTTTAACATTAATCCAGATCCTGATCTTTCATATATGAAGTTTTAATGAGGTTTTTAATGTAAATCCTAATAAGGGTATTTTAGGTATTTCACTCATGATATGATTTTTTTAAATGATCTAATATTTTATACATGATCTTACTATATTGTGTGATTACTTTTCTAGAGATTTGATAGATTTTCTGGTGTTATTATATTTGTATTAAGATTTGGACCTGAGTGACCATTATGTGTGGGTAATAGATGATTGTCTTGACAATAAGTGATATATGTATGGCCAATTAGGCCTGATATTAGTAATGTGAGGGTATTCTACTTTGATTTTCTAATTGAGTCAGTAAGTATAGAATATGTGACTATGTTTGAGAATTATTCTCATTATATGAAGTATATGTTCATATTAGTGCATAAGACGATTTATGTCTTATTTGAGTATAAAGATAATATTTATTATATAGTATGTGTTTTATTTTATTTTAACGCCAAGATTTTATGGTGATTCTAGATTAAAGTTATGTTTAGTCTAAATAAGAACCCTAAGTTGGTATATGTAGTTAGGAAGATGGGGTTTTGAGATTTGGGAATAGAAAGAGAGAATATAGGCTTGGACTGATAAAACTATGATGATATCCAGGTTATTAAAGTGATGGAACGTAGAATGGAGACCTCCTTATTGATGCCATCTGTATAAGAGGTAAGTGGTTCATGCCCATGAGTATTTACGTTTATCAAATCAAGTACATTTACATGCTTCTTAGATAAGACCTTCATGTCCTACATTCTGAGTTAAATATGTAAGAAATATTTTATGTGCTTATGATTGTAGAAATTCATATGCTCAATACTTAAGTAGTGATGTGTCATGGAATGATTCTAGATCATGAAGTTAAGTTCATAAGAAGGATAAGAAAATATAGTTCTATCATATCTCTTAAATATAGATGTAACCATGTATTGAGATTTCAAATAGGAACATATCATCAAGGTTTCTTATATATGTAGTGATCTAAGAAATTAAGAAGTAAAATAGATTCTTTAATAAGGTTGATGTTTAAAAGTTAAGTATTATGTGAGAATATGGTTGTTGCACATGGTAGACCATGGCCCAATATCTAGGATAAATGTACTAAAGTGGCATTAAAGATATTATAACATGAGTTTGTGATGATATTATCATATTATGAGATATTAAGCCATGATTGAGTTGCACGAAGAGAATCTATATGATTTCTACCTTAAGGTTTAAGATTTAAGTTCATACAAATGTTTTGAGATCAGACTTAATGAGATTAAATTGAGTATGATTAAGATGCAACTTAAGATTTTCTAAGGTTTCTATTCTATGGTTTATGATTTTAAGACTTAAGTCCATTAAGATCAGCTTTGGATGAGGTTTTAACAGAGAATGAATTATCTTGCCAAGAATCAGATATCATACTTTAGCTATACACATTACCTAAGTTACTTTTGTATATTTAGTATTTCTATACTCATTTCAGGTCTTGTCTCATAAGACATTAGACTCATGTGTGATATAATTGGTATAATGAAGTAATCTTACCAAATCAGAGTTTTAGAATAAAGTTTACCTAGATAATGAGATACATGATTAAATCCAATAACAGATTTAGTTTGAACTCAAGAATAAGAGATTTAGATTCAGACTTAGACTACTCATTGTGTGAGTAGCCATATTTTGAATAAAAGGTACATGATATGCGTTATAGACCCAATCTCAAATATGTTGTAATTTGAGATACATATCCAAATTCTATAATAGATTATGTTCAGATTTTAAAGAGAAGAGATTCAGATTCAGATTCAGATTTCAGATTCAGAATTCAGTACATGTTTAGTACTCATTTTCAGATAAGTTTAGATTCAGTATCTAGTAAAGATAGACGTAAGATAATTAATTTGAAACATTCACATAATGCATTATATAATAAGTCCTCACCAGAGAGTCCCGGGACGATTCAGAGGGCGTGTTGCGCCAGACACTGCGGGTGTCACAGAGGGCATGTTATGCCAACAGAGGGTGCGTTGCACCATAGAGGACACTTCGGTGTCAACAGAGGGCACGTTGTGCCAACAGAGGGTGCGTTGCACCATAGAGGACACTTCGGTGTCACAGAGGAGGACTTATTGTATAATGGTGGCCACAAATAGATAAAAATCGTAAGTAAAAGATACTTTAGATTAGAACATGTCTGTAATCTCATCCAGAAGTGTGATGAGAGAAATTCAGATGAGATAAGTATGACCTAGACACTTTGGTGTAGGTCATGAGACCCATGATATAGGTCTCCAGAAAAGATAGAGTAGAAAGATAAGAGTTAAAGAACTCGAGAGTTATTATATTTTCATATTTTAATCAGCTTTTGCTATTAGTTTTAGAATGTCCTATAATATTTTGTAACCTTGTTAGCTCTTCAGTAATGTACATTTTAGAATACTCATGCCACTTACTCTAACGACCGTTTTTTCCAATGCATGGCTGGGGACGCGATGTCCGCAGGGTTTGGAGCAGTGGAAGATTTAAAGAATAAGAAAAGGTGTAGCAGGTTTTCAAGCTTGCCTAGTGGGGTGCCATCTACCGAGACGATCCAGAGTTTAGACATATTTTATTATGCACAGTATTCTTAGTAGAGTATGTTATATGACTTGTTTTTCTTTATCAAAACTATGTATGAATCAGTTTTCCAATTATGCAAAGTGTTTCATTTGCTTCTATTGCAATGATTATCATGTTTGTGACACTCCCAGATAAAAAAAAATATTTACTGCTTCCGCTCATGTGTTATGAAAATCTGGGTGTTACAATATGGTATCAGAGCAATTTGGTAAATGGCCACTAGGCAAACATGATTCTCATAGTCACCCTAGAGTGGAGAGGTAAGATCAAGGTTTAGGGATAGATTCCAAAGGAAGAATACCATAACCTAGAGTGATTAAGAGGCTTAAGCTCAGAATAGATAGATATCTTAGAGGCGGAAGTAAACCTAGTTTAGATCTAAATTAGCAACCTAAACCTAGCTAATGAGATAACTTCTTCATTCTCAATGGTTATGGCCAACCAATTGAGGATTGAAGAGGGATGTCTTAAGCAGTAGAACTTTTATGCATCTCTCATTTATTACTGGTCCATGTGGTATGGGACACATGTATCAGTGGGTGGGTGAGAGATAGCATCTCAGGATCCCACATCTCTAGGTATGTGCCTGATCACCACATATCTAGGAATGTAGGAGTTACCTGAAGGACCTTAGATTTGACAGTCATGTACAACTAATGTTAGAAAGTCATAACAAAGTTGAGATGAATGCCCTAAGTATAAATCCAAGTATAGTTTCACAAACCATAAGTATGAGTTGAGAAGTAGACCAAGGTAATAGATAATCCTCACCTAAATATTTTAGTGAAATACATAACATATCTCTTTTCATGCAAAAGGTTGAACATAAATTAAGAGGTAAGCAGAATCCTAAGGTGGGTAGTAGCCTAGAGAAATTTCGAGGACGAAATTTATTTTAAGGTGGGTAGAATTGTAACATCCTCAATTTCATAGATAATGTAAGCCTTTAATGTGGGGTCTTCTAGTGAAGGCATGCCAAGAGACATAATGAATGTAACCATGGCTAGGTATATAATCAAGTACACAAAATGTGTAATCCAAGCCATCTGATCAACCAATACACACATAATGACTTTAATGTGTATGATTGTAGTCGGTTGTATATGAATATAAATGAATTATTCCTATGGACAATAAGGTGACGAATATATAATATGATGAGTCCAGTTCATGACTTGAGAGCCTTAGACCTAGCTTAGGTCTTCCTGTTATGTAACTAAGAAATGTTGATCACATGTGTCATACATGGGCTTCAATTATGAAATTATATGGGTTGAAGACTTATTTTCATGATTTGAAACACAATCAAACTAAGGGACCCTTTGAAATGCTAAGGGACGGGCCATGTGCCCTAGAGCTCAATTTCAGCCCTATTGGACCAATTAAATTCTACAAATAGGTCCTTGGAGTGCAAATTGAGAATGAAGTATTTTTTGGTCATAATGAATGCTCAAAATATTTTTTCGTAGAATAATAATTAGAATATAAGATTGTGAGAGAAATTTTAGATGATTTTGATGTATATAGTGGTCTAGGTAATTAAATTAGTAATTATAATGTTTTTATTTAAAAGATATGTTTGGAGTATTTGTACAACTAGTTTTTACTTAAAATATTTCTCCTATAAAGTTGATGGTAATATAGTTTTTACCCCAAAATTTGAAGTCAAACCGAGCTATAGAGTGATTTGTATAAATATTTCTTTAGTTTGGAGTTTTATCAAAAAGAAGGAGAAAAAGAAAATAAAAAAGGGGTGGGGCGACTCCAGTCCGTATCAGACTGAAGAGCCGCGCCCAACAGAACAGGGGGCGGAACAGAGCCCCCACAAAGAGGGAGCCTTGCCCGAGATCCAAAGGGCAAAAGGCTATAAAAGCCTCATTCTGTAGATCCGGAGGGTTGGAAGAATTCGCGGCTAGGGTTCCAGTCAAAATCGTGGGCTAGCAAAGGAGATCGAAGAAGAAGAAAGGGAGCAGGCCGGCGGCGGCCATGGGGGTTACAGGTCTAAAACCCTCCATCCATGGCTTGGTCGCGCCCAGAGGGGGGTGAGCACTATCCAGGGTAGCAGCTCGGAGATGTTGGCGGCTTATTGGTGGCCTCCACGCATGGATCGGACGCCTATAGATGGCGGCGTGAGCAAGACTGAAACAGGGGAGCCGCAGCTCCTATGCGTGCGTCAAAGCAGGAGGAAGGCCTGAGAGGCATAGGTGTCGTTTGGAGAAGAAACAATCCGGTCCATTGGATCTCAAATCAACGGTCAAGATTAATCTTGAGTAAGGTAACTTCTAAAATTCATATCTTGAGCTACAGATCTCAGTTTGGGACAAATAAGGTACCTATGGAAAGCTATTTGAGTGTACTATCATGTAAAAATAGTTCCTAAGTATAATTTGGATGTCTGATATTTATTATATTCTGGGTAGACAAAACTATATGATTTTGATGTTTTGCCAATTAAAAATAGTAAACGCCTTTAGAAATTTATACAAAATTTACTGAATGTGTATTTTTATATTTTTAACATTAATCCAGATCCTGATCTTTCATATATGAAGTTTTAATGAGGTTTTTAATGTAAATCCTAATAAGGGTATTTTAGGTATTTCACTCATGATATGATTTTTTTAAATGATCTAATATTTTATACATGATCTTACTATATTGTGTGATTACTTTTCTAGAGATTTGATAGATTTTCTGGTGTTATTATATTTGTATTAAGATTTGGACCTGAGTGACCATTATGTGTGGGTAATAGATGATTATCTTGACAATAAGTGATATATGTATGGCCAATTAGGCCTGATATTAGTAATGTGAGGGTTTTCTACTTTGATTTTCTAATTGAGTCAGTAAGTATAGAATATGTGACTATGTTTGAGAATTATTCTCATTATATGAAGTATATGTTCATATTAGTGCATAAGACGATTTATGTCTTATTTGAGTATAAAGATAATATTTATTATATAGTATGTGTTTTATTTTATTTTAACGCCAAGATTTTATGGTGATTCTAGATTAAAGTTATGTTTAGTCTAAATAAGAACCCTAAGTTGGTATATGTAGTTAGGAAGATGGGGTTTTGAGATTTGGGAATAGAAAGAGAGAATATAGGCTTGGACTGATAAAACTATGATGATATCCAGGTTATTAAAGTGATGGAACGTAGAATGGAGACCTCCTTATTGATGCCATCTGTATAAGAGGTAAGTGGTTCATGCCCATGAGTATTTACGTTTATCAAATCAAGTACATTTACATGCTTCTTAGATAAGACCTTCATGTCCTACATTCTGAGTTAAATATGTAAGAAATATTTTATGTGCTTATGATTGTAGAAATTCATATGCTCAATACTTAAGTAGTGATGTGTCATGGAATGATTCTAGATCATGAAGTTAAGTTCATAAGAAGGATAAGAAAATATAGTTCTATCATATCTCTTAAATATAGATGTAACCATGTATTGAGATTTCAAATAGGAACATATCATCAAGGTTTCTTATATATGTAGTGATCTAAGAAATTAAGAAGTAAAATAGATTCTTTAATAAGGTTGATGTTTAAAAGTTAAGTATTATGTGAGAATATGGTTGTTGCACATGGTAGACCATGGCCCAATATCTAGGATAAATGTACTAAAGTGGCATTAAAGATATTGTAACATGAGTTTGTGATGATATTATCATATTATGAGATATTAAGCCATGATTGAGTTGCACGAAGAGAATCTATATGATTTCTACCTTAAGGTTTAAGATTTAAGTTCATACAAATGTTTTGAGATCAGACTTAATGAGATTAAATTGAGTATGATTAAGATGCAACTTAAGATTTTCTAAGGTTTCTATTCTATGGTTTATGATTTTAAGACTTAAGTCCATTAAGATCAGCTTTGGATGAGGTTTTAACAGAGAATGAATTATCTTGCCAAGAATCAGATATCATACTTTAGCTATACACATTACCTAAGTTACTTTTGTATATTTAGTATTTCTATACTCATTTCAGGTCTTGTCTCATAAGACATTAGACTCATGTGTGATATAATTGGTATAATGAAGTAATCTTACCAAATCAGAGTTTTAGAATAAAGTTTACCTAGATAATGAGATACATGATTAAATCCAATAACAGATTCAGTTTGAACTCAAGAATAAGAGATTTAGATTCAGACTTAGACTACTCACTGTGTGAGTAGCCATATTTTGAATAAAAGGTACATGATATGCGTTATAGACCCAATCTCAAATATGTTGTAATTTGAGATACATATCCAAATTCTATAATAGATTATGTTCAGATTTTAAAGAGAAGAGATTCAGATTCAAATTCAGATTTCAGATTCAGAATTCAGTACATGTTTAGTACTCAGTTTCAGATAAGTTTAGATTCAGTATCTAGTAAAGATAGACGTAAGATAATTAATTTGAAACATTCACATAATGCATTATATAATAAGTCCTCACCAGAGAGTCCCGGGACGATTCAGAGGGCGTGTTGTGCCAGACACTGCGGGTGTCACAGAGGGCATGTTATGCCAACAGAGGGTGCGTTGCACCATAGAGGACACTTCGGTGTCAACAGAGGGCACGTTGTGCCAACAGAGGGTGCGTTGCACCATAGAGGACACTTCGGTGTCACAGAGGAGGACTTATTGTATAATGGTGGCCACAAATAGATAAAAATCGTAAGTAAAAGATACTTTAGATTAGAACATGTCTGTAATCTCATCCAGAAGTGTGATGAGAGAAATTCAGATGAGATAAGTATGACCTAGACACTTTGGTGTAGGTCATGAGACCCATGATATAGGTCTCCAGAAAAGATAGAGTAGAAAGATAAGAGTTAAAGAACTCGAGAGATATTATATTTTCATATTTTAATCAGCTTTTGCTATTAGTTTTAGAATGTCCTATAATATTTTGTAACCTTGTTAGCTCTTCAGTAATGTACATTTTAGAATACTCATGCCACTTACTCTAACGACCGTTTTTTCCAATGCATGGCTGGGGACGCGATGTCCGCAGGGTTTGGAGCAGTGGAAGATTTAAAGAATAAGAAAAGGTGTAGCAGGTTTTCAAGCTTGCCTAGTGGGGTGCCATCTACCGAGACGATCCAGAGTTTAGACATATTTTATTATGCACAGTATTCTTAGTAGAGTATGTTATATGACTTGTTTTTCTTTATCAAAACTATGTATGAATCAGTTTTCCAAATATGCAAAGTGTTTCATTTGCTTCTATTGCAATGATTATCATGTTTGTGACACTCCCAGATAAAAAAAAATATTTACTGCTTCCGCTCATGTGTTATGAAAATCTGGGTGTTACAGTATGCTAAATAAAACTTTGAGAAATTTAAGCAATAAGGACATCAAATGTAAAATGCTTCCCATACAAGAGATAATGACTACCCACACAGGTATAAAAGAAGAGAAACATCATAACATGATAAAAGAGGATACTTTCCATATACAAAACAATAAAGATTATGCAACAATAGCACGTAAATAGGTAGTAGGGCACACACCCCACAATTATCATCAAATCTACATGCATGTGAGATAAACATAACCCTATAACAATATAAACACAAAGGCGGCCATGACTTCACATCCTTGAAAACCTGATAGAGTATGAGTCACCGTTAAACTCCCAATATATAAAAAGTTGAGACAAGGCTTCACATCCTTGAAACTCGGTTATGGGGCACCACCACCACCATCCCATAAGCAAAAATGGCATGCACCCAAAAAACCAATGTAATTTACACTACTCTAGTGCTACTGATTCACATAGCATGAAAAATATAGAGGCAAGTAAATAGTTTAGTCAGAATAATTCATGGTTTCCATCACACAATGGACAACACAAACATATAAACATCCACTTCAAAGTGGTACATATCAATATAAGAGACCAACATGCACCAAGGCATAAGATAGATATCAAGAAAATATTCAAGTCCATAACAAGCAAGATAGTTCACAAGAACCATGATAATAAGAGATAAGAGCAATGTGTATAGGCTATTGTCCATAGGACCAAGAGAAAGACAAAATATAGGTGAATTGCTCAATAAAGAATAATCAGGGATACAACATACCTCAATATCAGAGTCAAAAGTCCAAAGCACGTCTAGAACCAACTCTAGGTCACGAAAGAGCCTATTAAACACATATACAAATTTTATGTCAATTTCATACACATTAACCAACCTCTAAAAACCACCTTTTTATTTAATGTATGAATTATGTTATCAAATTTATGCCATATTTTAGTTTATGTTGTTAAGAGTAAAAAACATATTTTATGATATTTTTATGACTTATAAATATTTAGTTATGAATTATACAAGTTATTATCTTATTAATTACATCCATTAAAACCACCTCTTCAAAAAGTCAGATTCATGCGTCAAAACCAATACCATTATAAAGCTTGCATTTTTTTTAATTCAACGACTATTTTTATAGATTTTTCTGATCAACAAGTAATTAGTTATGAAATTTTAAAATGTGACCAATCAGATAATTCCACGTAATAAATTTGGATCGAAAGAGGAAAGAAGGAGAGTGTTACGACCCATATCAGGGTTAGTCAATAAATACCTCGAATTACGTGAAGACATCTCAATTAGTGTTGAGTATCAAATTAAACATCATGAATAATCAAGATAAGACAACATGTGAATCAATAGTCAAGATTTAATCATCTGAGGTAATTAATGATAATAGTAATGATGATTGTTGAGTTAATTGAGTTGAGTTGAGTGCTGAATAATGCAATTAGTGTTGAATATCAAATTAAATATCATGGTTAATCAAATAAGTTAATATGTGAAGCAATAGTTGAGTTTGAATCACCTGAGACAATTAATGGTGTCAATGTTGATTATTTAGTACTTTATGTTGAGCTGAGTACTCACTGTTGCAATTAGCGATTTGACCTGTTGTGACAAACTAGTTAACATAATCTTATGCTTTGAGGTTATAGAGAATTCCGAGCTTAAACCGTTATAAGAAAAATCACTCGAAACCGACTTCCGAGTTAAAAGATATGGACATTTGTGTGCTCAGGGACCTAGTTGTAATTTTCGGTTTTTTTTGGGCAAATTACATGTCGGCCCCCTCCGCAAACCGACCCTTGTCTCTTCTTCGTTCTTTCCCACCCGATCGAACAGGGGAACCGACTGTAGCGGCGCCCAAAGCAGTTGCTAGCCCGATCAGCCAACAGAGGGGCGAATTTGGGCGATTTTGAGCTCTCTAGCTCCGTTTCCAACGACGTCGTCCTCCTCTCTTCTTCTCTTTCCTTATTCCTCTACCTCACCCCAACCACCGCAACCCTAACCTGCTTGGACGCCAGCCGGCCAGCAGTGGCGCAGTAGCTGTGCAGGTAGCAGCCAGGGCAGTTTGGGCGCGAGCTAGCACATGAATCTGGTGCCATTGACTTCGGCCAAGAGCCTAGTGCTCGAAACCGCAGCTTCCCGCTTCCATTAAGCCACCTGTACCTCAATCTAACAAGGGGCGACGCCCCATCTAGCAAGCAGCAGAAGCTTCTATAAGCAGCTCGTCCAACCTAGAGCCCTTTTGGCGCATGGCAGAGCAAGAGAAGATCAGCTCCGAGCTCGACCAAGATGATGGAGCAGGAAATCCGTAGCCTTAGTCTTCAATTCATCCTTAACCAGGTTCGTCTTCAACCTGTCGTATGGGAGCACCTGCACGTGAAGCAGGCTTGTTCCAGAACTGGACCAAAGTAGAAGAAGACTTGCGTTTGCCCAGGAAACATTTAGATAACAGTGTCCTTAAGTTCGTCCGAGGTTCGTAAGTATAAACCACTAGTTGTTAGTCCTTGATTCAGCTTTAATCGAGTTCATCTTCAATGAGTTTCCCGTTTCTGCGCAGGTGCACGGCGTGCAAATCAGTTTGCACGGCGTGCAAAGTTACAGATAGCAGAACGAGTTTCTGCCCAGGTGCACGGCGTGCAGCCCAGGTGCACGGCGTGCACTCTGCTGTAAAGGGAAGAATTAGGCATGGTTGTGGACGTTTTTCGGTGTATACGAACACACCGAAGTGGGTGAGTAGTAGTTCATTTAGAAATCATTATTTAACTCAATTTAAGTGCTTAATTGCTTTAATGTCAGTTGGTATAACTTCTAAACAGCTTAGCACATACAATAGTTTATTATAGATTCAATAGAACTTGAAATACCTAATATGCTTAGTGAAATTGATGAAATTTCCTGTATTATACTTGCAATGTATTTGTTGATTTAAAAATAGATGTTTAGCATCGAAAGTGGATAAATGATGCTGAATCATGTTTAATGATGATAAAGGATATACATTTGCTTCATGTGTTATTCAGATTGTTCAATATGCATGAAATGTGATATTCCTGTTTAAATGCTTATTTGTTAATCAGTTAATAGACTTAGGTGCCCTAACACCGTAGAACCCCTTCTGAGAGGTATGCAACCAGGGGGGTGAAACTCGTGTTGCAACAATAACTATGCTTGTGTCACGGTGGCACGAGGATAGAGAGAGACAGTGTTGTAACAAGAACCGTGCTTGTGTCACGGTGGCACTGTGGAAAAATAGGGGTTATTCAACATTAATCCGTGCTTGTGTCACGGTGATAACCCGGTAAGACTCTCCTCCTGTGTGCTCAGGTTTGAGGAGGAGTCTAGAGTTCACTCTTTTGAGAGTGTAGTGAGGCCTTGTGAGCCTGAGGCCTTGTGAGCCTGAGAGTCCTGCAGCAGACCAGGGCTGGCAGTCAGACTTAGCATTTCCCGGGTGTGTCGCTAAGTCTTGTACGGTGGGACCGTAGTTCGCTACGGATCTTTATATGCAGAGTACACTGCATATATTTAGGGCATAATAATAAAATGAATACATAATCAAGTAGGTTCACAGTAAATTTATATAACTGCATATCTATCTGAGTTTCCTGTTGAGGTTTAGATGTGTGATTATTATCTGTATATCTGCTATGTTGTTAGAATTGTCTTGCTTAGTTCTGCAATTATGTTTAATTTCAGTTTATAAACCTGATGAGTTGTTTAGTAATTGCTAAGTGAAATACTATTCACTGAGCGAGTAGGCTCATACCTCTACTTAAAACATTTTCAGGTTATCATCAGCAGCAGGAAATCAGAAGGATCGATTTATCCTTACGCCTAGTCGATAGAAGGTTCGTAGTTAGTAGTTAGAGGTCTCTTAGTCCTTTCCCCTCGATCCTTGGGACATGGTGTGGGTGAGAGAGAGTGTGTATGTGGAATGTGTATAAAGATGTAAATTAACTGTTATGCTTTATCTTATGTCAGATAATGTAATATGTTGTAGATTCTGTGTATATTGCTATTCAGTTAATAAAGATGCTTCCGCAAATTTGTTTAGTTTCATTTTACAGCATAAATCGGATTATCCTATTAATCTCTTTAAAATGCTTTAAAAAGTGAAGAGTGGTTGGCTTATGTGTAAATCCCATCCTGTCGCGTCTTAATCTCGTGGTTTGTGGTTAATGTGAGATTGGGGCGTGACAACTTTTGGTATCAGAGCTTTGGTTTGAGTACATAGTTACTCAAGGTCAGGGGACGATAAGAGACCAATAGGATTAAGGTTTAGGTGTCTTTCTTCTATCTGTAATTTTCTAACAGGAAGTGTTCTGTTATACTATTGCAGATAGTAGGAAGAGGATGTGGTCACGAGAATCAAGTAATGAGCTTAAGATGAGTTGTTAAGAATCATTAGGGTCAAAAGATAAAGTTATAAATAAGGCGAATAATAAATGATGTGTTTTAGCTCTGGAAGGTCTGAGTGTTTAGATACCCTGGCCAGGTGTCTGAATACTTAGATTGACCAGTATCAAGCTACTCTGTCTGTTCTTCTCTGGATGCCCTGGCCAGGTATGCAGAGGAAGGATAGGCTAGAGAGAAAACCCTAGAAATCTTAGGGTTAAGAGATCAGAAATTAATAAAGGAATAAGAGATTACATATAAGATGCGATTCAACTCTTGTCTATCATTGTTTATTTGATTTAAAGATCACTGGAAATGCTTTTATATGCATGAAATGAAATTTTCAGTTTGCAAAGTAAACATGATTCTTTTATATTGTTGTGACATGAAGTGAATTGTTTAATGTTTGTTTTCTTTGTATTAAAGTAGATCCGAAATCATGTATAAGTAAGTTGCCCTAAGTGGATATTCTTTCCACATGTTTAAGATTAATAGGGGTTGATTAATCCCGAGAAGCTCTTGGCTTCAGGACTACAGGTTCGGCCTGGTCCGGCTGGCAGGATGCGTTACTGGGATCTAATGATTCCTATTAACAGTAATATAAGAATAGACTCTGGATGATTTAGACCCGTAATATAGTGAGAATGTATATACACTAGAATGTTTTAACTAAGATAAGAAGTCTAAATGTTCTTAATCTTGAGAATTAGGGCTTGAGAAGCATAGACCCTAATCGGCCCAAAACAGGGTTTTGATGATACATAAATACAAATTTGACAAGTAAAGTGTTTTAGTAAATGATTTTTAGTATTTTATGTGTAACTCTGGTTTGGCTAAAACTGGGATATGTTTTGGATATATAAAATGTGAACAACATTAGAAGATATCAGAATTTTTGAAGAATGATCTGACCTGTTCATCGGCTGAGTTTCAAAACTCGACCGATCACATTTTCAGATTTATATAGCAGTGTTGTAATTGAATTTTATCTTTTTATTGGTACGTCCAATTGATCTCAAATTTTAACTATGTTTGAAAATCACAAATTTTAGACACTCTATTAATTTGGCATAATTTTTGGATGACTTTTGATCTCTACAGTAAGGTGTCGGTCGAATTGCAACTCGACCGAATCTGCTGCAGACTGCTATATAGCAGTGCACTGTTCGATTTTTAATTAATTATTGGTAACTTGAAATGACCTGAAATTTTTACTGGAGGTATAAAACTTTATTAAGCATAACATATAAAATTTTCAGAATTTTTGGAGCTTCTGTTAGCAGTTTAATAAACGAATTACAGAAACTATTGTGAAAACTGAATTTTCAGCTAATGTAATTAAAGTTGAGTGTTGGGTTAATATGTTATTGACCCAAGCAACTCAATTTGATTTATATAATCGATTACATACACACAATAATGCTATGCTATTAATAAAGGATCAAACCCTAGAATGACTAAAGTTGTAGTAGTTTAAGGGATCTCATTAGTGATTAAACCTTGAATGCTAGTATCTCTGTAAAATAAGATATTGAGATTTGTTCTATGAAAAGTAAACCGGCTTTGATAGTGACCTAGGGTTTTGAAGTAGATAATCTGATCGGTACATGAACAACATGAAATGATTTAGAGGAATGAGTAAGACATAAACCTAAAATGTAACAATAAGTAAGTAACATAGAAAGCGGAGTATTATCCGATTATGATCTAAAGATAGTTGATGTAGTTCATGTTTTTAAGACATGGTGTCATTATCTTTATGATGTGACAATAGATTACCACCATGGTAAAGAGAATGTGGTGGATGATGTTTTTAGCAGAAAGTCAAGTTCAACAGCCAATGCATTCTCTATGACAGGTTTCAATAGAGACCTGCTAGTAAAAATGTGGAAATTGAACTTAGACTTAGGGGTAATAACACAGAGTGATTTGATTGTACAGATGCAAGTTAAGATTACTTCTTATGATCAGATCAAGAAACTACAATAGGGTGATAGTGAGATAAACCAGACCATGTATGACATGATAGGAAGAAAAGAAACTAGAGTTTAAGTTTTTAGATGATAAGATGTTGTATTAGCATGACATGCTGTGTGTACCTCGTGATAGAGTAAAATTCTTTTAAGGGGAAAAAGCTGAAAGAAAAGATTCTTGTGGAAGTGCATGTATTGATGTATGCTATGCTATCAGGAAACACTAAGATGTATATGAATCCCAAGAAATTGAAATGGATGGTCAGATATGCAGAAGGATGTAGCAGAGTACATGGTTAGAAGTAGTGTGTACCAGTAGGTTAGGGCTGAACCCTAGGAAAATCTATAGCTACCTTGTAATCTTTTTCTATGCCTGAATGGGAATGGGAATTTATCACAATGGATTTTGTGGTAAGATTACCCAGGACACCTAGAGGTTGTGATTTTATATGAATGATTGTGGATAGACTAATTTAGTCTGCTCGCTTTCTTCATATTAAGTCGACCTTTGATGTCTTGATACATGACTAAGATATACATGGATGAAATAGTTAGGTTGCCTGGTAATCCAGTTTCAATCATATCATATTGAGATTCTAAGCTCACATTTAGAATTGTAGAAGCGGTTGCATCGTGCTTCGGGCACAAAGTTAAGATTCAATATAATCTTTTCATCCGCAGACGGATGGTTAGTCTGAGAGGACCATTCGGACTCCTAAGGACATGTTGAGAGCATGTGTTATGCATCTCAGTGGTAGTTGGGAAGAACATTTAAGTCTTATAGAGTTTGCTTAATGTGAATGTTGAGATTAGAAATACACAACTGGTAATGGTACGGTTTGACTATAAACCCAGACAATACAAATTTGGTAAATCATCAGGTGCATAATTTCAAGATAATGAGATAGTATTAAAATATGCAAATAAATCTTGTTGCATGCTTCCTGTTATGTTAATGTGTATGATTTAACATTTACATGAATGGGCACGATCCTCTGAGATATTATCAGAAACTCTCAAATACCATTAGATATTTGTGATACGATACATAAATAACTCTTAATTGAGTTATGTGATGCATAAACCAGGAATTTGGTTAATATGCACGTACTTCGAGAAATTTCAGATAATGGATAAATATTACAGATGATTTCTTATAAGTGGAGTAAATTACTCTTATTGGTATAATAAGAGGTTTAATTACATGAATTCAGTATGTATCTGCCAAAATTGATTTGAGTTTGGGATATTTATGAATTTTTAATCTGTCTACATGCATGATGTAAAGATTACTCAGTAATTACAATGATTTAAAATATACTGTTCTGCCAGTTGAAGAGTGATACCGTATTGTGAATTGAACTGCAATCAAACAGATGAGATAACCCTAAGAGTAGGGTGTTGGCATGTGATGAATGAATAAGGCAAATGAAACCCTAAGGATAGGGTGTACGATGAATCAAGTACTTTGATATCAATTCTCAGTATGAGATGTAGTGATGTTTAACAGTTAAAGTGCATGATTTAATTTTAGTACCAAGTTGACATGCATTCTGTTTATTTAAGAATTTAAAATGTTTGTCTGCATGAATAGTATGATAATTTCTCAGTAGTTATCATAAATTGAGATATTGTTATAACGGTTCTGGAAAGACAATGTTTTGTGGGTTGATCTAGAATCAGATCAGATGTATCCTAGGCTAAGGGACCTATACGGATGATTGATCAGTAGATCAAGAAACTCAAGAGTTGAGAAATCTTAACCTAGAGGAAGGCACGTGGAAACACGAGTTAGGAATGAATGACAAGTTTCCTTTTCTCTTTTAGGAATTTCGGGACAAAATTCTTATAAGGGAGGGAGATTGTTACGACCCATATCAGGGTTAGTCAATAAATACCTCGAATTACGTGAAGACATCTCAATTAGTGTTGAGTATCAAATTAAACATCATGAATAATCAAGATAAGACAACATGTGAATCAATAGTCAAGATTTAATCATCTGAGGTAATTAATGATAATAGTAATGATGATTGTTGAGTTAATTGAGTTGAGTTGAGTGCTGACTAATGCAATTAGTGTTGAATATCAAATTAAATATCATGGTTAATCAAATAAGTTAATATGTGAAGCAATAGTTGAGTTTGAATCACCTGAGACAATTAATGGTGTCAATGTTGATTATTTAGTACTTTATGTTGAGCTGAGTACTCACTGTTGCAATTAGCGATTTGACCTGTTGTGACAAACTAGTTAACATAATCTTATGCTTTGAGGTTATAGAGAATTCCGAGCTTAAACCGTTGCAAGAAAAATCACTCGAAACTGACTTCCGAGTTAAAAGATATGGACATTTGTGTGCTCAGGGACTTAGTTGTAATTTTCGGTTTTTTTGGGCAAATTACATGTCGGCCCCCTCCGCGAACCGACCCTTGTCTCTTCTTCGTTCTTTCCCACCCGATCGAACAGGGGAACCGACTGTAGCGGCGCCCAAAGCAGTTGCTAGCCCGATCAGCCAACAGAGGGGCGAATTTGGGCGATTTTGAGCTCTCTAGCTCCGTTTCCAACGACGTCGTCCTCCTCTCTTCTTCTCTTTCCTTCTTCCTCTACCTCACCCCAACCACCGCAACCCTAACCTTCTTGGACGCCAGCCGGCCAGCAGCGGTGCAGTAGCTGTGCAGGTAGCAGCCAGGGCAGTTTGGGCGCGAGCTAGCACATGAATCCGGTGCCATTGACTTCGGCCAAGAGCCTAGTGCTCGAAACCGCAGCTTCCCGCTTCCATTAAGCCACCTGTACCTCAATCTAACAAGGGGCGACGCCCCATCTAGCAAGCAGCAGAAGCTGCTATAAGCAGCTCGTCCAACCTAGAGCCCTTTTGGCGCATGGCAGAGCAAGAGAAGATCAGCTCCGAGCTCGACCAAGATGATGGAGCAGGAAATCCGTAGCCTTAGTCTTCAATTCATCCTTAACCAGGTTCGTCTTCAACCTGTCGTACGGGAGCACCTGCACGTGAAGCAGGCTTGTTCCAGAACTGGACCAAAGTAGAAGAAGACTTGCGTTTTCCCAGGAAACATTTAGATAACAGTGTCCTTAAGTTCGTCCGAGGTTCGTAAGTATAAACCAGTAGTTGTTAGTCCTTGATTCGGCTTTAATCGAGTTCATCTTCAATGAGTTTCCCGTTTCTGCGCAGGTGCACGGCGTGCAAATCAGTTTGCACGGCGTGCAAAGTTACAGATAGCAGAACGAGTTTCTGCCCAGGTGCACGGCGTGCAGCCCAGGTGCACGGCGTGCACTCTGTTGTAAAGGGAAGAATTAGGCATGGTTGTGGACGTTTTTCGGTGTATACGAACACACCGAAGTGGGTGAGTAGTAGTTCATTTAGAAATCATTATTTAACTCAATTTAAGTGCTTAATTGCTTTAATGTCAGTTGGTATAACTTCTAAACAGCTTAGCACATACAATAGTTTATTATAGATTCAATAGAACTTGAAATACCTAATATGCTTAGTGAAATTGATGAAATTTCCTGTATTATACTTGCAATGTATTTGTTGATTTAAAAATAGATGTTTAGCATCGAAAGTGGATAAATGATGTTGAATCATGTTTAATGATGATAAAGGATATACATTTGCTTCATGTGTTATTCAGATTGTTCAATATGCATGAAATGTGATATTCCTGTTTAAATGCTTATTTGTTAATCAGTTAATAGACTTAGGTGCCCTAACACCGTAGAACCCCTTCTGAGAGGTATGCAACCAGGGGGTGAAACTCGTGTTGCAACAATAACTGTGCTTGTGTCACGGTGGCACGAGGATAGAGAGAGACAGTGTTGCAACAAGAACCGTGCTTGTGTCACGGTGGCACTGTGGAAAAATAGGGGTTATTCAACATTAATCCGTGCTTGTGTCACGGTGATAACCCGGTAAGACTCTCCGCCTGTGTGCTCAGGTTTGAGGAGGAGTCTAGAGTTCACTCTTTTGAGAGTGTAGTGAGGCCTTGTGAGCCTGAGGCCTTGTGAGCCTGAGAGTCCTGCAGCAGACCAGGGCTGGCAGTCAGACTTAGCATTTCCCGGGTGTGTCGCTAAGTCTTGTACGGTGGGACCGTAGTTCGCTACGGATCTTTATATGCAGAGTACACTGCATATATTTAGGGCATAATAATAAAATGAATACATAATCAAGTAGGTTCACAGTAAATTTATATAACTGCATATCTATCTGAGTTTCCTGTTGAGGTTTAGATGTGTGATTATTATCTGTATATCTGCTATGTTGTTAGAATTGTCTTGCTTAGTTCTGCAATTATGTTTAATTTCAGTTTATAAACCTGATGAGTTGTTTAGTGATTGCTAAGTGAAATACTATTCACTGAGCAAGTAGGCTCATACCTCTACTCAAAACATTTTCAGGTTATCATCAGCAGCAGGAAATCAGAAGGATCGATTTATCCTTACGCCTAGTCGATAGAAGGTTCGTAGTTAGTAGTTAGAGGTCTCTTAGTCCTTTCCCCTCGATCCTTGGGACATGGTGTGGGTGAGAGAGAGTGTGTATGTGGAATGTGTATAAAGATGTAAATTAACTGTTATGCTTTATCTTATGACAGATAATGTAATATGTTGTAGATTCTGTGTATATTGCTATTCAGTTAATAAAGATGCTTCCGCAAATTTGTTTAGTTTCATTTTACAGCATAAATCGGACTATCCTATTAATCTCTTTAAAATGCTTTAAAAAGTGAAGAGTGGTTGGCTTATGTGTAAATCCCATCCTGTCGCGTCTTAATCTCGTGGTTTGTGGTTAATGTGAGATTGGGGCGTGACAGAGAGGGCCCCACGTGACTTGGCCCAATCACAGTCGACCAAGTCACCGGTCAATCCCTCATGAAACTCTGACTAAAGGAGGAAGATGGGAGTCGTAAAAAGACAAAAATGCCCCTCGCAAACAAAATAAGAACGAAGAGGAAAACGAGGGCGTAACGGTAAAAGTCAATAGGGGAATCATCCCCATCGCAAAGCCTCACCATGGTCATATCATCCAGCTTCTAGCTTGACCAGACTTTGGGTGAATCCATGAGAGTCAACGATTCGTCAAGAAAACAAAAGAAAAAGGAAGAGAAGGGCCGTCCGAACTCACCGGAATAGATAATTGAGTCAAAGGTGCGTGGGGGTAGAGAAGAAGGGGTGCCACAAGTCTTGACTGTAAAATCAGCTACCGACAACCTCTCACGTAAAGAACAGAGAAATTAAGGGAAGCAGAAAGTTGCATAAGGACCGAGGGAGGTTTGGGTAGTGTTATATATAGGTGTGGTTCCAATATGTGGAAAGTAGATAGGACACCCGAGAAGCTTGGTGTCCATGTTTTGGGTGTTTCAAAAAAACTCCACGATACTAGGTAAAAAAGGGATTGGCTTAAGTGGAATGTAAGCACGAATTCATTGGCGAAGAAATCGTCGAAAAAGAGTAAGAGTTGAGGGAGATATCCTATTCTGAAAAATCACAAAAAGCAGCCTATAGTTCTACTCCGATTCGATCTAGGAGACGATCCTAGAACCGTTGGATCTAAATTCCATGGTCCAGATCGAGAGCACCATATCAAAAGCGTAACAGGGAGATAATCTGATTAAAACTAAAGTTTTATTAAATTAACTTTCATTTTCTGTCTCCTCTATTTAGGGTGCAAATGATTTCCAAAATTAACAAAAATTTATACCCTGACTGATTTTGACGTATAGAATCTGAATATGGAATTAGTTTTTCCTTTTGGGGATTTTTAATAGGTTATATAATTAAAATGTCATTTTCTCTTTCCTCCTTCAAAGAGGTGATAATATTCCTTAAAATTTGTGAATCTTCACCCATAAGTCTTCCTAAGTGACTTGGATACGATTTTATCATTAATTTCACAAGTTGAGATTATTTCTTTATTTATTTAATAAATATAAGATTCTATACACTTTCTTTCTCCTATTTTTAGTCATTATTCAAACATTATCCAAATTGGTTGCAAATTTTCCCAAAGGCTTATTTTTATGTTTAGATCTTGAATTTGGAGTTATTTTCCCAATTTGAGGGCATTAAATATTTTATTTCACTTTATTGGCCTAATTCCTATTTTCTTTTGATAAGGACATTACTATATGTATTTATCTTCCAAATTAGATGATACTTGGCTTTTAAGTTACTTTTTGATCAAGAAAACAAGATTGAGTGTCAAATTATCCTTGTAGGTTTCCGTTTATGATTTTTGGAACAATATATTCCTCAGTATCTTCTTTTATCCTTTAAATTCCATATTACCTCCAATTATTGCATTTATCATCTCCTTTATATATAATTTGGGTTTTCTCTTCTTTTTTCCTATTCTAAAAGGTACTAGAAGGTTCTAGGACGAAATATGTTACGACCCCATCTGAGCTTAATTGATAAACTAGGGTTTACCTAGACAATTGCAAAGATTAATTAGAATAATCATTCTTGAAATCTAATTAATGACGATAACATAATTAGGATGTTTTAACTATGATAATAAGTTTAAATGTTCTTTTGTATTGAGAATTAGGGTTTGAGAAGCATAAACCCTAATCGGCCCAAAATAGGGTTTTGATGATACATGAATACAGAATTTGATAAGTAGAATGTCTCACTAAATGATTTTTAGTATTTTATGTGTAATTCTGATTTACTTCAAATTTGGATATGATTTGGATATATAAAATGTGAATAACATTGGAAAATATCAGAATTTTTGAAGAATGATCTGACCTGTTTATCGGCCGAGTTTCAAACTCGACCGATCACATTTCCAGAATTTTACAGCAGTGTGGTAATTGAATTTTATCTTTTTATTGATATATCCAATTGATCTAAAATTTTAACTGTGCTTGAAAAACACAGTTTTAGACACTCTGTTAAATTGGCATAATTTTTGGATGACTTTTGAATCCCTACAGTAAGGGTGTCGGTCGAGTTTGTGCAGGACAAACTCGGCCGAATATTTTGCAGACTGCAATATAGCAGTGCATTGTTCTATTTTTAATTATTTATTGGTAACTCCAAATGATCTCAAATTTTAACTGAAGCTTTATAGAACAATTATAAACAACTTTCTAAATTCCCATAATTGTTGGAGAATGTTTGATCTCTGAAATAAACGAATTACAGTAACTTTTATATAACTGAATATTCAGCCAATATAATTAAAGTTAAGTGTTGGGTCAATATGCAATTGACCCAAGCAGCTCAATTGACTTATATGAGAAACCACACACACACACATCTCTCATTCTTCGTCATTTCATTTCAGAGAAACGAGCTCCTAGAGAGAGAGGGAGAATTAGGGCTTGAGTGGAGAAAGTGGGGGAATTGCTGAATTAGGGTTTTGCGATTCCAGGAAGGGTGAAATCAAGTAAGTTCGGATTCTTTGCATAGACTCTTATGGTGAATCTTCTCTCTCATGTCAAGATTCCGTCCTTGCTCTGATTTGATCCAAGATGATGTCGAAATTCCCTCTTTTCTCACCCTTTCTTCATAATCCCTCTTTTTCAAGGTTCCCGAGTTGAATGGAAGAAGAATTGGGAGATTTGCTAGGGATTTGATAGGAATTCGAGATTCCCTGAGTTGAGCTGCAGTTGTGAGGTGTT
Source organism: Alisma plantago-aquatica (assembly GCA_963693085.1). NCBI lineage: Eukaryota > Viridiplantae > Streptophyta > Magnoliopsida > Alismatales > Alismataceae > Alisma > Alisma plantago-aquatica. The sequence continues at coordinate 912,395,795 of OY856410.1, forward strand.
TTCACACCTTAGGGTGAGTGGGTTCTTCCTTCAAACATTCTAATGCACGAATTTGATTATAACATCCAAATCCCTAAATGCTTAGCATGTGAATTCTAAATCCTGAAATGTCCGTTTGATTTAAGTTATTGTAAATTGATATGATACGGATTCCTTCTTTGTTTGAATGACTTTTTGATGGTAGATTCATATCCGATACGTATACAATACTTCTTAGTGAGAATGCTTTTCAGATTTATATCAAATGATGTAATTAGGATTTAACCTAATTGAGACATCACTAGTTTTTCAACCTTATTGAAAAGGACTAGTAATCCTATAATTGGTTAGGATGTATCTCATGGGTTATCTTAATTGAATTTTATTCTTGATAAATGATGTCTCGGTAAATGATATGGAAAATCTAAATTTAGTTAAGTTTCCATGATTTCATATCTATATTGATTATATAAGATTTGTTGGAAACAGTCTTTATTTAGTGAATGCTTATATCTTATGAGATCATGATAAGAGCCATGTGACAAGTGAATGAGGCAAATGAAACCCTAAGAGTAGGGTGTTGGCATGTGATGAATGAATATGGCGAGTGAAACTCTAAGGATGGGGTGTTCAATGAATCATGTTATGGTGACATGAAAGGTCTCGATATGAGATGTGGTGATACTTAACTGTTGAATTGTGTGTTTCTAGTGCATTTAATTTTATATGCTTGTTCTCTCTGAGTTGATATCTACATACTGCAGGGCTTCTTATTTTCAATACATATCTCGTAAATTGCAGGTAATGAGATATGACATGCCCTAGAAAGGGATGTTACGGAGACATGGTATATGTTGAATACATGAGCTATGATATTTATATGTTATCTAATTAATAGACCTAGGTGCCCTAACACCGTAGAACCCCTAAGAGGTATCTGCAACTTAGGGGTGAAACTCGTGTTGTAACATCATCCGTGCCTGTGTCACGGACAAACGAGGAAATAGAGGCAGTGTCCAACAACAACGCGTGCGGAGTCACGGTGGCACTGGAGGAAAAAAAAATGGGGGTTTTTCAACATTAATCCGTGCGGAGTCACGGTGGTAACCCCGTGAGACTCTCCGCCTGTGTACTCAGGTTAGAGGAAGAGTCTAGAGCACTCGGAGTAGTGCATTGAGGCTGGAGAGCCTGTAGGCCGGAGAGCCTGTGGTCCTGTGGCAGAGCAGGGCTGGCGTCAGACTTAGCATTTCCCGGGTGTGTCGCTAAGTCTTGTACGGTGGGACCGTAGCATGAACTTGCTGCGGATCTTTATATGCAGAGTACACTGCATATATTTAGGGCATAATAATAAAATAAGTATGTAATCATATAGGATCACAGTAAATTAAAGTATTCAAACTTGTGTGCTATTTCTTTATATATCTGATTATCTGTTCAAATTATGTGCTATTGCATGGAAATGTGATTATATTCTGCAAATCTGTTATGTTATTAGAACTGCCTTGCTTAGTTCTGCATTTATGTTAAATTTTAAATCGTTTACTCAAAATTATATCTGTAATCACCTTAGTGCATTAGTCTGTTTCCATGAAGTATTCATTCACTGAGCGAGTAGGCTCACCCCTCTACTCAAACATTTTAGGGTTAATCGCGTGGACTTGAAGATGATCAGAGCGTCAGAGTAGATCTGCCACAGGAGTCAAGTACGAGATTAGTTGAGTCAGTCGGTCCTTGTCACTCTAGGTCCTCAGTAAGAGTTTAGAGAGAGAGTTGTAATTACAATGTGTAATATCGTTTCTCTTTGGTATGTATGCTAATTAGCAAGTTTCATGTGCATAATGTGTGAAAGACATCGTGAATGCTTATACATGTATCTTTACTATTAAAGTCTGATTAGTAGAAGAAATGTTCTGATTCCCTTGTTAAGATGTTTTATGTGGTTCAATGCGAAGAAACGAGAGTTTTTAAGAAAGAAAAAGTTAAGGGTGTTCTTTGTGTTACATATAAATCCTATCTTACGCCCTAATCTCATGATTTGAGGAAATTGTGAGATCGGGGTGTAACAGCTTGGTATCAGAGATTAAGGTGAGTTGTCAAGGACCATTAAGTTAGTAAGTTAGAGTCCTAAGTGTGGCAGATAGGAGATGTTTTGATGTTAGCTTTGGGGATTTGAGTATTTGGATATCCTGGCCCGATATCTGAGTACTTGGATCAACCAGTACAAGCTACTCTGTCTATTCTCTCACGTATACCCTGGCCAGGTATACAGTGGAAGAATGGACTAGAGAGGAACCCTAGAAATGTTAGGGTTAGAAAACGAGAAAAGAAACAAGAATTAAGAGCATAAATGTAAAAGGAGATAGAACTTATATTTCATAATGTTGTTTTTGTTGGAAATGTATAGAAATGCTCTTATATGTTTGAATTGAAATATTCAATACTTTGAAATATGGGTCTTTAATATCTTTTGTACACTATGCAATTGTAGCATTTATTGATTTTATTCTTTGTAACAAGTAGATTAGAATTGACCTTTGAATGGGCTTTTGTTTCTATAGTTTTGCCCGCTGATTCGAGTGAAATTGACATCAGCAGGTCTATTTAGGTTTTCAGTCTGTACGCGATTCGGCCGAGTTGTATGTGATTCGGCCGAGTTTCCTTAATATGCAATCGAACAGCAAACTGATCGGCCGAGTTGTATGTAATTCGGCCGAGTTTCCTTTTTCAGGAAATCAAACGGCAAGTTGATCGGCCGAGTTTCAAGCGGATCGGCCGAGTTGTGAAGCAATCGGCCGAGTTTCTGACCAATCGGCCGAGTTTCTGAGCTGTGAGTGGCAGTTCAGGAAGAATGTAATCCTTTGTAGTTCTTGGCTTCAGGACTTCAGGTTTGGCCTGGTCCGGTTGGCAGGATGCATTACTAGGATCTAATGAATCCTATCAATAGTATAATAAGAATAGATTTTGAATAATTAAGACCCACATCAGAGTAAGAATGTACATACAGTAAGATGTTGAAACTTATGGGCAAGATCAGAACAACTAAGAATTAGTTGAAACTGATATCTGAGGTTCAATTTTGGGGCCTCATATGAGAAACCCTTAATTGGGAATAAAGGAACATGATATGAGATTCATAAGCAGTTTATTGATTAATGTTATGTGAGTTATACATATGAAATATAGAAAAGATACGTGAAATGTATGTATGGTTCAAGATAGCAAGAATCAATCATGAAGAATGAATCATAGAATATAGTATAATGCTTTTATGAACTCTAAAGCAAAGGCTAAGTAGAGAATAGGGTTGAGCATTCAATAGGTCCATAGAAGTAAAGAGTCTTCAAAAGAGTAAAAGTGAAGAGGATCGTATGAACATGTAATTCATAAGACTAGAACAACAAACTAGTTTCTAAGCAAAGAACATAGGTATAGTTTAACGAATGAATAAGTCATACAAAGGTAGACTGTATTCAGGAGAGAAAAACTTGATTGAAAGAGAAACTATGTTTGACCCATGCATGATCCACTTGATTTAAAAATGAAGAATATGTAATGTATTCAACATGAGGAAAGAACTAATAGAAAGACTATTAATTTAGAAAATTAACTTCACAATAGTATAAAAATAAAGGAGGAAATATGTGCAACATGGTATACATGACCATACACATGAATAAGCAACATGGTCATAAGAGAAAATTTAGAATTAAAGATGACGGGTTAAAGAGTAGTATATGGTAAGAGGACGATGAAACGTAAGATAGGGTTTGAAATATGATGGAGAAGTTATAAAATAAAGAGGTTGTGAGATTCAGGCAAGTGCTAATTAATCAAACATCACTGTTGATAACTAAGTAAATCTACATACGAGAATGTATTAAGGGAATGTTTGAATACAAGTATTCCAAGTCTTAAAATCATCTTCTCTTTCATATATTCCTTATTGAGAGCAAGGTGGGAATGAAATGATAAGAGAATGAATCATATATGATGCATAACTACCTTGGTAGGGTCATCTAGTGAATGTAATAGTGACATACAATATGATGAAGTGTGATAAGAAATAAATTCTTGTGTGATAGCAAGAATGATGAATAATCTATTCCTATCTTAAATGCTTCAATGTTAATGATGTTTATTGTATATAATCATATGAAAAGGATAGGTAGCAAAAAGTAAAGAAGTAATGAATGAGCAAAGAGATATGGGAAAACACTAGCTTTGTGTAATATGAGAATTTGTTTTTACATGTATGATTTGTTGAAGGCATATTAAGGTATGAAAGTTGGTTCTACATATGATTTCAGTGTATTTGTGCAAGCTATATGTTAAATTAAAGACGTATGATAGTTGTAGTAATTCATACCTGATATGCATCTTATCATTGTGTATTTGTAATATGGTGATACGGTTTGAATGATGTCAGAACACATGGAGAGATACCCTGAACAAGGTAGTCATACTTATTCACTCATATTAATAGAAAGGGTTGATAATCAGATTGTCTGGACAAGTAACCCTAATGAGGTGTAGCTTGTTATACCTAGCTCTAATATAACTGAGTGATGGTAATTGAGTATGATTAATGCTTGAATGACTGATACAATCGTGGATTACCTTATTACTGTTGTTGAAATCCTAAAATGATATAATGCGATGGTTACACTTTGTATTGTGTGTGGGCCCATAACCCACAGGTCCCAGGATCGAAACAAGATAGTATGGAATGAGGTGGTAATGCTTCACCTCATGCATCCATGACCCAATGGGGATGCCAAGAGTAGTATTGTGCAATTGATTGTTGAATCTAGCCTTTTAATTCAAGACTGTTTTGCTATTTGAATACCACTTTATTAAAGTTTAAAACAGCATGGTGAACTCGCTTTTGTCACTTAAAGGTGATACAGAACAATAGAACTTTCTGAGCTGCATAAGTTGAGATAGTTGTATCAGAGTATCATAGTTGCACAGTGAAAGCGTGGTGGTTTATATTTGCATTCTATGTTTGACTGTGGCATAAAGAATTTGCTTGATATCATTGAGAACTATTTGAAATATGTTGTGATTTAGTAAAGAATTAAAACATCTAATGTTGAAAACTACATTCAGGTATAAAATACAAGAGTATAATGACATGGAAGGCTTTAGAAGCTTAGAATAACCTTGAATGTATCTTTCTTGTAGGTTTATGTTTTGAGGACGAAACATTCTAAGGGAGGAAGAGTTGTTACGACCCCATCTGAGCTTAATTGATAAACTAGGGTTTACCTAGACAATTGCAAAGATTAATTAGAATAATCATTCTTGAAATCTAATTAATGACGATAACATAATTAGGATGTTTTAACTATGATAATAAGTTTAAATGTTCTTTTGTCTTGAGAATTAGGGTTTGAGAAGCATAAACCCTAATCGGCCCAAAATAGGGTTTTGATGATACATGAATACAGAATTTGATAAGTAGAATGTCTCACTAAATGATTTTTAGTATTTTATGTGTAACTCTAATTTACTTCAAATTTGGATATGATTTGGATATATAAAATGTGAACAACATTGGAAAATATCAGAATTTTTGAAGAATGATCTGACCTGTTTATCGGCCGAGTTTCAAACTCGACCGATCACATTTCCAGAATTTTATAGCAGTGTGGTAATTGAATTTTATCTTTTTATTGGTATATCCAATTGATCTCAAATTTTAACTGTGCTTGAAAAGCACCGTTTTAGACACTCTGTTAAATTGGCATAATTTTTGGATGACTTTTGAATCCCTACAGTAAGGGTGTCGGTCGAGTTTGTGCAGGACAAACTCGGCCGAATATTTTGCAGACTGCAATATAGCAGTGCATTGTTCTATTTTTAATTATTTATTGGTAATTCCAAATGATCTCAAATTTTAACTGAAGCTTTATAGAACAATTATAAACAACGTGATAAATTCCCATAATTTTTAGAGAATGTTTGATCTCTGAAATAAACGAATTACAGTAACTTTTGTATAACTGAATATTCAGCCAATATAATTAAAGTTAAGTGTTGGGTCAATATGCAATTGACCCAAGCAGCTCAATTGACTTATATGAGCAACCACACACACACACAGCTCTCATTCTTCGTCATTTCATTCCAGAGAAACGAGCTCCTAGAGAGAGAGAGGGAGAATTAGGGCTTGAGTGGAGAAAGTGGGGGAATTGCTGAATTAGGGTTTTGTGATTCCAGGAAGGGTGAAATCAAGTAAGTTCGGATTCTTTGCATAGACTCTTATGGTGAATCTTCTCTCTCATGTCAAGATTCCGTCCTTGCTCTGATTTGATCCAAGATGATGTCGAAATTCCCTCTTTTCTCACCCTTTCTTCATAATCCCTCTTTTTCAAGGTTCCCGAGTTGAATGGAAGAAGAATTGGGAGATTTGCTAGGGATTTGATAGGAATTCGAGATTCCCTGAGTTGAGCTGCAGTTGTGAGGTGTTTTCACACCTTAGGGTGAGTGGGTTCTTCCTTCAAACATTCTAATGCACGAATTTGATTATAACATCCAAATCCCTAAATGCTTAGCATGTGAATTCTAAATCCTGAAATGTCCGTTTGATTTAAGTTATTGTAAATTGATATGATACGGATTCCTTCTTTGTTTGAATGACTTTTTGATGGTAGATTCATATCAGATACGTATACAATACTTCTTAGTGAGAATGCTTTTCATATTTATATCAAATGATGTAATTAGGGTTTAACCTAATTGAGACATCACTAGTGTTTCAACCTTATTGAAAAGGACTAGTAATCCTATAATTGGTTAGGATGTATCTCATGGGTTATCTTAATTGAATTTTATTCTTGATAAATGATGTCTCAGTAAATGATATGGAAAATCTAAATTTAGTTAAGTTTCCATGATTTCATATCTATATTGATTATATAAGATTTGTTGGAAACAGTCTTTATTTAGTGAATGCTTATATCTTATGAGATCATGATAAGAGCCATGTGACAAGTGAATGAGGCAAATGAAACCCTAAGAGTAGGGTGTTGGCATGTGATGAATGAATATGGCGAGTGAAACCCTAAGGATGGGGTGTTCAATGAATCATGTTATGGTGACATGAAAGGTCTCGATATGAGATGTGGTGATACTTAACTGTTGAATTGTGTGTTTCTAGTGCATTTAATTTTATATGCTTGTTCTCTCTGAGTTGATATCTACATACTGCAGGGCTTCTTATTTTCAATACATATCTCATAAATTGCAGGTAATGAGATATGACATGCCCTAGAAAGGGATGTTACTGAGACATGGTATATGTTGAATACATGAGCTATGATATTTATATGTTATCTAATTAATAGACCTAGGTGCCCTAACACCGTAGAACCCCTAAGAGGTATCTGCAACTTAGGGGTGAAACTCGTGTTGCAACATCATCCGTGCCTGTGTCACGGACAAACGAGGAAATAGAGGCAGTGTCCAACAACAACGCGTGCGGAGTCACGGTGGCACTGGAGGAAAAAAAAATGGGGGTTATTCAACATTAATCAGTGCGGAGTCACGGTGGTAACCCCGTGAGACTCTCCGCCTGTGTACTTAGGTTAGAGGAGGAGTCTAGAGCACTCGGAGTAGTGCATTGAGGCCGGAGAGCCTGTAGGCCGGAGGGCCTGTGGTCCTGTGGCAGAGCAGGGCTGGCGTCAGACTTAGCATTTCCCGGGTGTGTCGCTAAGTCTTGTACGGTGGGACCGTAGCATGAACTTGCTGCGGATCTTTATATGCAGAGTACACTGCATATATTTAGGGCATAATAATAAAATAAGTATGTAATCATATAGGATCACAGTAAATTAAAGTATTCAAACTTGTGTGCTATTTCTTTATATATCTGATTATCTGTTCAAATTATGTGCTATTGCATGGAAATGTGATTATATTCTGCAAATCTGTTATGTTATTAGAACTGCCTTGCTTAGTTCTGCATTTATGTTAAATTTTAAATCGTTTACTCAAAATTATATCTGTAATCACCTTAGTGCATTAGTCTGTTTCCATGAAGTATTCATTCACTGAGCGAGTAGGCTCACCCCTCTACTCAAACATTTTAGGGTTAATCGCGTGGACTTGAAGATGATCAGAGAGTCAGAGTAGATCTGCCACAGGAGTCAAGTACGAGATTAGTTGAGTCAGTCGGTCCTTGTCACTCTAGGTCCTCAGTAAGAGTTTAGAGAGAGAGTTGTAATTACAATGTGTAATATTGTTTCTCTTTGATATGTATGCTAATTAGCAAGTTTCATGTGCATAATGTGTGAAAGACATCGTGAATGATTATACATGTATCTTTACTATTAAAGTCTGATTAGTAGAAGAAATGTTCTGATTCCCTTGTTAAGATGTTTTATGTGGTTCAATGCGAAGAAAAGAGAATTTTTTAAAAAAGAAAAAGTTAAGGGTGTTCTTTGTGTTACATATAAATCCTATCTTACGCCCTAATCTCATGATTGAGGAAATTGTGAGATCGGGGTGTAACCAAATATTTTATTGTTTTTATTACTTAGTGGACAATTTACACCTCAAGTACATTATTTAAAACTTAAATGAGTATTTGTGCATATAACCCTATATTAAGAATATATGGGAAATATTTATCCAATTAAGTTCTTTAATTTCTTATTGTCATCCAAATGAGTCATTATTAAGCACAAAGTATTATGTATTCCCTTATATACTTGAGGTGTCATATTATATGTTCCATTTTATTGGCTTAATTATATGTATTAACTTATCCTTGTTTGGCTAAGTCAAAAAGGTAAAACGACTAGGGTAGGGTTCTAGTTCTGGTATGTTACAACACACCACCCCTTAAAGGGATTTTGTCCTCAAAATTATCACCACCCCTTAAAAGGGTTCATCTCAAAAATCAAACTTAACTTTAGATACAAAAGGTTCAACTATACTTCTTACATTCAACTACATAAGCAACATGCAAAAGGAAATATAACTTGTAAAGACTAATATAAGGAACTATGGGTTAACTTGCTCTTGATCTTCATCATTAACTTCTTCACCATCTAAAGCAAAACTCACAGTTTCCCCAATTCACATGGATGTCTACGCCCCCACGCTAGAGACTCCAAGCTATATAAGTGGGGGTAGAGGTCCCAATAAAACCATCAACTTTCCTGCGAGACTTCCTTGGACTTTGCGCCTTGTTCCCTACACCCAATTTCACTTCTAGACACATCCTCTGTCGTTTCTTCTCATCATCAGCTATAAAGACCCTGACCTGGGTTATGAGGTAACCCTCTTTGTTTTGGTTAAGTAAGTTTCTTAGAAATTTAATATAATCCTCTAAGGTGTTTTATTATTATGTGACACACTTATGTTTCAAGTTTGGTCCTGATTGAATACTGTTTGAGCAATGTTCTTTTGTTTTGGACCAAAGTGCAATTTACCCAAGTTGAGGGGTTATATAGCAATATGTCACATGTTGAACGTGCCTTATATGTTTTATCATCATAAGAGAGAGAATGATGCAAGGTGGTGGCTTGTGGAAAGCCTAAATTCCAAGTTTGAACTTGTTTGAATAATGCTAGTACCTTGTGCACCAATTTTGGTACAAATTGTAATTTACCCAAAATGTGGGGTTTATATGTAATTTACCACCTCTAGAGTGTCCCTACTTCCTCTATGTATCATATAGAGGATAGAGAAAGGAGGAGACACCATGGTTGTATTATTTATGAGTGATGACACTCTTGGTGATAAAATGACCAAGAAAGGGGTTAATTGTGAAACCCTAACTTGAGTTGTATCAAATTGAAAAGCTTATATATGAGTGCCTATCGGCCAAGGATCCATAAGAGGAGTCTCATATCGTTTTGTGGACTCTTTGAAAGGGCCATGTCATGCAAAGCACCTCAATGAGGTGAAGTGTATCGGGTTACAACTTCCTTAGAAAAGTTGTATCGGGTTGTGGATAAAGTGGTGATTTAGTTGATATATTTTATTCAAAGGGATAAGTAATGAACGAAAATTCATCCCTAGCTTATCCTCAACTGTTTTTCATGTCAAGATAAATGTTGATGCATGCATGTACACGTGTCACCCATGCATGGACACGTGGCACCTACTAGCTCAAATTGATGACACCTCATTTTCACCCTCCTTCATGAACAACAAGTATATATACTCCTAGTTTCACCCCTTCGTGAAACTTTTTGACCCTTACCACCCTCCTTTCCTAAGGTATCGTGCATAGAGCTCTTGTATCATGTAGTATTGAAAATATATCGTGCATAGGTCCTTGGATATCGCCCATAGCAAGAGCATATCGGTCAAATAGGTTGATATCGGCCAAGAAGGGTGATATCGGCCATAGTGAAGTGTTTTTGGCCCCAAGTGAGGGGGATATCGGCCACAAGTGGTGGAATATCATGCAAGGGTTGTGAGGTATCGTGCAAAGGTTCTAGAGCAAGAAGGAGCTCAATACTTAACCCTAAGGTGAGGTCATGATCATCTTCAACCTTGGATTGAACCATGATTTTAGGGTTTTGATCTTCCTTTCTTTTCTTCTTCACCAATTGCTTATCCATAGTGATTCCTTGTATATGAAGGAGTTTTGAACGAGCCTTGGACTTTTGATAAGTCATCTATAACCTTAGGAACGTGGAGCTTTGGAGCTTGGAGCTTTGAAGTTGTTCTTAAGGTGGGTTATATAACTTGAACTCAACCATGTTATTATTCATCACCTAAATATGCTATACTTAATGAACTACTTTTAATTCCGAAATTTCCTGAAATTGTTGATGAAATTATGAGTTATAGTAGTTTCTTAGACCTGTTTCCATGAAATATAACTGTTATAACGGAGGTATAGAGCTTGAAGAAGATGGTATCACTTTGTAAAAGTGATATCGGGTTCAAACATATACACAAGTAACTCTAACCCGATATGAGTATGGCTTGCATGATATGCTTGCACAAGATGCTTGCATGATATGCTTGCATGAAAGGAAGTCAAGTATAGACTCCATGCACGATACAAGGTTAAATGTATACTTGTAAGTTGATATGAAGCCCTAATTTGGATAACCCGATATGAGTAAAGAATAACAAGTGCTATTGCACAATATGATCATATAATATATCATTGGTACTTGGTAACATGAAGCACACACATCTGGTGTACGATATGAACATTTAAGAAAACCCCATTGCACGATATGAGGTATGGAAACAAGAATAAGATGTAACATGATATGGTAGCCCAATACACAACCCTAGTTGATGTCTAGCCTGACATGGTAATGAGTTGATACCTCTTAAACACCATGGGCGACACATACATGTACCATGTGCCCATCACAATCAACCCTAACTTGACATATGTGTTGCAACCCAATATTTGATGGTGTAGCCCAACATGGCTTGGTGCCCTTCACTCCTATCGATTAGTATATTGGGTTGAGCCCGATTTGGCAAACCCTATCCCATCACGACCAACCCTAGATGGTGAGCCACCCAATATGGTGATTGAATATACCTTTAGCTTGACATGGTGATGGCTTAATACCTCATGCACGACATGGGTAACACATACAAACACCTCTAGTCCGATATGGTGAGTGCTCATACACCTCCAACCCGATATGGTGATGTCTATACACCTACAACTCGATATGGTGAACATATGCACACCTCTAACCCGAGACACCTTGTAAAGGTGAGGGCAAGACACTCTTAGGAGTGATTAGTGTAACACCAAGTAATGGTGTGGCTAATACCTTGATAGGTGAAACACCTAAAGTGATTAACAATGGATAACCTTATATCAACAATGCCTCAACCAGAGATGAGTCCATATTAATTGATGATGTTTGGACAATTCAAATGTGTAACTTATGACCAATACACTACATGATAAATGTGATGAGCTAGTGTATAAAGTATTAGGATGGGAAATATCATAATGTAGGATAAGTTGATGAACTTAAGTAAGTTAAAAGTGATGAGGGAAGTGATACATCAAGGCATGATAAATATCACATCCAGCACTTCAAGGTTGATACACCTTGATGCACCTCAAATCCAATATACATGGATGAGTAACACATGAAGTGTGTCATGTCAATTGTTACATTGAGATGTAATGAGATTAATGCACTTTGATAAGTGTAGGCTTATATTCCTTGAGAAAGGGTTAAGCCAAGTTAATGAAGTATGATGTAATCATAATCTAGTAAGGATGAGAGAGAAACTCATACTTTGTGTTGATAATCATTTAATGATAAATGATGAGAATAAATAAGTATGATTGAATACTTATGATATCAATGTATGCTCCTAGATGTGTGGATCAATGAATTAGGGGTTGGATTAATAATATGAACATGAAACCCTATTCGGCTATAAAGGGAAACCCTAACCCTAATGACGGGAAGGTTGCATTTCTCTTATTGCATAAGCCTTGTAAGGCATGCTAAATACTTGTATAACAAGTATAATGATTAATGGCCTTGCGAGCCATATGAATAAGTTTTTGCCTAGTAAGAGGTGACAAGATGTGTGATGGTCTTGTCAGCCATGAAACTATTTGTACAACAAGTGAAATGAATACCTTGGTCTAAGGACCTAGAGGTAATGGTTACCTGTTAAAGAGGTAACAATGTTATGTGATGATCTAAGGGTTTGAATACCAGATCTAGTAATCATGATAATGATGATGTGAAGGGATGAGAATTACCAGTAATGTGATAAGGGACTGAGATCCCAAGTATCATGTGTTTTAAAGATTTGAAAATACTTGATAGATGTATTATACCATTCTTTGTAGCTTTTGTCATAATAATTCATGTTTGAAACTTGACTGATGCTAAAAGATACGGTAATGCACTTAATTAATCAAGTAGAATCTTATCATGTAATGCCCTGGCCATAGATCCACCATCGTCAGTAGTTGGTGATGGTGAAACATGTTTTCCTACAAGATTTCCTTATGAACACATATTTTTGAATATGTGGGGATGATGGACGCAAATACCTTACACCCTAATGGAGGAATTGATGTGAGATAAACACGAGATCTCTCAATCCTTCATTATAAAGGTCGGGATGGGTGTATCATGAATCTCCCGATGATGATGAATGCTGGATGATGTGGAGATAAACATAAAATCTCTTGATTCCGAAGAGAGTGCAGCTGCCCCTGCAACTCTATAGTGAAGCTGTCAATATACCCTGGAAAGTTATTTAGCAGTGATACAAGATGTCCTGCATGTGGTCTCACACTGACTGAGATAAGGAAGGTCATAACAGCCGGCTCTGTTAGGTGACCTTGTATGGCATCGACTTTGGGTTTTGCAACCAAAGGTTGGAGTATGAGCGATATGCCTCATCTCCTCAGGGCATAAGTGTGATTGTAAAATGTAATCATCCGAGTAGCATATATCTGCTTAAGGATCGAATATGGAAAACATTGATTGATGCATATTTCAGTTATACATCTTAGTTGATAGATGTTATTTATGCTCTTTACATTCCTTGCAAAGCAGATAGATGATTTGTAACTCTACCATGGGTATATGCAATGTTCTCCTTAAGAAAGGAGATTACTTCATTATGTTCATACAGTGATTTATCCTGCCTGTTAATATAAAAAGAATCTCTGCTCAGTTTATAAATGCTTAATCTATGATAATAATATGGTCGGTGGAGAGTTATATCTCTCGTTGGGACAATTGTCTCACCCCGTGGGATCCACATTTTTTTAGGTGGACGTGCACGAGGCGGTGGAGACCTTGCTGCAGAGGAGAAACAACAGTTGAGGTAGCAGTGACAACTTAGGTTGAGTGTATTGTCTGTTGTGTCTTGTAGATAGAAGTCCTATGTGTCGTCTCTGTACTCTCAGGTCCTTGGATTTAGTATGTGTTTGTTTTCTGAACAATCTGAGGTTTTGGCTAATGCGTCTCGAGATTTTATGCTGCTTTAGTATATGTGTTGACAAAGCAACTGTTATATGTTATCCTCGAGAAGAGATGATACAGTGTACATATAATATGAACAATGATGTATATAAGGTTTTGGACCTTCAGTAAGAGTTTTTCCTAGAAATGGATCTCTTTGTAAAATGGTTTTAATTTTTAGTGATTTTTGTTAATCCACTGTTTATGTTTAGTTCCGCTTAATTGAAACGATTTATTTGTTGATTTGGTGACGGTCATTTCATCGGCTCTCTGGTGAAGTCATCTTCTTGACCTGCTACATCTGACCCCCACCGGACAAATTGAAGTCACCAAGGTGAGGTTGACTGTTATGACCCACTCCATGATTAACTAGTAAATACCTTGATTAGTGATAAGAATCTTGCTAAATATCATGGTTAATTAAGATAAGTTAATATGTGAATAAATAGTTGAGATTGAATCATCTGAGGTAATTAATGATAATTGCAATGTTAATCGTAAGTTATATAATGTCCAGGAAGCGATTAGCATTTTGATTAGCTGAGACAAGATAATTAGCATGGTTTCTCACCTCTAGGTTGTAGTGGATTCCGTACTTGAAAGTTTGCAAGAAGAATCATTTAATTTGGACCCTCGAGGCAAAAGTTATAGCCTTTTCAGTTTACTTGAACCTAATTTGCAAATTTCCCAAAGTTAGGCTATATCTTTTCTTTTATTCTTCTGTTTCCTTCTTTATCCCATTTTCCTTCACCCGATAGATTAGAACTGTCGCTAAGCGGCGCTCGACCTGCTGCAGGTGGCGGATGGCGATCCATGGGGCGATTTTCTCGGGAGCTCTTGAGCTCCTCGCCTCCGACAGCTAGGGTGCTATCTTCCCCTTCTTCTTTCCTTTCTCTTCCTCCCTTTCCTTGCCCTACCTGCGCCCCCAACCACCTGCTTGGGCGCCGACTTGCAGAGCTGCAACCAAGCTGCAGGGCGCCGGCCAAGAGCTGCTTTGGGAGCGAGAAACACCTAGGAAAAGGCAGCATCAAGCTCGGCCTTGAGGTTCAAGCTTGGATCCGCAGCTAATAGCCACGATTAGGCTCAGCTAGCTCTCCTTTCCAACCTGTACATGTGCAGGTTACTATTCAATTTGCAGCAAGACCGAGCAGGTCTGAATCGAGGTTCGATTGGCGCATGAAAGAGCAAGGTAAGACCAGAACGGAGTTCGGTTTTGAGGATAGAATTAGAATCCGTAGTCTTAGCTTAAGACCTAGCTTTTAATTGAACCAATTTCAATTCTGTGCATGAAGAAGACATTCTTCTGTCAAGTTGCAGGAACAGCATTTTGATCGGCCGAATTGGGTGTGATTCGGCCAAGTTTCTTTTATAGGAAATCGAGCAGTGTTCTGATCGGTCGAGTTGCAAGCTGATCGGCCGAGTTTCCGGTTGGTCGGCCGAGTTTCAGAACTGTGAGTGACAGTTCATTCAGAAATCATTATTTAACTCGATTTAAGTGCTTAATTGCTTTAGTATCAGTTGGTATAACTTCTAAACAGTTTAGCACATACAATAGTTTATTATAGATTCAATGGAACTTGAGATACGTAATATGATTGATGAAAAAGATGGAATTTCCTGTTTTATAGTTGCAATGCATATGCTGAATAAAGATGGTTGTTTAGCAATGAATTTGAATAAGTGGCATTGAGTCATGTTAAAAGATGACAGATGATATATATATGAGTTTTTAAGAGATGTTCAGAATGTGAAATAAGTATGAAATGTGTTTTTTCCTGTTTAATTGTTTATATGTTAATCAGTTAATAGACTTAGGTGCCCTAACACCGTAGAACCCCTTTGAGAGGTCTGCACCAGGGGGGTGAAACTCGTGTTGCAACAATAACTGTGCGGAGTCACATGCACGAGGATAGAGAGAGGCAGTGTTCAACAATAACCTGTGCATGTGTCACGGTGGCACTGGAGTAAATAGGGGTTATTCAACATTAATCCGTGCTTGTGTCACGGTGGTAACCCGGTAAGACTCTCCGCCTGTGTGCTCAGGTTTGAGGAGGAGTCTAGAGTTCACTCTTTTGAGAGTGTAGTGAGGCCTTGTGAGCCTGAGAGTCCTGCAGCAGACCAGGGCTGGCAGTCAGACTTAGCATTTCCCGGGTGTGTCGCTAAGTCTTGTACGGTGGGATCGTAGTTCGCTATGGATCTTTATATGCAGAGTACACTGCATATGATTAGGGCATAATAAAAATATAAATATGAATCATATAGGATTGCAGTAATTTTAATATGTTAAGAGATTTGAACTTCTGTGCCATTTCCCTATAACTGTTTAATTGTTAAAATATCTGATGTTGCATAGAAATGAGACTGTTATCTGTAAATCTGCTATGTCATTAGAAATGCCCTGCTTAGTACTGTACTTATGCTTTATTTCAATTTTATATATCTGATGAGTTGTTTAGTGATAGCTAAGTGAAATGCTATTCACTGAGCGAGTAGGCTCATCCCTCTACTCAAACATTTTCAGGTCAGCATCAGCAACAGGAATCGGAAGGATCGTTTCATCCTAACGCTTAGTCTTTAGAAGGTTTGTAGTTAGTCTAGTTAGAGGTCTCTTAGTCCTTTCCCCTCGATCCTTGGAACATGGTGTGGGTGAGAGAGAGTGCGTATGTGGAATGTGCATAAAGATGTAAATTACCTGTTATGCTTTACTTTATGTTGAACAATGTAATATGCTATAGACTTTGTTTATATCTTTTGTCAGTTAATAGAAATGTTTCGGTAGTTTGTTTAACTTTAGTTTACAGCATAAATCTGGTTATCTTTTTAATGTCTTTAAAATGTTTTAAAAAGTGTTGAGTGGTTGGCTTGTGTGTAAATCCCATCCGTCGCGCCCTAATCTCGTGGGTTGTGGTTTGTGTGAGATCGGGGTGCGACATTTTGGTATCAGAGCTTAGGTTGAGTACATAGTTACTCAGAACAGACCAGGGGACGATAAGAGACCAATAGGATTAAGGTTTGGGAGTCTTTCTTCTATCTGTAATTTTCTAACAGGAAGTGTTCTGTTATACTATTGCAGATGGCACGAAGAGGACGTGGTTACGAGAATCAAGTAACAAGCTTAGGTTGAATCGTTAAGAATCATTAGGGTCAAAAGATAAAGTTATAAGTGAGGCAAATAAGAAGTGATGTGTTTCTAGCTCTGGGAAGTTTTTAAGGAATGATAATTCCACTGGGACTCAATCCTGCTTCATATAATGTTTTATGGTTGTCGACTAAGTTGTGAAACACAACAAGGAAACTGAAATCAGAATATACTAACGTCATTAGTCCAATTTTATCCGGAACAGCTTCTAATTTGTACTAAATTCAAATCCTGTTCAAACAAGGTCTTGGTATTTGTTTAATCTAATCCGTCTATAACCCCACTTACAATTCACCTGTCGTTCCTCACCTGATCTGATTGCGTCACAACTAATTCAAACCCCACTTTGTCCGCGTATCGACGACCCAAACGAATCGGGTCATCATTAACAAAAGCAGGAAAAGAAGAAAAGAAAAACGTGAGTTAGGTCGTCGGTCTGGTCTGCTATGGCAAAGGTCCCACCCCTTCCTACGCAAGCCCGCGTACGTACGCAGCCCCTGGGCCGCTCGCAATCGCAAAGCCTGCCGGCATTGACTCGACTCAGGCCGCGCTTTCTTACGCCCTTTCTCTCCTCATACACGCACAGGGCCCACACTGCATTGCTATGAACCAGTCCATCCATCCATCCATCCATCCATCCACTAGTCCGTCCCGAACCCCACCCACGCAATCTCACACGCATCATCACCCCGGAAGACTCCAGAAGGCCGAACGAGGCAAAGCAAGCGAGCAAGCGGGAGACTTCTAGACCTTTCCGAACACCCGCATCGACGGCTGGCAAAACCAGTCCCCGCTAACTTAATACAATCACGACCGTTCATCTTCATATCCCCTGCCCACCGCACTCGGTAGAAATAAGACCTAGCCTCCAGATCAACGCCTCCCTGTCTCCAAACTCGTCCCGATTGTCCCCTCGACCTCTTTACCTCTTCGCCCAACACCCCAGAACCACAAGCTCGGCGCTGAAGCGCTTGGCAGAAAAGCTCCCGACAGATCGCTCGCTCAGACAACAACCCGATCGGGATTTAGAAGAAGTGGGAGAGAGAGATTCGTAGGTAGAAGAGCAAAGTTAGAAGAAGAAGAAGAAACTGTCCAGGATGTTTGGGCGTGGGCCAAAGAAGAGCGACAACACCCGGTACTACGAGATCCTTGGTGTCCCGAAGAACGCATCCCAGGATGATCTCAAGAAGGCGTACCGTAAAGCCGCCATCAAGAACCACCCCGACAAAGGAGGTGACCCGGAGAAGGTTTGTTGCATTTCGCGTTCAACCTCAACTTTTTTTTTTCCGCTTACCCGCTGCACATGTCGCGGCCTGGGGATCTCATCTGTTCGCCTCCTTTCGCCCGATGTTGTTCGATTTGGTCAATTTTGTCTCCAATTGCATCTTACTCGCTAGAAGGGGGTTCAGTTTGGGCGATGGTCGCCGTCTTTGTCATCAACGGTGTTACTGGATCCATCGATACTTGTCGTTGAGTCCTGGAGATTTCCGGCGCTACAAGATCAATCAACTGAATTCCTAATTTTGTACATTATTATCTTCTTTCCAAGCCGTAAATTCAAATGTAGTTTTGTTTCCACTTTTGGCATCCAGGTTGTCCTTTTTATCCTTCAACTAATGTAATGCTTTTGCAATTCTTGCCTTTTGCAGTTCAAGGAGCTCGCTCAGGCGTACGAGGTGTTGAGCGACCCGGAGAAGCGTGAAATATACGACGAGTATGGAGAGGACGCACTCAAGGAAGGGATGGGCGCTGGAGGTGGCGGCCACGACCCTTTTGACATCTTCCAGTCCTTCTTCGGTGGCAGCCCCTTTGGAGGCGGCGGCGGCAGCAGCAGGGGACGCAGGCAGAGAAGGGGAGAGGATGTCATGCACCCACTCAAGGTTTCCTTGGAGGATCTTTACTCTGGGACCTCGAAGAAGTTGTCGCTGTCCCGCAATGTCATCTGCTCCAAGTGCAAAGGGTATGCACCTTTTATCCGTCATTAGCTGCTAAACTGTTATAATTATTTCGCTCACTGGCTTGGCTTGTCTGTTAGTTGTAATTGTGATGTGTCTGCCCAAATTCGGATTTTTGATAATCTCCTTGTTACTGGGATTTCAGCAAGGGTTCCAAGTCTGGTGCTTCCATGAAGTGTTCAGGTTGCCAGGGTTCCGGTATGAAGGTTACCATCAGACATCTCGGCCCATCTATGATCCAACAGATGCAGCACCCTTGTAACGAGTGTAAAGGTACCGGAGAGACCATCAATGACAAGGACAGGTGCGGGCAGTGCAAAGGGGAGAAGGTGGTTCAGGAGAAGAAGGTCCTTGAGGTTGGTGTCGATAAAGGAATGCAGAATGGACAGCGCATTACATTCCCTGGGGAGGCCGATGAGGCGGTATGTTCGCACAAGTTGTACTCTCAATAGTGTCTCTGTTCTAACGGATTGAAGCTGATGACCGCTTGTTATTTTGCAGCCTGATACTGTCACGGGAGACATAGTGTTCGTCCTTCAGGAGAAGGAACACCCCAGGTTCAAGAGGAAAGGCGACGACCTCTTCGTGGAGCACGCATTGTCGTTGACGGAGGCCCTCTGCGGGTTCCAGTTTGTGCTCACACACCTCGATGGCAGGCAGCTCTTGATCAAGACGAACCCAGGGGAAGTGGTCAAGCCAGGTCTGTTGTTTGGAATTGAATAGCAACGTTCTTGTTATGGCTTATTCACCTTCTTCGTAGTCGTCATGATCAATGAAACTAACCTGGTGACCCCTTTGTTGGATGTATCCTTGCAGATCAATTCAAGGCTATCAACGATGAGGGCATGCCGATGTATCAGCGCCCCTTCATGCGCGGCAAGCTCTACATCCACTTCACGGTGGAATTCCCCGACTCCCTGACATTGGACCAGTGCAAGGCCCTCGAAGCCGTGCTGCCGCCCAGGACGGCCACCCAGCTGACGGACATGGAGCTGGACGAGTGCGAAGAGACGACGCTGCACGATGTCAACATCGAGGAGGAATTGCGGAGGAAGCAGCAATCGCAGTCCGAGGCATACGAGGAGGATGAAGAGGGTCACGGCGGAGCCCAAAGGGTCCAGTGTGCCCAGCAGTAGTAGAAGTTAGCTGGTTTTTGTGGGTGCGCCGATGATGACGATTACCGGTCTTTTGGAGTCTGCGGGTGGTAGGTAATCCGTGTCGTGTTATATGTAATTGTGGCCGCATGGCTATTGGGGTTGGGTAGTAATTCTACTTATATATTGTTTTTTTGGACTTCATGGCATAAGTAAAAAGACAACAAATGTTTTAATTCCCAAGTGAATTGCGTTTCTTGTTGCTATATTTAGGATCGAAATGAGAGGCCGGTGGCCATGGAATGGTACAATTGACTATGCAGCATATGGTTGGATGTGTAGGGTTTTTAGGGAGTGGTCTATTCTGCTGATTTTGACGAACTAGGCTCTACAGCACACAGTAAGTTGTGGGTTCTTTGTGAAAGACGACCTAACTTGCCAAGAATGGACCGCCAGTAGTCTTGTCCTTTATTTGTGGCTAGTGCTACGGCCTGCAGCTAAGTGCCCGTTAAGATTGGGTAGAAATCAAATGGTTTGACTTTCGCTGTGGCTTTTAAATTGAAGCGTTTCGTTGCGAGTTTATTATTTCAAAGAAACTTCAGCATGAGACCAAACTGCGTAATTATGTTTACGGAATGTAAAGTTTGGTGCTGAAAGCTGCTGCTGATGTATACCAACTACGGAACTGCTGCTTATGGTATATATATCAGTTGTGTATATTTATGGATATATCTAATATGAGTTTTACGACTTTAGATATTTGATGTCAATTAATCAATTACAATCTGCACACTGCGGATTACTGAACAAAACAAGCTGAATAGTGGAGTTCTCTAGAAATTTCGTTGCAGTTTGTCGGATTTGGCTCAAAATCCGTTTTCAACAGTTTCATGACTGGGATCGGTCTTAACCCCAACTAGACAGAGTCCTGAGCCCGAGAAAGCAATTATATCATCACCGTGCGCCTTTGTCTATCCACTTTACTACGTGGAGAGACAGTAACCGACTGACCAGGAAAATAAGAAGTTAATGGCCAAACAAACTTGCCCTAAAACTGATCCGGTTGGCCGTGGTGGTTGAATTGGGTACGAAATGTTTGGCCGTGGTGGTTGAATTTAGTACGAAATGTTACTGATCCCAACGCGAACCAAGAAATTGACTGTAGCTAAGACACGAGCTGGACTAGATCTTGTATTAAAATTGTATCTTGGACTCCATTTCTGGATTGTATTTTGAACTTTATTTCTGTAAAATTTATGTTTGTTTTGTAGGATAGGAAAAATAAAGTTAATCTCAAGATTTTTAGACAATAGAAATTCCGTATTGTGATTTCTATTAAATTTTTTTCAGAAGTTGAAATTGAATATGGTTTTTTTTTGGTCAACAGAAATTGAATATGGTTAAGACAACAGACATGAAGAAAGATAAATCTTACAAACTAAACATAAAAATTTATTTTATAGAATTTTGAAAATGTATCATTTCAATAATGCGGGATGGACTGTATATAGGATTTCTGGAAATCCTGTTAAACCAGAAATGCCCAATGACTATTGCTCCTACCAAAAGTAGATGGGAAAGAGAAGAGGTCCGTCCGATTGACATTAGTATATTTTAAATATACAGGAGCGGAATTACATTTCCAATGAGTAAACAAAGCAGCAAATCTGTCATAATTGTGTAACTCTTTATTAGCTGATGCTTCATACCTACCTGAAGCTGTATCTCTCCCCCCCCCCCCCCCCCCAAAAAAAAAAAAAAAAGAAGAAGAAGAATTAGCCCACAAAAAAGAATTAGCAGTGGAGTGCGCTTGACCTGTCTTCATTATTCAAATTTAGTGGACATTTTGGACGAAAGAAGCTCATCTTAAATAGCCGAGCAGTAAATGAAATGAGCCACAAGTAGTTTCTATTCATTTTACTTAAGAGCACGTTCTTCAGAGTTGTAGCACTTGGATTTTTGTTGTCGTTGCAGGTGATCGCTCTAATAATGTTTTCCAGTAGAACTTGTGAAGCTACCATTTATTTTTCCAATTGCGTACAACGAGTATATTGTGTCTCACGATTAACGAAAGATGGAAGTCGCTAGGTGTGTAGTTTAGTCAAATTAAAAATAGATATATGTGTGCGTGTCTGTGTATGTATATGTATTTGGACTGCTATTAAAAGAGCAAGTTAATTTCACCAATTACAACGGTGCCATCTATCTTTTATTTTAGACTTCTAATCAATTTGGCAAATGAAAATGTCAAAAAGCATCCACGTCACGTGGACGAAGTGGAAGCGGAAGTGAAAACGTCGTCTTGTTGACTTTTGCAAACATTGGTGGGAATCTAATGATTTGAAAATCAGTTGGTTCTTTCACGCAGTTCATCCACGAAGGGTAAGTCAGGGCCTAAACTAGGTCGGAAGTTATAGTCGATGGAAAACAGGTAAACATTCTTTACAAGTCACTATGCATACGTAGAAATGGAATAAATGTTTTTTTAGAGACATTTTATCACGACCCCATCCGCTAGTGATCTCCATTTAAGGTGGATCACAGAAATAAGAGCTATTATCTAAAATTGTTTGAATATATATTTCAAATAAAAAATTAATAAAAATTAACAATTTCAAATAAATAGTTGTTGACAAGAGTAAGGAAGATGAGATCTCCTCTAAGGAGTTACATGATTTTTAAAAATGTGAAGTTAATAATTATTTTAGAAACAACAATTTAATCCATCAAGTATCACCAGCTTTATGCTTCATAGTTTCTTCCTCTCACAGTCTATTTCTTCATTTTTCAAATATGTAACTAACTTAAAACACCAAGATATTAAATGCGGGCCAACATGTACTATATTGTGTACGTTGACCAACCAAAATGTGTATATGCAACATTAAAAAGATGGTATGGCAGTACAAAATCAATTATTTACAACTAAGGACTTACTAATTATCAATTTATTTTTTCAAATCATAACTATTCCACCTTATTTTATGTTCCATTCTTTGTTTCAATGATGGATTCTATGGCATTTTCTCTAGAATTGTTCACAATGATTGTCTCAAAATTCAACTTTCTTAACCTTATCAGATTCGTTTGTGGTAATTTTGTTAGTGATCACCCCTTACGTTTTAGGAGTGGTTATCTTCCTAAACCATCCTATTGAGATTTGTTATTTGGTTCAAAAATCATCTAGACTATAGAAGAGATGCACATAGATCTTCAAAAATTGCAAGTACTGAATCAACCAAGAGAATCTACATAAAGAAAAAACTTCCAGTAAACTCCTTGAATCTTCAAAAATAAAGCAAGATTAAGGGCGACGATAATATGTAATTAACCAACATACTTGATTTGCTGTAAGCATCATCCAATCACACAATCAATTTGTTGGGAACTACGAGCACATAGAATAGCAACGAAAAAAAAACTATCTATCTGCATTCTCATAACAACAAGATCGCGTCTACTACTATGAAGTAGGAAGGATAGTTTTAGTGAGTTATACTCGGTCCTGGAGTAAGTCCAGCGATAAAACTCCCTTCTTTGCAACTATTGAGAAGTTATTCTTAGACGGTGGCTGTGCAGTTCTTGGTCTTCACAACGAACAACATCTGCGCAACTTATGCAACGATTCTGGTGGTATCGCCATGGAATGCAGGTTGACTTCGATCTCTGAGAAGCAGCCAAAGGACTCCTGGCTCTAGAGTAGTCTACACAGATCAACTAGAACTCCTGTAGTTCACTAAGAACAGACATGAAGGAGTTGTCCCTCCCGTTGGTGTACTAGTCACTAACCTTCTCTCCTGCGACGACAACTATCAATTGTTTTCTTCCTTTGGCTATCCCTCCCTGTCGGGTAGGACTTTCTTAGACTCTCTTGGTTACCACAACAAGAGAGGACAACAATTATCAGAGGAACTAATTCTCAGTTGTTTGTGTTGTGTCTTGAGAAGCCCCAATACCCCTCCTTTTATAGGCGAGGTTAAGGTCAAGGTTCCCAGTATGTATGAAATTATGTGGGAGTGAAAAGGACCGACATAACTTGAACTTTCACAACCTGCGACAGCTGAAACAACCATTTTGCACACACAAGAGGTCGTATGGTGCGCGAGACGGTTGTCTCGCACTACCAAACGACCATTTTCTAGTTTCCCAATCGCACATGAATTTGGCAATTTCGATTCAAATTAATATACATATTAATTTTACTTGCATCTCAAGTAAGTATAATCAAACTATTCAGAAAAGATCTCAAACCTTTGTTTGGCCCAACTGGGCCGTCTAACCCAGGAGAGATGTCAGTCTCACTCATCAAGACAGTCGTCTCATGAGTTCAGATGAGCCGATCGGTTCAAGGGCATAACTAAGCTAATTCAATCCTTGATTTGCCTGACAACCCAAATGGCCGTCTCAACACTTGAGACATCTGTCTGGCTGCCCAAACAACCATCTCACCTAGTGAGATCGTCATTTGGTAGACCTAGTCAGTCAATTGAGCGATCAATTATGTGAGTTGAATACCTAAATATTTTAGTAATCAATCCAATTGTCGCTTAAGATCTAACTCCTCTTCTAGATGAGTTCCTATGTGTGTGACCCTATAGGTCCCATATCATGTTGGCAATGAATGTCCATAACTAGATTATGACATCACAAGCAAAGAGTGGTGCCTAGTCGCACATGAGTGCTACCCAAGTGAATGGAAAGTTAGAGAACAACTTCAACCTACAATATGTGTAAGGTGTTGTAGTATTTTTATAATTCCTTTGTCTCTAATATTTAGGATGAACTCAAGGCATGGTTGGTCACCCTCTCAACGTTCAATCTATGTTTCTTGAACCAAGAGCAGACTGTCTAAGATAGTGTGACCTCAATATCATATATTGATTCAAATGTGCATGCACATGCATTTCTCAGTCTCGCTTATCAAGTGGCCAAGATATCATACTCCAGTAGGAGAGAAAAATCCCATATCTACAACTCAAAGTCTATCCCCATGTGTCAAAGTCACCCAATCATCACTATTATAACAACCAATGTTTCAAGACTGTGTTTGATGATGTCAAAGCATACCCAACAAACGTGACGAGTGCAGTGACTTCAGGTCTAAGAATCACAATCACCACCTTCACTATGAGAGATAACTGTGACCACAAAACCATGTGTCACTCTCAATGTGGGTCTGTCTGATACCCTGTTCCCTAATATGTATCTGTGTCTTGGTCTAATATGGCCATATCATGACTAATGATATTTAGTCATCAACCAACTCACACTCTGATCTTATGTGCTATTGTTGTCTACCAACCTTCCACAATAACAACTGATCATGGGCATAAGGAGAATATGTATATGTATTCTTAATAACTGTATGATCTCATCCACAAGGATAAAAACTTGACAACATATGTCATTGAGTAATATAATTCTCTAGAAATTCACTCTGTATCCTCATTATCTCATAATTGGGTGAAATAGATGAATTGGAAGCTTGCCTTTATATATGCTATTATTATTAATCAAATTCTTTTAGGTAATTATGCCATGTCAATCATCATATGATTGTCTCTACTGGCATACCTTGCCAACAAACTTCCACTTGCACATAAAGTCAATCACCCATGGATCTCATCCTTAGTGATCTAAACATGTCCAACATGCTTCTACTGTGCTAGTGCCTATTCAACGGGTTAGCGACACTCTGATATTAGTCTAGATATTGCATGTTCCTATTCTCTTTGTTGTATGATTTTTCGTATGACATGGAACTACCATAATATGGTAACTGATATTCCTTGCCTAACAATTAGCTCCATTATTGTGACAATATCTCTACTGAGTCATCAATGGCCAGAACATCAATAAATTCATCATATGAACATTTAGATCTATATAGTATCATTATGTGTTCATAATACAAGTATGCTCTACTTCTACTGCATATTAGCATTAACAACTATTGGTTTGGGACCTTTTCAACTAATCTTCACTTATTCTTTTAAATCAAACATAATTTTAATTTGTGATCATTTTTGTCATTATGGAAGCTTGCATTGATGTAACCCTTTACATCTAACTCTTCCTTTTATTAATATCCTTATTAACTAGCAATCTTATCCTTAATTACTTTTTAAGTCTTACTGGATATCTTTAACGATTTTCCAATAACCCTTATTGGATTTTACTGTCATCTTGTCATGTCTAATACTTACAAGATTATATGGGATTAGTGTGTTACTAGCTTACATAATAGATCCACTATTAGTATGGCCCATGGAATCTTATTCATGATATTTTCATTCTTCACAAGAATAGGAATATGGGGTTCCTGAGAGACTAATCTAAATTCTCTCTCATTGAATCCTTCCATCTTGAACTCTTTCAACACACTACTATTGTATGTGCTTAAACTTCCATTGTGAAACATTCAAGAGCAATCCCATATGTTTTGATCCTTATCTCATAAGATGTTTCACCTTATCCTTCATAGATGAAGGTGTTTTCATGTTAGTTCCAGTTTTCATGTCAGTTCTCAACATTCACAATATTGAGATGTATTCCTCATCATATGTGGAATATTCATACATGCTCCCACTAAATCTTTTTGCAATAATATATTTCATCATTTATCTTGACTCAAGTCAAACTCTTTGACTATCTTGTCAAAACAAAAGATCCCATTTCTAAGATGCTTGATTCAATCTCAGATTGAAATTTGTAGTTTATAGACTTTATTTGCATTCATGAAGTTATCAAACCTTTTAGATTGTGTCACATACACATCCCATGATGTATTCACTTAAGGAATCTAGTTTTTAATCTTCATATGCTAAATCTCTTGGTCTATTTCAACTTCAACAACAAGCTTGACTATTAGTAAATGAAATTTTATCATGTCCAACAACGTGGAATTGATTTATTCAACCAATCTATCCTTTTATGTTATCAATGTAGGTCTTGATCACAAGACCCTATTACACCCTTTAGGTTTTACCCTTTAAGTGGCTCTATCAAGGTCCTACCTTGTTAGCTTACATGGATTCCATAATTACTCATATTATGGTACTTACTAGCTTCTAGTTAACTAGTTGGGTCATCCTATATGACCAACCCATATGAATTGTTGGATTCAGAATCCTCCAATCTCAGATGTGTTTTACTAGAACTATTTTGTTCTGTGTTACATGATCAACATGAGATTCCAAAACTACTTGTGATTCTTATTGTTCTCATTGTACCTCTTTGTTGACCTCAAACACTTTGAGTATTACTTTTACTCCTACTAAATCTTTAAGAACTCAGTTATCTTATTAACAAAACACTTTTGTTATTGGATTGGGATTAATAGTAATCTTCAACAATCATAGTTTATGGATAAACCTTCTTCAAGAAACTACTTCTTAATGTAGGCTTAAATCCTTTAGACCTATTGGGACATTCCCAAATCATATCATATATGATGTGTTACAAACCATTCATGTGGTACATTATTTAGTGATAGGTATATATTTGTGAGGATATAAGAAGATTAGATTAATTGATAATTATATCATGACTCATCATGGTACAATTCCTTCATTCTAACACATCATCATCTTCAAATGGATTTGACTTTTGATACATTATCACAATTTATTCCAGAAGGTACTCAAGGAATTGATATAAAGTATTTCAACATTTGATCATATCAAAGTATCTTAATACTTTCATCAATGTCACACTTCATTTACAATATTTCATTCAGTACATATCATCATATTACCAGTAAACAAAAATGAAGTATTAAATTATCTATAACATTCATTCCATAAGCTCTTCATGCATCATATGTATGAGGTCTAATGGAAGACTTATCCTCCCACTACATCTAATGAAGGATTTCATGTCATATTTGTGCATAAATAAGATTTGCATGTTTTCTTAGGTTCAATAACCAAGGGAATCTAGATCAACATCGATATGTATTCTAGGCATGCACTTCTCATATTTGTACAAAATTACAAATGCTAAGTGACAGTCTTGAGTTATAAATTATAATCCTTTGGTATAAACATTGTAAACATTCATCTTTGGATCATTTTGCAAGAATATCACAAGATGTTTTAGGGCCAATGCCATGTAAGATCATATCTTTGAAATAGAATCACTAATAATTCATTATTGATAATCATTCTTGTCCATACAAGATGCATAAAGAAGATGTTTCTATTCTAATGGCATAATGAAATAGTAGTTCTAGTAACTCTATTACATGTCTAGTGGGCTAAGATAAATTTAAATGTAGACTCTAGCTTCCACAACATTTGCTCCGCCTTGTCCATCTTTGTCCTTCCATGAAGGCCTTTACTTCTTGTCAGATCCTGCACATCAGTATGTCAGATCTCTATTTGATATCACATACCAGAATGAAGACGTAATTAAATTTATCTTATGTTGTTTATACCTGAAGTGGAGGCCTCAGTGACATCCTTACTCTTCTTTAGTTCCTCTAACCAGAGTGGGCAATTTCTCTTCCAATGTCTAGGCTGGTGAAAATGGTGAAAATTGCCTCTTTGTTTCTTCACTCCATCTTTTGCCTTGTGATATGAAGACTAGGGCTTCTGGGTAGCTTTAGAACTCTTCTTAGCTTTGCCTTTGCCTTTAGACTTCCCCTTTGTCTTGCTGATCATCATCACAGACTTGGGCTTGTCTTTCTTCATTTGTGTCTCAACTATTCTCAACAGGCCAAACAACTCTGTCAATGACTTGTCAAGCTCGTTCATGTTGTAGTTCATGACAAACTGACTATATGACTATGGAAAGGACTGTAGAATCATTTCAGTGACTAACTCTTAGCCCAAATAGGAATCCCAATCTGGCTAGGTTCTCCACATACCCAATGAGCTTGAGTACATGAGGACCTACTGGATCTCCTTCTGCCAAGCTACACTTGAACAACTCCTTGGAGACATTGTATCTCTCCTGTCTTTTCTGATCTTGGTACATGATCTTAAGATGTGTGACCATATGAATAACCCCCATGTTCTCATGCTGCCTTTTCAACTCATGGTTCATGGAGTATAACATCAAACACTTGACATCCACAACATCCTCAATATGCTTCTTGTAAGCATCCTTGTCATCCTTTGGAGCATTTTGAGCTGATTCTTCTGGTTTTGGTTTTTCCAGGACATCGATCTTGTACTCCTTCATGAGAACAATTCTCAGCATCTTGAACCAATTGTGGAAGTTGTTTCCAGTAAGTTTGTCCTTTTCAAGGACATATCACAAAGAAAAGTGATTGTTTATTGTTTCCATTTGGTTCTACAAAAGAATTTGCAATTTTTGTCAAAACTCAACCTTTTGATTGGATTTGTTTTGATTAAAATTTGGGCGATAAAAATTAGGTCTTTAATTAATTATTATTCTCCTTATTTTGTTCAAATCAATAACCCCTCAAGTATCAATATGGAAAATTGTAGCAAATAATTTTCTAATGAGCCAAGATCCAAACTGATTCAATTATTACCCGGCCTACACCAGCGCCCACAATCAACCATTAAGGTAGCCAATGATGCCAATTACATCATATGCAACTCTTGTATAGATGATATGCACAACTCCTTGCCATAATCATCTGCATGATTCTGGGCCCAGACGCTATAAGAATCACCAGTTAAGCCTGACCCAATAACCAATATGATATTTTGCACCCCGCTATAGTTACACCTGCATTACTACCATCAAACTTCCACGAGGTAGACGGTGCACCATGATTTGGCGTAACCTAGGCTTGGTCGAATAAGCTTTTCATGTATATTTATATTAGAAAGCATCTTAGACTTAATATGTTTGATTGAGGGGTTATATATATATATATATATATATATATATATATAGTAAAGACCCTGACCTGGGATATGAGGTAACCCTATTTGTTTTGTCTAATAAAGTTGATTATAACTTTAATATAATCCTCTAAGGTGCTTTGTTATCATGTGACACACTCATGTTTCAAGTTTGGTCCCGATTGAATGTTGTTTGAGCAATTTTCCTTTGTTTTGGACCAAAGTGCAATTTGCCCAAGTTGAGGGGTTATAATGCAAAATGTCACATGTTGAATGTGCCTTATATGTTTTAGCATCATAAGAGAGAGAATTATTCTAAGTGGTGTCTTGTGGAAAGCCTAAATTCCAAGTTTGAACTTGTTTGAACAATGTTGGAGCATTGTGTGCCAATTTGGGTACAAATTATAATTTACCCAAAATGCGGGGTTTTTATGCAAATTACCACCTCTAGAGTGTTCCTAATTCATATATGTATAATTTAGAGGAGAGAGAAAGAAGGAGGCACCATGTTTGAATCCATTATGAGTGATGGTACTTTTGGTGATGAAATGACCAAGAAAAGGGTTGAATATGAAAGCTTAACTTGAGTTGTATCAAGTTGAAAAACTTATATATGAGTGCCTATCGGACAAGGAGCCATAGGAAAAGCCTCATATAGTTTTTTGAAATCTTGTCAAAGTCTATATCGTGCAAATAACCTCAAGGAGGTGAGGTGTGACGGCCAACAAGTTTCCTTAGAAAAAGTGTATCAGTTTGATTTAAAATAGTGATTAAACCTAGATAACTTATCCAAATGGATAAGTAATGGACGAATTTGCATCTCAAGATGATACTCAATTGTTTTTGAAGACAAGATAAATGTTGATGCATGCATGTACACATGTCACCCATGCATGACACGTGGCACCTACTAGCTCAAAATGTTGACACCTCATTTTTGCCTTTCTTCATGAACAACAAGTATATATACCCCTAGTTTCACCCCTTGGTGCAATTTTGCGACCCTTACCACCCTACTACCCTAAGGTATCATGCATAGATCTCCCATATCGTGAAGGGATGCTGTGGTATTGTGCATGGGCCTTGGGATATCTCCCATGGCAAGACCATATCGCCCAAGTAGGTGATATTGACCATATAGGGTGATATCGGCCATAGAGTGAAGTGTTTTGACTCCAAGTGAGTTCCATATCATGCAAGTGAGTATCATATCATTCAAGAGGGGTGGCATGTCGTGAAAGAGCACAAGGGTATCGTGTATAGGCTTGGGGTATCGGCCATAGCAAGTATATCGGCCATACCATGTTGATATTGCCCATAGCAAGTTGATATCGGCCAATTGAAGTGATTTTGGCCACAAGTGAGGGGGTATCAGCCACAAGAAAAGTTTTGTAGGCCAAGAGGAAGTCCATATCGCCCAAGAGTGGTAGGGTGTCGGCCAAGGAGATAAGGAACTCAAAACTTAACCCTAAGGTAAGATATAGTTGTCTTCAAGCTTGAATTGAAGCATGGAATTAGGGTTATGATCTACCTTTCTTTTCTTCTTCACCAATTGCTTATCCATGGTGATTCCTTGTATATGAAGGAGTTTTGAACGAGCCTTGGACCTTTGATAAAGTCATATTCAACCTTAGGAACATGGAGCTTTGGACCTTGAAGCTTTGAAGTGGTTCTTAAGGCGGGTTATATAACTTAAACTCAACAATGTTATTATTCTTCACCTGAATTGTTATAATTAGTGAAATACTTTTAATACTGAAATTTCCTGAAATAGTTGATGAAATTATGATTTCTAGTAGTTTCTTAGACCTGTTACCATGAATTATATCAGTTAGAACAAAGGTCTAGAACTTGAAGAAGATGGTGTCACTTTGTAAAAGTGATATCGGGTTCAAGTATAAATACAAGTAGTTATAACCCGATATGGGTATGACTTGCCCGATATGTCTTGCACAAGATGTTGCATGAGATGCTTGCATAATATTCTTGCACGATAGGGAGTCAAGTATAGACTCCATGCATGATACAAGGTTAAATGAATACTTGTAAGTTGACAAGAAACCCTAATTTGGGTAACCCAATATGAGTAAAGAATACCAAATGCTATTGCACGATATGGAAGCCCGATACACAACCCTAGTTGATGTCTAGCCCGACATGGTGATGGATTAATACCGCATGCATGACATGGGTAGAACATATACACACCTCTAGCCCAGTATGGATGATGTTCATATACTTCTAGCCCAATAGGGTGAGTGCTCATATACTTACTACCCGATATGGTGAACATATGCACATGATTTAACCCTATACACATTGTGAAGGTGAGTGTAAGACACTCTTAGGAGTAATGAGTGTAACACCAAGTGATGGTGTGGTTAATACCTTGATAGGTGAAACACCTAGAGTGGTTGATAATGGACAACCTTATATCAACAATGCCTTAACCCAAGATGAGTCCATATCATTGATGATGGTTGGATAATTCAAATGTGTGACTTATGACCAATACAATACATGGTAAATGTAGGTTAGTGCATAAAGTATTAGGATGGGAAATACCCTAATACAAGATAAGTTGATGAACTTAATTAAGTTAAAAGTGATGAGGAAAGTGATACACCAAGGCATGGTAAATATCACATCCAATACTTTAAGGTTGTTACACATTGATGCATCTTAAATTCAACATGTATGGATGAGTAACATATGAAGTATGTCATGCCAATTGTTACATTGAGATGTAATGAGCTTAATGCACTTTGATAAGTGTAGGCTAACATACCTTGAGAAAGGGTTAAGCCAGGATAATAAAGTATGATGTAATCATACTCTGGTAAGAATGAGAGATGAACTCATACCTTGTGTTGATAATCATTTAATGATAAATGATGAGAATTAATAAGTATGATTGAATACTTATTATAACAAAGTGTGCTCCTAGATGTGTGGAGAAATGAATTAGGGTTTGATCATTGATAATATGATCTTGAAAACCTAAATGGTTAATAATGGAAAACCCTCACCCTAATGAAGGGTGATGATATGTAAGAGAAACCCTAATCAATAAGAAAGGGAAACCCTAACCCTAATGACAGGAAGGTTGTAATTCTTTTATTGCATAAGCCTTGTAAGGCATGTTAAATACTTGTATAACAAGTATAATAAGTTGTTGCCTAGTGAGAGGTTACAAGATGTGTAATGGCCTTGTGAGCCATGTGAATAAGTTGTTTCCCAGTGAGAGGTAACAAGATGTGTAATGGCCTTGTGAGCCATGTGAATAAGTTGTTGCCTAGTGAGAGGTAACAAGATTTGTAATGGCCTTGTGAGCCATGTGAATAAGTTGTTGCCTAGTTAGAGGTGACAAGTTGTGTAATGGCCTTGTGAGCCATGTGAATAAGTTGTTGCTTAGTGAGAGGTGACAAGATGTGCAATGGCCTTGTGATCCATGTGATAATTGTTGCCTAGTGAGAGGTGACAAGATACTTAATGGGCCTAGTGAGCCATGTGAGATGTTGGTGTAACAAGTATCAAATATACCTTGGTCCTAAGACCTAGAGGTATTAATAATGATCTGTGATGAACTAAGGGTTTGAATACCCATATCTGTAATCATGATGATGATAATGTTAAGGGATGAGAATTCCCAGTAATGAGATAAGGGATTGATATCCTAAATGTTATATGTGTTCTAAAGATTTGAAAGTACTTGATAGATGTATTACACTTGTTCTTTGTAACATTTTTCATAATAATTCATGTTTGAAAACTTGACTGATGCTAAAAGAATATGGCAATGCACTTAATTAATCAAGTGGAATCTTATCATGTAGCGCCTTGACCATAGATCCATCAGCGTCAGTAAATTGCTAAATGGTGAAACAGGTTTTCCTACGGGATCTCCTGGAGACCGCATATTTTTGAATATGTGGGGGTGATGGGCGAAAATATCCGTACGCCCCGAATGAGGGATTGATGGTAGGTAAATATGAAATCTCTCAATCCTTCATAATTGGTTGGGATTCGATGTAGATAAACACGAAATCTAATCGACCCTTCCAAAGGTTGATGGTAGATAAACACGAGATCTCTCAATCCTGACGAGAGTGCAGCTGACCCTGCAACTCTATAGCGAAGTTGCCAGTATACCCTGGAAAGCTATTTAGAAGTTGACATAGTCCTACTCGTTTTCTCACACTGACCGAGACAGTATGAGGTCATGGTAGCCGACTCTTCCATTGATCTTGTATGGTACCGATTTTAACTTCGCAGTGGTCGGTTGGAGATGAGAGGTATACCTCATCTCCTCAGGGCATAAGTGTGATTATAAAATGTAATCAGCCGTATAGCATGTTTGCTTAAGGATGGAATATGGAAATCATTAGCTAATGTTTCATTTCTTTTATGCATCCTTAGTGTATAGATGTTATTTATGTTTCTTTACATTCCCTGCAAGGCAGATAGATGATTGATAATTCTACCATGGGTAGATGCAATGTTCTCCTTAAGAAAGGAGATTACTTCATTTTGTTCATATAACGATTTATCCTTCTTATTAATATAAAAAGAACCTCTGCTCAGTCTATAATTGTTTAATTTGTGATAATAATATGGTCAGCAGAGAGTTATATCTCTTGCTGGGACAATTACAATTGTCTCACCCCCGTGGGACCCAAATTTTTAGGTGGACGTGCACGAGGAGGTGAAGACCTTTCTTGTTACGACCCCACCTCCCGATAACCCCCAATTAAGGGAGATCGAGAGGTCAAAGCTGCACCCATAACTTCCGGATCAAAGGTTCGACAATTAACCAAGAATAATTATCAAATTTTAACCCACTATACTGAAAATCTGTAAGAAAATAAATTTTTGCATACCTTTTTGAAAACTTGAATCTCTAAACTTCTATCCACTTAAGGATTCTATGCTAACTAATCCTCCTTGTATTTAACTTCATGTATTTCACGATATGACAATTTACTGTTTGTCCTTTTGGCTTGTACCTAAAACGCCGACAAACAAAACGACGGTCAGCCGAAGCTGGTATGTGGGGGAACAATAACTATGTAAATACATTAACAATGTAATCATTCAATTAATCATTTGACAACCAAGATTACATTTTAGATATAACTCCGCGATCCAAGAGTACCCTATCCTCTATGTTGTCCCCATGAAACCCCTCATGATCCACCTATAAGTGAACCAATTTCTAGGGTTGAGTCACATGGCACTACTCATAAGTAGCCCACTCCTTAACTCATGGCAGGCTAATGAGTCTCATGGCACTACACGTAGGTAGCCCAGTTTCTAACTCTCGGTAACCTAGACCTTTCTCTAGGATTACCCTTTTTTTTTCTTAGCCTTTTCAAAGCAATAGAGGTGGACCTAGATCTAGTCAGTTATATACACACATTTATAGTGATAATCATAGTCACTTTATAGTTGCATGAAATAAATAAACATCCAATAGTTATTTTCAAGCAACCGATTAAAACTTCGGGAATCGTCGTGAAACTAGAGCGATTATTCATAAGCGTAACCACATACCTGATTTGATGAGTCATGCAGATTATTCAACATATACTTCATGTATATACAATCAAGCCAATCAACAGATCCAAGCAAGTAATTCAATCATCACATAATTCCTGAAAAGAATATGTACTCTATTTATTACACTTTATCAAGAATCTACTGTGTTGACTTGGATTCTCTTTCTAGGGTTTCTAATCCACATTAAGTTTTCATTA
Organism: Alisma plantago-aquatica; assembly: GCA_963693085.1. Classification (NCBI taxonomy): domain Eukaryota; kingdom Viridiplantae; phylum Streptophyta; class Magnoliopsida; order Alismatales; family Alismataceae; genus Alisma; species Alisma plantago-aquatica. The sequence continues at coordinate 912,431,488 of OY856410.1, forward strand.
ATATTCATTAGGGTTTCTTAGATCAATTCCTCAAACTTTATCCCTTTAGGTTATTAAACCCTAAAATACTCTTTTCCATTTATATGAACCTTAATTGCTCAACTATCCATTTTAATAGTCTTTTATACCCAAATTGATTTAGGATAATCACATCCCTATTTATTTATGGATTTGGACACTTAAACCAATTAAAAGACATATTCTCCTAAATTAGGGTTTTCAAGCTCATTAATGCATAATCATGCACGAAACCCTAATTTAAACCAATTATATAAAAAGATCATGTGTTTAGATCCTATTTTCTCCTTTATTAACAACATGTTAATATCAGCTTGAATTATCCAAATGATGTCATTAAGACCATCTACCATCAAATCTAAGGGTTTTCCTATAATTAAAACATTAAAGATGATAACTTTATGTACTTTCTAATTTCAAGCATATTTATGCACATAAACTCTAAATTAGACTAAACACGTGCAAAGCTCTTCCTTTTTTAACATAATGTATCTTTTTACATTTAACAGGTTAACATCAACTCTAATGATCCATTAAACCCTATTAAACACTTTATTCATTTCAACATAGGGTTTCTTAATCTTTAATTCGTTAAAGATGATAATTTACACTACATTTCGAACTATGATCAGATTCAGACCAAAAAACTATTTTTATTGGATTCCTTGTATTCTTCTGATCAAAATACATATATTACTTGTCCTAATCTGAGTTACCAATCATTAGATATGATTTTAGCAAAAGTTACCTTTTTGGACCAATCATGGAGCGCCACATCACTGCATCCATGCAACGTTGCCCAAATAAGGAACATTTTGAAATGACGCGTATGCCCTCCACTTAACCAGTGCGTCCTTCAGCCCGCGGAAGGGCAGAACGGTCCAACGCCCCCTCCTTCATCTTCAACCTTGCGCGACCTACCCTGGCCGCCGACAACCACCTTCCCGCGGCCTGCCCCTCCCTCCTAGAGGTTCGAGGACCGCCGCCAGTGGGTGCCCTAGCTCCGTGGTGCCTTGGCACACGTGGGGCACTCTCAGGTTGTGCCCCGGATGGCTGCGTCAAGGCGAGGTTGGTTCCGGATTGTTGCTCCACTTGCAGCGACCATGCAGACCCGTGGAAGGAGTGGCGCGACGACAGGGACGTTGGGTTAGCCACCGATCGATCTTGGGTTGCCGTAGGAGCACCCTGCTCCGATCAAGACCTCGACACTGCTCCTTGGTGTCCTCAGGATACGTCTATCCCCTCGATTATGGTTTATACGTAAGTAAGAAGGAAAAAGGAGAGAGTTGCGTGAGATTCCATCTTTAAACTCGAACTAAGGTCGCTACCCTATATATAGGGGTGAGGAAAGAAGCCCTAAGTTGGCTGTTCACGAATCAAGGAGTCCCTTTCCAAGTAGGAAATCGATTCCTTTAATGAAAAGTAATACTTCTCTCCTTCTTTATCCTTTCTATCATGCTTTATTTCATGGATAAATGGAAAAATGAAAATCCTTTCTCTTATTATCATTATTCTTGTATTTTAAACCATTAACCACGAAGTTATATTTCCTTTTGTTGAAACAATACTTCTTTTTAACCATACCTCATAATCATCATATTATCTTCTTATTTTGCCTTTTTAGTATTTTCTCTTTCTTTCCTCTTTAATGGGACTCCTTGGATCCCAAGGAACACTCCATTATTTCAAAATTCTTTTTATTGGATACTTATTATCCTTCTAGATGCATCATTATGCATTATTTCACATTATCTTGTTTATTTCTTATTTAAATATCTCTTTTTGAGGATTTCTTTTTATTTCTCTTTTATTTTCCTCATTGCCATTCCTTTTAATATTAGCAACCTCATGGATACGAAATTTCCCCAAGAAATCTCATTTATGCCTCTTTCCACTCATTTTATCATTATTTTCAATTTATTTCTTAATAAAGAAATACTTAATTAATCTTCTCTTTTCTTATTGCTTTCTTTTTGCAACCTTGGACTCCTTGGTACCCAAGGAACCCAAGAGGCACGAAATCCTATTTGGATTTTCCTTCTAGAGGTTTCTACATATTTCTTTTCTTAAAAATTCAATTATCCATTTATTAATTGAATTTCCTTGTTATTTGGGCCCAATAGCCAATAAAGCCCACAACACAAACATCAAGGCTATTGTAAACGAAATCCATTTATTTGAAGAAAATTATATCATTATTTGTTCAAATATATTTAATATGAGAAATCACATTTCTCACCAAATGAACCCAAAATTGGGGTTGTAACATCCTTCCCCTCTTATAGGAATTTTGTCCTCAAAATTTTATCAAGCAAACAAACAATTCAGGATAAGACTTTTCCATGTCCATCATTGGCCCCTATGTGGCTTTACCGTACTCATGGCGCTTCCACAGAACCTTTATCATCACATATTCTTTTCTCTGAGTTCTTTCATCCCAGCGTCTATAAACTGCACAAGTGACTCAGGCCATGTCAGCCTCCCTTGGGGCTCACTACGTTCATTGCTCAGCACATGGTCGGGGTACCTCACATAGTGCTCTAAATTGGACACATGGAACTCATCACACATTACTTTATCTGAGGGGTAAGGTCAAACTTAACGTTCTCCACCAAACCATGTCAAAAGAACCCATGCATCGGGGACTCAGCTCTCTTATCTATAACTTAGAGGGGTCGGATTTTCATGTCACATATTCTCCCACAGTGGACTGCATGTCAGTCTACTTTGCATATGCTCATGACTTTCGTCATTCTAGGCTCCTTTCAGCCATTACATGATCAAAGCGACTTCATCTACATGTGGTCCTTTTCTAACCATCATGTGGTCCTTTCACCAACATCACCTTACTGAAGTGGTGACCGACACAACCTCCCTTACAGATCTTCTTATAAAACCCGATACTGGCTATGGTGGTCATTGTCACATCTTTCATAGGACAAGAACTATCTCTAGATATCACCCTGAACGAGCACACAATCTCTCATCAGACCCCTTTAGTATGGATTATACTAATCATTAGTTAGGGGTGATAAATTGTACTATCATCGAGTTCTTCATGTACCTACTTTCACCTTATGGAAGTGAACCTTTAAGTCATACTCATGAACTTTTGAACTCACACCATGGTGTAGTTGAACCATCTCTCTCATATGTAGTTCAACCCGATCTGTCCCTTGACAGTACTCTTTCTTTCTTATGTCATCTAGGTAAGGCGATCTACCATAACCCATATTGCATCTCGACCTTCCTTGGTCTAGGGGAGACCTATCACAACATCCATAGTGATGAACTCCCATTCCCTCTCAGGGACTCTTTTGTCCTCTATATCGATACACTGGGTTATTTTGGTTCGTCCTTTACCTCTTGGCTTGCATGGTCATAATCCACATGCAACTTCATCTTAAGCATCCAAAGTTCTATTGCCATTTACCACGGTGTATGGTGATCATGATTTCCTGTATGTCATGATTCTTCAAGATTGATTCCTCCGAAACCCCAAACCATTCTAGTCGAGGTTTCATCACCTTCCTTTCCAAAGAAGTGAATCTGAGGTTCTACCACCATCCTTTCATTGCATCAAGGACTAGACTGGCTAACCAAGCAACCCTTAACTTTTCAACGAATCTTGTTACATCTGAGTGTTATCCAAACACCTCTCCTTTTCAAACTTAGGGTTAGTCAAACAACCCCTTCTAGCTTCTAGTCAAACAAGTCAGATGTATCTCAACCATAGCATCCATTACCACTTCACATCCTTAGGTATTAAGTAACATTGATGACATACACTTCCATGTATTTCACTTATCATCTCGAACTCTAAGTCTATCTTCATTGAAAACACTTTGAGCTCATCTTTTTGGTGATCAAACTCAACCTTGTATGACTCACATCTCTAGATAAAAACATCTTCATAAGGTGACTACCTCATTCCTCTTAGTGTTTATAAACCATCCATGTATCATTCACCTTACCAGGGCATGCTATCTTCTCTGTCCCCATATCTCGTGGCAACGTTCCAAACCACATCATCTTATATCCTTGGTGTATGGCATGCGTACTGTCCTATCTCTCACTCCCATAACAAGAGGAAATAAGCATTTGGCTGCAGTCCAAATATAGATTTCTTCCTGTTCCAAAAGTAGAGATGGTACATCCCACCTTGTCAGTACACCTTTACATCTCAGTTGAAACGTGCATCATATGTCACTTCATCTCAATCATTTCGATATCAAAGTTACTTCCATGGAAAACTAGTCTCGAACCTACTGAGGTTTATATCCTTGGTCATCTCCTCTAGGTCTATAGGGTGCCGGCTCTTTTGGGGTCATCCCTCTTCCCTCATGCATCAAGAGAGTGCCCTACTCATCTACCCTTTGGTCCCATGAGTTCATGAAGGTGATCAATCTCCTAACCCATGGCCCTTAGACAATGATAGCTATTACCTCCAGACCCTATGGTCATGTGCAACTGGGGAATTAGGCAACTCCTACTTTCATCAGTCTTATCCCTACCCGACCCTAGGATAGACTTGGGATTCTCCATTATAGTACATGTTCACTTAGAACCTTACCCAAGTCTTCATCATCTCTCTTTTTGCATTCATGGGCTGGTTTTCATCCTTTCATAGGGATCATGGCAACCTGCCTACCTTGGTCAAGCCTCATACCAGTTACCTCTATGGTAACACATTCATATGCAATTAGAGATGGATATCTATGGGTCTACAGGTTCATTCTCATGCCATGTACTCTTCACTTAGCTTCTCAAGATCCTATGAAACCTCCTCATGTTACCTCAAAACTGGTGTACTCCCTTCAAAAGGGTCCCTCCCCCAGGATGGGAGGAAAACTATCTCTGGACAACAAGGTCACAAAAGCTCTTGGGTCTAGGGTTTACATCCACATGAGCCTACGTAACCCCAGCAAACTATTAAGGTACAAGCAGATCACCTACTGTACCATGATAGGTCATACTTGTCCTCTTTCCTCGATGCTGGATCAAGATCATACTTTCCTTTATCATCACCCTAGTTGTGAGGGGTTCATCAAACATACCTTAAACTTAAGGGACTTCCCTTTTTCCTCTATACATGAGGAGTACCATGCTCGAAACTTAATTCTCATCATGAGCATTAGGTATACCATTTCCCCTCTTAGGCCTAGGAATCCCTAGGTTCACCTTTAGGTGTCCAACTGCATGCTCTGTCTCTTAACTACGAACCAAGCATGCAAAAGGCATGACATGCACTCTTTGTCATCCTTCAACTCAAGCAACACTTAGAGTTGGGTCCTTCTTAAGGACAACCAACAAGGTACAAGGCCTCATAACCCGTTACTAAACCTTTCTAGGTCTAAGGAACTCTTCTTCCTACCTCAGAAGGTAAACACCTATACCGTAGGCACATAGGTACCAGAATCTTCATATTCTCTCTCTAGGGTTTGGTCCCTCTAAAGGCAACCAAGATATCATCAACTTTCAGGGATCGATCATGAGGCAACCACTATCATCCATTATTCCTCATATCTCAGGGTTTTAGGCTTCCAACCTTCTTGTTGGGTTTCCTGCTCTCTCTAGAGCTAACCCTACATCCAACCTCACCATTAGAGGTCCTCTCATCATGAAGGATCAACCTCAAAAGCATGCCCTACATGGGTGAAGCCTAGGTTCGAACTTATGTTTGCTCAAGATTATCCATAGTTCTTTATGCTTATTTCATAAGCCACCCTTCATACTCTCATAGTCAGGGTTTCAACCCTTTGCTCACACTATTAACGTACCCTGTATGCTATGCCCTACTTGCATAAGCCCATAGGGTTTCTAAGGTCCTTTAATAACATTATCATCTAAGGAGCTATCCTTTAACCTAACATGCACGACCCTTCCCAGGGTTGGGTTGCTAAAGGTGCTAGGTCACCCATGGATCATATGGCATCCCAAAGGCATGTACTTTCAGACACCTGGTCTAACTCATCATGCCATCTCTCTCTCTAACCTTCACTTAGGGTTAGGGTTAACATCATCCTCAGAGGATGTACTAGGTCTCTACTTGCAATGGAGATCTCTATCTCCAAGACTAACTTATCCTCCTGACAAGAAGGTCTAGCCTCAGGTCTCTTCTGAGGACATGACATCTTATGTCATACGACCTAAGCATGTATCTATTCTTTAATTTGCTCTTAATCTATTAAGCTTATGTCCATGTCATCTTATTTACATGCTTTTCATTAATTTGATGGAGGATTCCTTAGACCTTATTAATCTTACCCATACCTCAAGAGGGTGAGGAGAAGAGGGAAAACCCTAATCCTTAAGGTCCTTAATAGAATTTGTGATGAGAAGGGATGAATAAGATGAGAAAGTCCTAAAGGTATCTTATTTCGATTCATACCCTAAGACTTTGGCTAGGCAGTCACACGGATCCGGGAGTCCTCGTATTCTGACTAGCGGTGCGGAGGAAAATATTGCCAGGCCCCGGTCGTGATCCTTTTCTAGACACCTCCGTCTTTTGGATAATCCTCTAATAACTCCCTTGGATTCTATGGAGTTTGTAAAATTTAATAATTATTAATGGTTAAATGAGGAACCTACGCTCTGATACCAAATGTTACGACCCCACCTCCCGATAACCCCCAAATTAAGGGAGACCGAGAGGTCAAAGCCGCACCCATAACTTCCGGATCAAAGGTTCGGCAATTAACCAAGAATAATTATCAAATTTTAACCTACTATACTGAAAAGCTGTAAGAAAATAAAATTTTGCATACCTTTTTGAAAACTTGAATCTCTAAACTTCTATCCACTTAAGGATTCTACGCTAATTAATCCTCCTTGTATTTAACTTCATGTATTTCACGATATGACGATTTACTGTTTGTCCTTTTGGCTTGTACCTAAAACGCCGACAAACAAAACGTCGGTCAGCCGAAGCTGGTATGTGGGGGAAACAATAACTATGTAAATACGTTAACAATGTAATCATTCAATTAATCATTTGACAACTAAGATTACATTTTAGATATAACTCCGCAATCCAAGAGTACCCTATCCTCTATGTTGTCCCCATGAAACCCCTCATGATCTACCTATAAGTGAACCAATTTCTAGGGTTGAGTCACATGGCACTACTCGTAAGTAGCCCACTCCTTAACTCATGGCAGGCTAATGAGTCTCATGGCACTACACGTAGGTAGCCCAATTTCTAACTCTCGGTAACCTAGACCTTGCACTAGGATTACCCCTTTTTTTCTTAGCCTTTTCAAAGCAATAGAGGTGGACCCGGATCTAGTCAGTTATATACACACATTTATAGTGATAATCATAGTCACTTTATAGTTGCATGAAATAAATGAACATCCAATAGTTATTTTCAAGCAACCGATTAAAACTTCGGGAATCACCGTGAAACTAGAGCGATTATTCATAAGCATAACCACATACCTGATTTGATGAGTCATGCAGATTATTCAACATATACTTCATGTATATACAATCAAGCCAATCAACAGATCCAAGCAAGTAATTCAATCATCACATAATTCCTGAAAAGAATATGTACTCTATTTATTACACACTTTATCAAGAATCTACTTTGTTGACTTGGATTCTCTTTCTAGGGTTTCTAATCCGCATTAAGGTTTCATTAATATTCATTAGGGTTTCTTAGATCAATTCCTCAAACTTTATCCCTTTTAGGTTATTAAACCCTAAAATACTCTTTTCCATTTATATGAACCTTAATTGCTCAACTATCCATTTTAATAGTACCCAAATTGATTTAGGATCATCACATCCCTATTTATTTATGGATTTGGAAACTTAAACCAATTAAAAGACATATTCTCCTAAATTAGGGTTTTCAAGCTCATTAATGCATAATCATGCACGAAACCCTAATTTACACCAATTATATAAAAAGATCATCTTTTTAGATCCTATTTTCTCCTTTATTAACAATAGGTTAATATCAGCTTGAATTATCCAAATAATGTCATTAAGACCATCTACCATCAAATCTAAGAGTTTTCCCTTAATTAAAACATTAAAGATGACAACTTTATGTACTTTTCTAATTTCAAGCATATTTATGCACATAAACTCTAAATTAGACTAAACACGTGCAAAGCTCTTCCTTTTTGAACATAATGTATCTTTTTACATTTAACAGGTTAACATCAACTCTAATGATCCATTAAACCCTATTAAACACTTTATTCATTTCAACATAGGGTTTCTAATCTTTAATTCATTAAAGATGATAATTTACACTACATTTCGAACTATGATCAGATTCAGGCTACAAAACGATTTTTATTGGATTCCTTGTATTCTTATGATCAAAATTCATATATTACTTGTAATGACCCGTTTTCAAATTAGTCATCTGATTAGGATTCACTTGGATAATTGTATGTTTAATTAAGTTGATCATTGTTTAAAGCTTGATTAGTGATGGTAGTTAAATTTTCATGTTTTAAATATAATGAGAAGTTTAATCATACATTGATTCACATAATTAGGGTTAACATTTCAGAAACCCTAATCGGCCCAAATTAGGGTTTTGGTGATATATGAATACAGAATTTGATAAGTATAGTGTCTCACTAAATGATTTTTAATTCTGTGCAACGCTGATTTAATTCAAATTTGGATATGATTTGTATGTATAAAATGTGAACACTCTTGAAAAATATCAGAATTTTTGAAGAATGTTCCGACTTGTTTATCGGTCGAGTTTCAAACTCGACCGATCATATTTTCAGATTTATATAGTAGTGTGGTAATTGAATTTTATCTTTTTATTGGAATATCGAATTGATCTCAAATTTTAACTGTGCTTGAAAAACACAATTTTAGACACCATGTTAAATTGGCATAAGTTTTGGATGATTTTGATCTCTACAGTGAGGGCGTCGGTCGAGTTCTGTGCAGGACAAACTCGACCGACCATGCTGCTGACTGCAATATAGCAGTGTGGTATTTGATTTTTAGTTATTTATTGGTAACTCCAAATGATCTAAAATTTTTACTGTATCTTATAAACTCAATTTCAGATATTGGGTTAACGTTTCATAATTTTTGGGTGATGTTTTAGTTCTGAAACATGTAGTTCGGTTGAGTTCTAAGAGAGACAAACTCGACCGACCAGATTTTTCTGGAAAATAAAAAAGACTGAATAATGTTTATAATTAATTATTCCAAGCACCTTAATGAGTATATAGGACTCTATTATGACCCAAGAACCTCTCATTTCCGTCCCACACTTTAGAGCTTCGTAATTCTTGAGAGAGGAGGAGATTTTAGGGTTTGGAGAATCTGAAGTGGAAATTTCAGATTTCTAGGTTTTCTCTTTCCAAGGTTGGTAAATTCTGCATAGATTATAAATCTTTACTAGGTTTATTTGCTTCTATTCTCTCCTATATATAGAACTCGTCACTCCCCTGATTTGGATCAAAAGAATCCAAATTGATCTCTTCTTTCATTCTTTCTTCTTCAATTCTTCTTCTTCTAGGTTCTTGAGTGAAGAGGAGCAAGAAGATTCTGTTTTCTTGAAGCAAGGATTTGATTCAAGAATTAGCAGTAGTAGTTGGGCTACGAATTTCAGGTGTTTCACACTTGAGGTGCGTGTTTTTCTCCCTCCTAAGCTTTGTATCCATGTTTAAAGCCTAATTCAATGCGTCTAAAACAATCAGAAACCTTGTTTATATATGTATGTGATTGGATTTGATTTGAGAAAGATATTGGGGAATCCAATTTTACTGATTTTGATTATTTCTCATTGATTGAAACTTGATTAGTTCCTGTTATATTGATTGAAGATGCATGGGTATTCTTATGGGTAGATGAATATGTATTTCATGTGAAATTTTCCTAAAAATCAGCCCAATGGCCGATATGCTTGGAATTGAATTGACATGTATAAAGTCATATCTGAATTGTGCTAGATTGTATCATACAAGTGTATTGGTGAATGTTAATGGAGTTGAATGACCACATATCCTGATTAGGATTTGTGTTGAGGAAGTGAATCAAATAAGTCAATTAATCAATGTATACTTATGATTGATGAATGAAATGTGTGAAAATGGAAACGAGGGTTTCCATGTTTGTGAATAACCCTAATGAACCCTTGAGTCATGATTGGATTACTAAATGATATGATTCTTATGATATGTTGAACTAAGGAATGACTTCTTGAAAACCCTAAAAGTTTATTACTAAGACAATTATGAGTGATAAACCTAGAACTTGTATATGATGTTGTAAATGTGACTAAATGCTGAAATTGAAGTTATTAATACTTCCATTGAATATGATGAGTCTTATGAATATCACCTAAGTCCAATGTAATTGTTTTAATACAATAAAGAATGATCATTGTTGATTATGAGAATGACATTAGTAGTCAACATCAAGGTACACTTATCTGAATATAGGAGACAATATGAACAAGATGTACTTAATGGTGATTGTAAGATAAAGATGAAACTAATGAAGATAGTATGCTGAAGTATTTTATCTTTTATTTAATTACATATGGATTAACCAAAATTAAATGAAATATATATTAAGAATTGTACTTTGATAAATATTATGTAGAAGAGAAGCATTGTATGTAAAGTGAATCAAGAAAGATTGGTCTAGATAATGTAATGAAAATGAAATGAAAGAAGTTGAGACTACTAAGTATAAAATGATGGAAAAAGATAGGAATTAGTAGATGATTCTAAGAATGTAACTCTTACCCTAAAATGATGAGTTTGATGATGCTAGTGAATGATAATATCAAATGGGGAATTAAGAGATGCACATAACTGTAATTGAATTCAACTAAAAGATGAAAGTCAAGTATTTGAATTGATTTATAAGAATGTGTTCTCGAATTGTGAATTGTACTCTGAGAATGGACTAATAGTACAAACTTCAATTGATAGTGAACATGTGATGACTAGTAACCCCATATGAAGAATGTGAAATAAAAGAAGAAGAGAACTAAGTTTGGTATGCATGTATATGCATGAAATTTATTGGCATCTATTCGGATTGGACGGAACATGCATATGTTGTATGATAAATCTATTTTGGGTATGAGGAATGATACATGATATCTATGTGCTTTTACTGTTGCTAGTTTTAATGCCTCTTCTAATATTTGTTTAGAACTGTGATATACAATGAGCTGATAAGATTTATGTTGAAATGGAATTTAATATGCACTTCTTACATTGAGAAACCCTGATAAGGGTAAATGTTGCCTAATGAGATTATGTCTAGGGCTGAAGGCCCAGTGATGATGATAAAACCCTGATGGGGTAAATGATGGACAATAAGATTATGTCTTGGGTTGAAGGCCCACTATTGATGATTGCTATGAGTTGATGCAGAAGATAGAAATAATCACATTTGTTGCAATTTATAGACTTATTGTGCTTCTTGCTTTGATCATTGCCCTTATTGATAAATTTAATCTGTTTCATGTTATCATAGTTACGAGAGAATACACAGATATGATATATGATGTTTTGAATTCTTGTAAGATGAGTAAAAGAGATTAATAACAAGTGAAATGATGGAACATCTAGTTAGGTGCCCTGAACACCGTGGGTTTCCCCCGAGGACCACATTGGGGAAACAAAATAGATCTCCTTGTAGTAATCGATGAATTATGAGAAGGATTTCCGGAGTGTGGATCGAGACCTTAAAGGTTAGACCACCAGGATTTAGGAGTGAGTCATCTGGAGTGGCTCTGGCCCTAAATCCTTGCTGTGAATGTCTATGTCCAGATGGAATAGACTCTGTTGAAATGAAATATGTGAAATGTCAAATGAAAAATATGTGAAATACTGTGATATGTGATATACTGTTTTGCTGGTTCCTATCTCGTGCACCCGAGATGAAGATGTGAGCCTCTTTAGGTAACCCTGAGGTGGCCAAGGTCTGTTGTTGATATCTTAGGGTGGCCGGCTAAACCCTAAGATAGTGACGGTGAATCGTTGACACGAGAATCAGGCGTGGCAACTTCTACTTGGTGAGGTACAAGCCAAGTAGTTTCAGGGCAAATGAATAAAAGATGATAAGTCGTGTAGAATATGATTTGAATGATTATTACATTCCTTGCAATACCACTTGATGATTTGTCATTTTTTGATTATACTTCTTGTTGTGGAAAGTAATCATGTTTCTACAAACATTTTCTATTTCACATTATGATATGTCATGTTGACAAGTTATAAATGATGGGATTCATATCCATTCTGATTATGAGTTGGATTGCTTACTATTTGATAGTATTGTTTGGTAGATATGTTTTATGTGTACTTCAGCTTCAGGACTACATGATGTGTTCCTGGTCCGGCTGGTGGAGTGTCACAAAGATAATGTTATTGTTATGTATTGGTTCAAAATGCTTAGAACTTGACTTATTACTCATGTAGTAAGGTTCTTAATCTGAATTAGAAGTATCTGTTGATTTGTTCATGTCCGGCTGGTGGAGTGTCACAAAGATAATGTTATTGTTATGTATTGGTTCAAAATGCTTAGAACTTGACTTATTACTCATGTAGTAAGATTCTTAATCTGAATTAGAAGTATCTGTTGATTTGTTCATGTTCGACTGGTGGAGTGTCACAAAGATAATGTTATTGTTATGTATTGATTCAAAAATGCTTAGAATTTATCTTATTTCACATGCAGTAGGGCTCTTAATCTGAACTGAGAAGTATTTGCTGATTTGTTCATAGACATGCTTTAACAGATGTTTCAAAGTTATAATTGGTTTAAGTGATTAATTTATCGGTTGGATTAGATTACCATTGTAAGATAGATTTGACTCATGATAGAACTATCTGCTAGACTTTTCAATATCAGCATGTTTTTGTTAAGTTTATTATACTTAATCTGATGCTGATGCATGTACCTAGCTTGAGTGGGAGGTATCCACTCACTGGGGCTCTATATGAGTCTCATGAGGTTGTTTCAAATGTTTTTAGGTATAATGCTATCCAGCGGAGAGGTCGTGACAAAGAAGATATAAGTAGTATAATATAGATAGATTAGAATGTCCCTGTACTCTCTCTTTCCTGGGATGGGTTGTAGATTAAGTTTGTTCATCAATGTACATGTATCTGATGTAAACTGAACCGCATATGAGAACAAGATTTGATTCTAGATTTAATGGAGTTGAATATGATTTGTGATATCTAAATGTGATGTCCTTGATGTGACATTGATTTATGAGTTTGTGAAGAAAGAAAAAGGAAAAATTTATCTGTGTTTTTCATATATTGTTTAATCGCATTTGTCGAGAATTCATTGTTTTATTTCAAAATCTGGGTTTAGGTTTTGGGATTACCTCTAATGGTTGGTATTTGAGTTGATCAAAAGAGTGGGTCCTGACAGAGTGGTATCAGAGCCTAGGTTAGATGAGTCTACAGGGACAATATGATCTAGGACTAATTGATAATGTCGATGTTGAATATAACCTGAATGATGTGCATACTGACTGAACTCAATATCCAGATACTCTGGTCAAGTATTTGGGTATTGAGCTAAGCTAGTATGGAACTGCTGACTATACTTCTTTTGGATGCCCTGACCAAGTATCCAGATGAACATAGTTTGGTAGTATAATAAGATGCATGATGAAAAAGAGAAGAATGACGATAAAATGGTGAAAGAGAAAAGGATTTTATAATTCAATATGGAACCTATGGAAAATATGAAATTTCATATAAGAAATATGAAAGCTTAGTGGATTATGAACATAATCTCTAATGAGTTTGAGTCTGAGTATGAAATATGAAATTGTGAGAAAAAAAAACAATGAATTAAGATGCATACTAGATGATCTTCTTTATAAAAGAAATTGATGAATGCGGGTGATAATATGTGAATGAGTCATAACCTTAATCCATGAGATACACAATCAAATAAAAAAAAGGGATTTGAAAGGTGATGTGAATCAGATCTTGATAAATGATGTATTACCAATATCTTTGAAGTAAGTGTTTGTAATACTCAAGGAGAGATGTGATGATTACAAGGGAAGAAATATTCATTTAATGCAAAAAGAAAGTGTCATATGAAAGAAAGATAAAATGAAAGTCTTTATGGTTTGATGCTCAGAGAGGTTAATGATTAGATGATATGATATTATTCCATATATTTTCTTGGATTTCGGGACGAAATCCTAAAAGGAGGGGAGAATTTGTAATGACCCATTTTCAAATTAGTCATCTGATTAGGGTTCACTTGGATAATTGTATGTTTAATTAAGTTGATCATTGTTTAAAGATTGATTAGTGATGGTAGTTAAATTTTCATGTTTTAAATATAATGAGAAGTTTTAATCATACTTTGATTCACATAATTAGGGTTAACATTTCAGAAACCCTAATCGACCCAAATTAGGGTTTTGGTGATATATGAATACAGAATTTGATAAGTATAGTATCTCACTAAATGATTTTTAGTATTTTATGTGGAACTCTGATTTAATTCAAATTTGGATATGATTTGTATTTATAAAATGTGAACACTCTTAAAAAATATAAGAATTTTTGAAGAATTGTCTTACCTTTTTATCGGTCGAGTTTCAAACTCGACCGATCATATTTTCAGATTTATATAGCAGTGTGGTAATTGAATTTTATCTTTTTATTGACATATCCAATTGATCTCAAATTTTAACTGTGCTTGAAAAACAAAATTTTAGACTTAATTTTAAATTGGCGTAATTTTTGGATGACTTTTGATCTCTACAGTGAGGGTGTCGGTCGAGTTCTGTGCAGGACAAACTCGACCGACCATGCTGCTGACTGTAATATAGCAGTGTGGTATTTGATTTTTAATTATTTATTGGTAACTACAAATGATATAAATTTTTACTGTATCTTTTAATCTCAATTTCAGACATTGGGTTAAAGTTTCATAATTGTTTGATGAGGTTTTAGTTCTGAAACATGTAGTTCGGTCGAGTTCTGAGAGAGACAAACTCGACCGACCAAATTTTTCTGGAAAATAAAAAAGACTGAAAAATGTTTGTAATTAATTATTACAAGCACCTTAATGAGTATATAGGACTCTATTACGACCAAAGCACCTCTCATTTCCGTCCCACACTTAATAGCTTCGTAATTCTTGAGAGAGGAGGAGATTTTAGGGTTTGGAGAATCTGAAGTGGAAATTTCAGATTTCTGGGTTTTCTCTTTCCAAGGTTGGTAAATTCTGCATAGATTATAAATCTTTACTAGGTTTATTTGCTTCTATTCTCTCCTATATATAGAACTCGTCACTCCCCTGATTTGGATCAAAAGAATCCAAATTGATCTCTTCTTTCATTCTTTCTTCTTCAATTCTTCTTCTTCTAGGTTCTTGAGTGAAGAGGAGCAAGAAGATTCTATTTTCTTGAAGCAAGGATTTGATTCAAGAATTAGCAGTAGTAGCTGGGCTATGAATTTCAGGTGTTTCACACCTGAGGTGAGTGTTTTTCTCCCTCCTAAGCTTTGTATCCATGTTGAAAGCCTAATTCAATGCGACTAAAACAATCAAAAACCTTGTTTATATATGTATGTGATTGGATTTGATTTGGGAAAGATATTGGGGAATCCAATTTTACTGATTTGATTATTTCTCATTGATTGAAACTTGATTAGTTCCTGTTATATTGATTGAATATGGATGGGTATTCCTATGGGTAGATGAATATGTATTTCATGTGAAATTTTCCTAAAAATCAGCCCAATGGCCGATATGCTTGGAATTGAATTGACATGTATAAAATCATATCTGAATTGTGCTAGATTGTATCATACAAGTGTATTGGTGAATGTTAATGGAGTTGAATGACCACATATCCTGATTAGGATTTGTGTTGAGGAAGTGAATCAAATAAGTCAATTAATCAATGTATACTTATGATTGATGAATGAAATGTGTGAAAATGGAAACGAGGGTTTCCATGTTTGTGAATAACCCTAATGAACCCTTGAGTCATGATTGGATTACTAAATGATATGATTCTTATGATATTTTGAACTAAGGAATGACTTCTTGAAAACCCTAAAAGTTTATTACTAAGACAATTATGAGTGATAAACCTAGAACTTGTATATGATGTTGTAAATGCGATTAAATGCTGAAATTGAAGTTAATATTTCCATTGAATATGATGAGTCTTATGAATATCACCTAAGTCCAATGTAATTGTTTTAATACAATAAAGAATGATCATTGTTGATTATGAGAATGACATTAGTAGTCAACATCAAGGTACACTTATCTGAATATAGGAGACAATATGAACAAGATGTACTTAATGGTGATTGTAAGATAAAGATGAAACTAATGAAGATAGTATGCTGAAGTATTTTATCTTTTATTTAATTACATATGGATTAACCCAAATTAAATGAAATATATATTAAGAATTGTACTTTGATAAATATTATGTAGAAGAGAAGCATTGTATGTAAAGTGAATCAAGAAAGATTGGTCTAGATAATGTAATGAACATGAAATGAAAGAAGTTGAGACTACTAAGTATAAAATGATGGAAAAAGATAGGAATTAGTAGATGATTCTAAGAATGTAACTCTTACTCTAAAATGATGAGTTTGATGATGCTAGTGAATGATAATATTAAATGGGGAATTAAGAGATGCACATAACTGTAATTGAATTCAACTAAAAGATGAAAGTCAAGTATTTGAATTGATTTATAAGAATGTGTTCTCAAATTGTGAATTGTACTCTGAGAATGGACTAATAGTACAAACTTCAATTGATAGTGAACATGTGATGACTAGTAACCCCATATGAAGAATTTGAAATAAAAGAAGAAGAGAACTAAGTTTGGTATGCATGTATATGCATGAAATTTATTGGCATCTATTCGGATTGGACGGAACATGCATATGTTGTATGATAAATCTATTCTGGGTATGAGGAATGATACATGATATCTATATGCTTTTACTGTTGCTAGTTTTAATGCCTCTGCTAATATTTGTTCAGAACCGTGATATACAATGAGCTGATAAGATTTATGTTGAAATGGAATTTAATATGCACTTCTTACATTGAGAAACCCTGATAAGGGTAAATGTTGCCTAATGAGATTATGTCTAGGGCTGAAGGCCCAGTGATGATGATAAAACCCTAATGGGGGTAAATGATGGGCAATAAGATTATGTCTTGGGTTGAAGGCACACTATTGATGATTGCTATGAGTTGATGCAGAAGATAGAAATAATCATATTTGTTGCAATTTATAGACTTATTGTGCTTCTTGATTTGATCATTACCCTTATTGATAAAGTTATTCTGTTTCATGTTATCATAGTTACGCGAGAATACACAGATATGATATATGATATTTTGAATTCTTGTAAGATGAGTAAAAGAGATTAATAACAAGTGAAATGATGGAACATCTAGTTAGGTGCCCTGAACATAGTGAGTTTCCCCCGAGGACCACACTGGGGAAACAAAATAGATCTCCTTGTAGTAATCGATGAATTATGAGAAGGATTTCCGGAGTGTGGATCGAGACCTTAAAGGTTAAACCGCCAGGATTTAGGAGTGAGTCATCTGGAGTGGCTCTGCCCCTAAATCCTTGCTGTGAAAGTCTATGTCCAGATGGAATAGACTCTGTTGAAATGAAATATGTGAAATGTGAAATGAAAAATATGTGAAATATTGTGATATGTGATATACTGTTTTGCTGGTTCCTATCTCGTGTACCCAAGATGAGGACGTGTGCCTCTTTAGGCAACCCTGAGGTGGCCAGGGTCTGTTGTTGATATCTTAGGGTGGCCGGCTAAAACCTAAGATAGTGACGGTGAGTCGTTGACACGAGAATCAGGCGTGGCAACTTCTACTTGGTGAGATACAAGCCAAGTAGTTTCAGGACAAATGAATAAAAGATGATAAGCCGTATAGAATATGATTTGAATGATTATTAAATTGCTTGTAATACCACTTGATGATTTGTCATTTGTTGATTATACTTCTTGTTGTGGAAAGTAATCATGTTTCTACAAACATTTTCTATTTCACATTATGATATGTCATGTTGACAAGTTATAAATGATGGGATTCATATCCATTCTGATTATGAGTTGGATTGCTTACTATTTGATAGTATTGTTTGGTAGATATGTTTTATGTGTACTTCAGCTTCAAGACTACATGATGTGTTCCTGGTCCGGCTGGTGGAGTGTCACAAAGATATTGTTATTGTTATGTATTGGTTCAAAATGCTTAGAACTTGACTTATTACTCATGTAGTAAGATTCTTAATCTGAATTAGAAGTATCTGTTGATTTGTTCATGTCCGGCTGGTGGAGTGTCACAAAGATAATGTTATTGTTATGTATTGATTCAAAAATGCTTAGAATTTATCTTATTTCACATACAGTAGGGCTCTTAATCTGAACTGAGAAGTATCTGCTAATTTGTTCATAGACATGCTTTAACAGATGTTTCAAAGTTATAATTGGTTTAAGTGATTAATTTATCGGTTGGATTAGATTACCATTGTAAGATAGATTTGACTCATGATAGAACTATCTGCTAGACTTTTCAATATCAACATGTTTTTGTTAAGTTTATTATACTTAATCTGATGCTGATGCATGTACCTAGCTTGAGTGGGAGGTATCCACTCACTGGGGCTCTATATGAGTCTCATGAGGTTGTTTCAAATGTTTTTAGGTATAATGCTATCCAGCGGAGAGGTCATGACAAAGAAGATATAAGTAGTATAATCTAGATATATTAGAATGTCCCTGTACTCTCTCTTTCCTGGGATGGGTTGTAGATTAAGTTTGTTCATCAATGTACATGTATCTGATGTAAACTGAACTGCATATGAGAACAAGATTTGATTCTATATTTAATGGAGTTGAATATGATTTGTGATATCTGAATGTGATGTCCTTGATGTGACATTGATTTATGAGTTTGTGAAGAAAGAAAAAGGAAAAATTTATCTGTGTTTTTCATATATTGTTTAATCGCCTTTGTCGAGAATTCATTGCTTTATTTCATAATATGGGTTTAGGTTTTGGGATTACCTCTAATGGTTGGTATTTGAGTTGATCAAAAGAGTGGGTCCTGACATTACTTGTCCTAATCGGAGTTACCAATCATTAGATATAAATTTTAGCAAAAGTTACCTTTTTGGACCAATCACGGAGTGCCACATCACTGCATCCATGCAACGTTGGCCAAATAAGGAACATTTTGAAATGACGCAATTTCCCTCCACTTAACCAGTGCGTCCTTCAGCCCGTGGAAGGGCAGAACGGTCCAACGCCCCCTCCTTCATCTTCAACCTTGTGCGACCTACCCTGGTCGCCGACAACCACCTTCCCGCAGCCTGCCCCTCCCTCCTGGAGGTTTGAGGACCGCCGCCAGTGGGTGCCCTAGCTCCGTGGTGCCTTGGCGCACGTGGGGCACTCTCAGGTTGTGCCCCAGATGGCTGCGTCAAGGCGAGGTTGGTTCCGGATTGCTGCTGCACTTGCAGCGACCATGCAGACCCGTGGAAGGAGTGGCACGAAGACAGGGACGTTGGGTTAGCCACCGATCGATCTTGGGTTGCCGTAGGAGCGCCCTGCTTCCATCAAGACCTCGACACTGCTCCTTGGTGTCCTCAGGATAGGTCTATCCCCTCGATTATGGTTTATACGTAAGGAAGAAGGAAAAAGGAGAGAGTTGTGTGAGATTCCATCTTTAAACTCAAACTAAGGTCACTACCCTATATATAGGGGTGAGGAAAGAAGCCCTAGGTTGGCTGTTCGCGAATCAAGGAGTCCCTTTCCAAGTAGGAAATCAATTCCATTAATGAAAAGTAATACTTCTCTCCCTCTTTATCCTTTCTATCATGCTTTATTTCATGAATAAATGGAAAAACGAAAATCCTTTCTCTTATTATCATTATTCTTGTATTTTAAACCATTAACCACGAAGTTATATTTCCTTTTGTTGAAACAATACTTCTTTTTAACCATACCTCATAATCATCATATTATCTTCTTATTTTGCCTTTTTAGTATTTTCTCTTTCTTTCCTCTTTAATGGGACTCCTTGGATCCCAAGGAACACTCCATTATTTCGAAATTCTTTTTATTGGATACTTATTATCCTTCTAGATGCATCATTATGCATTATTTCACATTATCTTGTTTATTTCTTATTTAAATATCTCTTTTTGAGGATTTCTTTTTATTTCTCTTTTATTTTCCTCATTTCCATTCCTTTTAATATTAGCAACCTCATGGATACGAAATTTCCCCAAGAAATCTCATTTATGCCTCTTTCCACTCATTTTATCATTATTTTCAATTTATTTCTTAATAAAGAAATACTTAATTAATCTTCTCTTTTCTTATTGCTTTCTTTTTGCAACCTTGGACTCCTTGGTACCCAAGGAACCCAAGAGGCACGAAATCCTATTTGGATTTTCCTTCTAGAGGTTTCTACATATTTCTTTTCTTAAAAATTCAATTATCCATTTATTAATTGAATTTCCTTGTTATTTGGGCCCAATAGCCAATAAAGCCCACAACACAAACATCAAGGCTATTGTAAACGAAATCCATTTATTTGAAGCAAATTATATCATTATTTGTTCAAATATCTTTAATATGAGAAATTACATTTCTCACCAAATGAACCCAAAATTGGGGTTGTAACATTTCTGCAGAGGAAGAACAACAGTTGAGGCAGCAGTGACATCTCAGGTTGAGTGTACTGTCTGTCATGTCTTGTAGATATGAGTCCTATGTGTCGTATCTGTACTCTCAGGTCCTTGGAGTTGGTTCGTACTGGTTTTATGAATCAATAAGAGATTTTGGCTTACGTGCCTTAATGTTTTATGTTGCTCATGAATAGTTTGGTAAAGCAACTATTATATGTTATTCTTGAGATGCGATGTATCAGATAAGTACAATGTGAATAATGATGTATATAAGGTTTTGGACCTTTCAGTAAGAGTTTTCTTTGGAATGGATCTCTTTGAAAAATGGTTTTAATTTTTAGTGATTTTTTTAATCTGTTGTTTAGGTTTAATTCCACTTAATTAGTAACGATTTGATTGTCGGTCATTACAGTTTTGGTATCAGAGCTTAAGGTTCGCTGAGTCTACAGAGACATCAGACTAAGGTGTTGAGTCTGTGTTAGTCTCCTCCAATATTCCCTATAGTGACTTCTTCTTATGCAGAAGAAAGGGTGAAGTTTAAAAATGACTGGAGAACATGAGGAACATGTTGCTGAGAGCAATGTTGTTGCACCAAGAGAGGGTGCAAGGGATCAGGCAAGAGAAGAATGAGTGCCTGAGGATTCCCATCATGACCCGATCAGGATCGAGAATCCTATGGTTATGCTCTTGTTGGACAGGTTAGGACAACAGTGATGCATATAGTAGACTAGATACTAGCATTACAATCTAGATTACCGATCCTCAATGTAGAAACTCTGGGTTCTGAGAGGGTTCCTGAATGACATAGTCATGTTGGAACAGTGGAAAATGTGGGAAGGATTAGCATATGGTAAGAAAATAGACTCTGCCATAAGTATAGACAGATAGTATATCTACGATGGTAATGCCCAAGATGGGGCAATAAGTTGAGAAATAAGGAAAGGTCTCTACAATTCTAGAGACATGTCCCTAGTTGTTTTAAAAAGACAAAGGTTTTGGTGCCACCAGTACAATAAATGCCTAGTGTACCAGGGCGGTAGCCACTAAGTAAAGGCAAGGGTCCTAACTTTCCACATGTAAGGACCCATGGCTTAGTCTCTACATCGGTAATAAGACCGATAAACCATGGTACGAGGACAAGACATGCTATAGTTATGGACATGTTGAGCATACTAAACTCTTTTCTTTGAAATAAGGGAGGAAATGACTCAACAACCGAGGTAGACTCGGCAGGGCTTATGAAAGTTACAACCCAATGATGTAAAAAGGCAAAAGAAACAACATGAATTAGCTAGACTCTATGTGTTGAGTCAACCTGAAGTGGTAGATGACCGTGAGGGATAACAATTATATAGAGCTTTTCATTTTGATATGCCTTATCTTGATGATTATATGATAGTAAAAAAAAGGAATTGCTGTTACGGATTTCCCTATTGATTGTCCTATGGGGACATAGGGAAGAAATATGAGAACTAGAATTTATATTCTGTTCAATATTCTTTTAAATGCTCTATAATTTCTCTTATCTATGTGAAGGAGGATGGGATATAGAAGTGATGCCAAGAGAAAGTCCAGGAATATTAAATCATGTGTTGGTGATGATACAAAAAGTAAGGAATATGATAGTACATAAAGTGCATACTACCTAATCTCAGTACTTGTATACCCTGGCCAGGTATATAATTATTGGAGATAGGGCAAGTATGGAACTCTTAGATTGTTATCTTTCTGATTACTCTGATCAAGTAGTCATTTTGAGAAATCTAGTGAGTATAACTAAACTGGAAATATGGTATGGACATGTATATCACATCCTAAGTGCAATAAAGTGGAATCTGAGATGATCTCAGATCAATCTTTATGTATGAGGAAATGAAAAGTATAATCCTCATGATAAGAGAATGAGAAAAAAGGAGATGATCCTTGTCAGATAAAGCATGTGTGAATAGTAAAGATCTTTTCCCATGATGTGGAAATGGGAAATGTGATAAAATCACAAAATGCTCATGAACATGTTAGACAATAACAAAGAAAGGAATAATGATATGTAATCATCCTTATAATTTCTATGTTGACGGCAAGGAACCTAGGATGAGACACGAGTAAATGACTCATGAATAGTTGAAAGATCATGCAATAATCAGAGGAGATGATAATCTCTTCTCTTTGATAAACAACCCTGGATGATGATGGGGTGATAAAAGGAATATGTTTCTTTGTGTTCTTTCCTTTCAGGGACATGACAATCAAGTGAGTACTATGACACTTGATGTGTATGGATTAGAAATAATCCATTGATGGATACTTAGAAAAGTATCATTTTGTCTTAGACTTTGGTCCCAAGATAAAGATATGTGTAACAAGTAATGTCCCAAGATGAAAGAAAGATGAGGATGTGATGAGTTTTTGACACATGTGATAGATATCAAAGTAAGGAATCCTAGTATATAAGAAGTGTTAGGTGGTATGAGAAAGTGAAAACATAAACTCCTAATCAGATGATTTATGTTGGTTACATGGGATGGCCAACTGTGAAATAAGTCTAGTTACATGAAATAGTATGGACATCATATGTTAGGGGTTTATGCTCTGCATAAACATAACATTGATGAGAATGATTTACTTGAAGCAATAATTGTAAAAATATTACAATAAAAGTTTTTCAAATGAGATTAACAAACAACCTCTATATGAGTGAGAAAAGTGTTACCTGACCCAAAATTAACTACATAGTCGATAATGAAAAAGACAGTGGAATATGTGCCCTGTGTGACAGATTCTATGATGACTCTGTGTGGAAGAACTTTGTGTTGATCAAAGTTCTATGTCATCTCCATGAAATTAAGACGTTATGTGGAGAATTGATGGTATGATGAATGAATAATATCTATCTTCCTTTACCTGGGATTTCGGGGATGAAATCCTTATTAGGGGTTTATAACTTGTAACGACCCTGACCTGGGTTATGAGGTAACCCTATTTGTTTTGGCTAATAAAGTTGATTATAACTTTAATATAATCCTCTAAGGTGCTTTGTTATCATGTGACACACTCATGTTTCAAGTTTGGTCCTGATTGAATGTTGTTTGAGCAATTTTCCTTTGTTTTGGACCAAAGTGCAATTTGCCCAAGTTGAGGGGCTATAATGCAAAATGTCACATGTTGAATGTGCCTTATATGTTTTAGCATAATAAGAGATAGAATTATGCTAAGTGGTGGCTTGTGGAAATCCTAAATTCCAAGTTTGAACGTGTTTGAACAATGCTAGAGCATTGTGTGCCAATTTGGGTACAACTTGTAATTTACCCAAAATGCGGGGTTTTTATGCAAAATACCACCTCTAGAGTGTTCCTACTTCCTATAAGTATAATTTAGAGGAGAGAGAAATAAGGAGGCACCATGTTTGAATCCATTATGGGTGATGGTACTTTTGGTGATGAAATGACCAAGAAAAGGATTGAATATGAAAGCTTAACTTGAGTTGTATCAAGTTGAAAAAGCTTATATATGAGTGCCCATCGGCCAAGGAGCCATAGGAAAAGCCTCATATCGTTTTGTGAACTCTTGGAAAAGTCTATATCGTGCAAAGAACCTCAAGGAGGTGAGGTGTGATGGCCAACAAGTTTCCTTAGAAAAAGTGTATCAGTTTGATTTAAAATAGTGATTAAACCTAGATAACTTATCCAAATGGATAAGTAATGGACGAATTTGCACCTCAAGATGATACTAAATCGTTTTGCAAGACAATATAAATGTTTATGCATGCATGTAAACGTGTCACCCATGCATGACACGTGGCACCTACTAGCTCAAAATGTTGACACCTCATTTTTGCCTTTCTTCATGAACAACAAGTATATGTACCCCTAGTTTCACCCCTTGGTGCAATTTTGAGACCCTTACCACCCTCCTACCCTAAGGTATCGTGCATACAGCTCCCATATCATGAAGAGATGCTGTGGTATCGTGCATGGGCCTTGGCATATCGCCCATGGAAAGACCATATCGCCCAAGTAGGTGATATTGGCCATAGAGTGAAGTGTTTTGACTCCAAGTGAGTGCCATATCATGCAAGTGAGTATCATATCGTTCAATAGGGGTGGCATGTCGTGCAATAGCACAAGTCTATCATACATAGGCCTGGGGTATCGGCCATAGCAAGTATATTGGCCATACCATGTTGATATTGCCCATAGCAAGTTGATATCGGCCAATTGAAGTGATTTTGGCCACAAGTGAGGGGGTATCAGCCACAAGCAAAGTTGTGTCGGCCAAGAGGAAGTCCATATCGCCCAAGAGTGGTAGGGTGTCGGACAAGGAGCTAAGGAACTCAAAACTTAACCCTAAGGTAAGATATAGTTGTCTTCAAGCTTGAATTGAAGCATGGAATTAGGGTTATGATCTACCTTTCTTTTCTTCTTCACCAATTGCTTATCCATGGTGATTCCTTGTATATGAAGGAGTTTTGAACGAGCCTTGGACCTTTGATAAATTCAGATTTAACCTTAGGAACATGGAGCTTTGGACCTTGAAGCTTTGAAGGGGTTCTTAAGGCAGGTTATATATCTTAAACTCAACCATGCTATTATTCTTCACCTGAATTGTTATAATTAGTGAAATACTTTTAATACTGAAATTTCCTGAAATAGTTGATGAAATTATGATTTCTAGTAGTTTCTTAGACATGTTACCATGAATTATATCAGTTAGAACAAAGGTCTATAACTTGAAGAAGATGGTGTCACTTTGTAAAAGTGATATCGGGTTCAAGTATAAATACAAGTAGTTATAACCCGATATGGGTATGACTTGCCCGATATGTCTTGCACAAGATGTTGCATGAGATGCTTGCATAAGATGCTTGCATGATAGGGAGTCAAGTATAGACTCCATGCATGATACAAGGTTAAATAAATACTTGTAAGTTGACAAGAAACCCTAATTTGGGTAACCCAATATGAGCAAAGAATACCAAATGCTATTGCACGATATGGAAGCCCGATACACAACCCTAGTTGATGTCTATCCCTACATGGTGATGGCTTAATACCGCATGCACGACATGGGTAGCACATATACACACCTCTAGACCAGTATGGATGATGTTCATATACTTGTAGCTCGATAGGGTGAGTGCTCATATACTTACAACCCGATATGGTGAACATATGCACAGTATTTAACCCTATACACATTGTGAAGGTGAGTGTAAGACACTCTTAGGAGTAATGAGTGTAACACCAAGTGATGGTGTGGTTAATACCTTGATAGGTGAAACACCTAGAGTGGTTGATAATGGACAACCTTATATCAACAATGCCTTAACCCAAGATGAGTTCATATCATTGATAATGGTTGGATAATTCAAATGTGTGACTTATGACCAATACAGTACATGGTAAATGTAGGTTAGTGCATAAAGTATTAGGATGGGAAATACCCTAATACAAGATAAGTTGATGAGCTTAAGTAAGTTAAAAGTGATGAGGAAAGTGATACACCAAGGCATGGTAAATATCACATCCAGTACTTTAAGGTTGTTACACATTGATGCACCTTAAATCCAACATGTATGGATGAGTAACATATGAAGTATGTCATGCCAATTGTTACATTGAGATGTAATGAGCTTAATGCACTTTGATAAGTGTAGGCTAACATACCTTGAGAAAGGGTTAAGCCAGGATAATAAAGTATGATGTAATCATACTCTGGTAAGAATGAGAGATGAACTCATACCTTGTGTTGATAATCATTTAATGATAAATGATGAGAATTAATAAGTATGATTGAATACTTATGATAACAAAGTCTGCTCCTAGATGTGTGGAGCAATGAATTAGGGTTTGATCATTGATAATATGATCTTGAAAACCTAAATGGTTAATAATGGAAAACCCTCACCCTAATGAAGGGTGATGATATGTAAGAGAAACCCTAATCAATAAGAAAGGGAAACCCTAACCCTAATGTTGGGAAGGTTGTAATTCTTTTATTGCATAAGCCTTGTAAGGCATGTTAAATACTTGTATAACAAGTATGATAAGTTGTTGCCTGGTGCGAGGTAAAAATATGTGTAATGGCCTTGTGAGCCATGTGAATAAGTTGTTTCCTAGTGAGAGGTAATAAGATGTGTAATGGCCTTGTGAACCATGTGAATAAGTTGTTGCCTAGTGAGAGGTAACACGATGTGTAATGGCCTTGTGAGCCATGTGAATAAGTTGTTGCCTAGTGAGAGGTGACAAGTTGTGTAATGGCCTTGTGAGCCATGTGAATAAGTTGTTGCCTAGTGAGAGGTGACAAGATGTGCAATGGCCTTGTGATCCATGTGATAATTGTTGCCTAGTGAGAGGTGACAAGATACTTAATGGGCCTGGTGAGCCATGTGAGATGTTGGTGTAACAAGTATCAAATATACCTTAGTCATAAGACCTAGAGGTATTAATAATGATCTGTGATGAACTAAGGGTTTGAATACCCAGATCTGTAATCATGATGATGATAATGTTAAGGGATTAGAATTCCCAGTAATGAGATAAGGGATTGAGATCCTAAATGTTATATGTGTTCTAAAGATTTGAAAGTACTTGATATATGTATTACACTTGTTCTTTGTAACATTTTTCATAATAATTCATGTTTGAAAACTTGACTGATGCTAAAAGAATATGGCAATGCACTTAATTAATAAAGTGGAATCTTATCATGTAGAGCCCTGACCATAGATCCATCAACGTCAGTAAATTGTTGAAGCTGAATGGTGAAACAGGTTTTCCTACGAGATCTCCTGGAGACCGCATATTTTTGAATATGTGGGGGTGATGGGCGAAAATATCCGTGCGCCCCGAATGAGGGATTGATGGTAGGTAAACATGAAATCTCTCAATCCTTCATTATTGGTTGGGATTCGATGTAGATAAACACGAAATCTAATCGAATCTTCCTCAGGTTGATGGTAGATAAACACGAGATCTCTCAATCCTGACGAGAGTGCAACTGACCCTGCAACTGTATAGCAAAGTTGCCAGTATACCCTGGAAAGCTATTTAGCAGTTGACATACTCCTGCTCGTTTTATCGCACTGACCGAGACGGTATGAGGACATGGTAGCCGACTCTTCCATTGATCTTGTATGGTACCGATTTTGACTTCACAGTGGTCGGTTGGATATGAGCGATATACCTCATCTCCTCAGGGCATAAGTGTGATTGTAAAATGTAATCAACCGTATAGCATGTTTGCTTAAGGATTGAATACAGAAATCATTGGCTGATGTTACATTTATTTTATGCATCCTTAGTGTATAGATGTTATTTATGTTTCTTTACATTCCCTGCAAGGCAGATAGATGATTGATAATTCTACCATGGGTAGATGCAATGTTCTCCTTAAGAAAGGAGATTACTTCATTTTGTTCATATAACGATTTATCCTTCTTATTAATATAAAAAGAACCTCTACTCAGTCTATAAATGTTTAATATGTGATAATAATATGGTCAACGGAGAGTTATATCTCTCGTTGGGACAATTACAATTGTCTCAGTGGGACCCAAATTTTTAGGTGGACGTGCACGAGGAGGTGAAGACCTTTCTGCAGAGGAAGAACAATAGTTGAGACAACAGTGACAACTCAGGTTGAGTGTACTGTCTATCATGTCTTGTAGATATGAGTCCTATGTGTCGTCTCTGTACTCTCAGGTCCTTGGAATTGGTTCGTACTGGTTTTATGAACCAATAAGAGATTTTGGCTTACGTGCCTCAAGGTTTTATGTTTCTCATGAATAGTTTGGTAAAGCAACTATTATATGTTATTCTCGAGATGAGATGTACCTAATAAGTACAATGTGAATAATGATGTATATAAGGTTTTGGACCTTTTAGTAAGAGTTTTCTTTGGAATGGATCTCTTTGAAAAATGGTTTTAATTTTTAGTGATTTTTGTTAATCTGTTGTTTATGTTTAATTCTGCTTAATTTGTAACGATTTGATTGTCGGTCGTTACATATATATATATATATACTTTATCCAATTACCACATATATAGTACATATCATATACGTACTATATCCCACAACGCAAACATGCAATATAAAACAAAAAGTGATGGTTAAGGCCATTTCTATTTGTCATTCCTTAGAGACACAAGGAATTACTACCACCTAGGTCAATCATCACATTACATGTATGAACCTGCAGTTGATGTAGATTCGTGCTTGACAATCCAGGTAGACCGGTTCTATAATGACCCCATTCCCCGACAACCCCCAATTAAGGAAGGCTAAGAAACTAGAGACGTTATCCCAAAGGGAGGATCGAATGGTTTTTCACATAATAAAAATAATTAATAAATTCTACTAAATTAACTAAGTTTGATACATGATAATTTTTTCCACCAATGTTTAAAAAACATGGTTTCTAAAATTTTACCAAGAAATAAACCATCTATCTATATCCTTCAGGTCTTACTTCATTTGTTTGATTTCAATGTCTTCTTTCCTTAAATGTCTAGTTTCCAGTAAGATTATCCTAAAAAGGTCTACAATCAAAACGTCTATCACTATAACGAGTTATACTGGTATGTGGAGGAAACAAAACTTCACAAGTAACTATAACAACATAATTCAACAATTATTGTTTAATAAAACAAATTTAACATTTTTATCATGACTACCCAATCTAGGTGTCTCCACCCTCTATCATAATCCCTCAGGGCATCACACTAAAATATTCACAGTCTTCCCTATTTAGGAAAATGACTTCATCATGTCTCCCCTTATTCAGGTGGGTGACTTCTCATGTACACCCTATTCAAGATGGTACCCAAATGTGCCTTCCCCTATTCAGGCGGATGGCTTTTCCATAGATTAGAGGTGTCCTAGAAATGGGCTAGTCATGTCCATATATAATGTGATAGCCATAGTCACTTTAAAGTTTGGATGGAATATTATAAACAAGCAAGGTCTTCAAATCATGCAAACAAATCTTCGAGAAACCACGTGAAACTACAAGGACTATTATTAGGCATAGCCACATACTTGTCTCAAGAGTATTTGCATTCCAAATAAGAACAAGTAAGATTAACCACATAATCAACCAAGCAAGTAAACCTAAAATTTAAGGCATAACATCCATCTGTTACTACATGATTCTAAAACCTTACAAAGGACTGAGTTGGTTCTCAAGTTAGACTTTTATGTCCACTTCCTCATTTCATTATCCATAACACTCCATTAGTCTATTTATGCTATTTTTCACTTTCTTAGTCCACAAACCCTACTTTTAGGTTTACAAAAGGTGTACTTTATACAAAAGTCCCCTCTTTATCCTTTTTAAGTCAAATTAGGGTTAGAGAGATAAAAAGATAGAAATTTGGCCTTTTTATGTTTATTGGGTTGACAAATCCTAATTCCATCATTAGAGGTACTTTTATTACCAAAGAAACCATAATCCCTCAAATCTTGGATTATGATGTTCATATGACTCCAAAGTGTTCCTTTTATTCAAACAAATAAATATTCATTAAATACATCAACTAAGTCTATTAGATTCATCAACACTCACAAATTAGAGTTTTGATCCATTTAATCACTTTAAAGATAGAAAATTTGACCACTTTTCAAATTGGAAGCATATATTGGCTAACATCATTTATTTATTGTGTACCTTGCATTTTTCTAATCAAGATACATATATTATTTGCTACTTTTGGTTAATCCCACGATTTACTAGAATTTTTGTAAGATTAATCTTTTTAGGCCAATAGGGGCCTACCACCTAGGAAAAGAGCCCCAGGCCTGCCCTTCCAACTTGGATGGCCTGGACTATAGGATTTTGCCACATTGGTGAACCACTCATGGCTGTCCTTTGATTAAACAAGAAAAAAGGAGGGTAAAAGACCAGAATAGCCCTAACCTGAAGAAATGAGAGTCAGGCAAATATGTCTTTTAACCAGGAGTCATCTTACTCCTAGGTTTGTCCTGAGCTCATCCCAGCATGTCAACAAGGAAGTTGACTCAGAGCCTTGTCACCTCTTATCATCGAGTGAGGGTTCCCTTACCTTCGCCTCAACCAGCTGAATCCTCTGAGGGTTTCAATTGCCCTGGAGCTGGTCTGTGTAGGTCGAGCATCCCATACCCCAAATGTTTCCTATTTCGATATGCATTACGAGCTAGAAGATAAAAGAGTCACCATGGATCTCTAATCCAATTGCCTACAACACACGTGCCATAACAGATAATCCTACTAATAATTGAAATATCGTGACATTAATGATATTCCTTTGTATTATCCAAACTTTAGGGGTTTTTGTAAAATCCATATCTCCTAAACCATTAATACTCTTAATCCCAAATTTTAAGGGAAAGTTCTTTATACTATTGACACAATATGAGACCAAAACTAAAAAAGAATAAGTCTTTTTCTTCATATGCAAGTCATACACTAATAAGGCATATATTAAGCATTAAAACTCATTTTTTTCTTTATTTCTTTTCTATTCTCTTAATTTTGAAATTTCTAAATATTGAAGGCAAGTAGAACCAAAACCACCCTATTGTGGCCACTTATGCCACTTTCTAGACGATTCCATTTTTTCTTATGTAAACATATGTTATTTATTTTCTTTTTTCCTTTTCACTTATTATGGGTTTTTCTCTTGTATTTTATTTTTTTTACACTTCCATTGGATTATTAAAATAGGGAAAATCACTAAATTCATTATTCAAGACAATTTTGCAAAGAAACCCAAATTATAAAATAATGCACACACATTATCAAACAAGTCCCTTTCTTATGAAATATTTGCATAAACTACAATCAAAATTGGGGTTATAACATCCTTCCCCACTTATAAGAATTTTGTCCTCAATATTCACCTAATTATATAAATGATTCATGGTAGCATTTTTCCATGTCCGTCTTCAGCTCCCATGTGGCTTCATCCTCTCCATGGTGCTTCCACAGAACGTTTACCATCTCTATCTTTTTATTTATGAGTTTTTCACATTGGTATCTAGTACTCTCACATGTGACTCAAGATATGTTAGGCTTCAATTTAACTCAACAGGTTCATTACTCAGCACATGACTAGGATCCTTCAAATAGAGCTTCGTATTGGATACATGGAACACGTTATGCATCATGCTAAATTGTGGGGGTAGGGCTACATGGTATGCTGCTTCACCAATACATTCTAGAACTTCAAGTGAACCTACATATCAATGACTCAACTTCCCTCTATTCTTAGCTATACCTCAAAGGGGTCGTATCTTTGAAAACACATGTTCACCCACTGTGAAATGTAAATCAGTCCACTTTGTATCCGCATACGACTTCTGTCGATCCTGGGCTCTCTTCTTCCTTTTCCTGATCAAAGTGAATTTATCAGTATAAATCTGATGTTCCTCTGACCTCAAAAAGGTCCTCTCACCAACCTCATTCAAGTGAAGTGGAGACCGACACAACCTCCCATATTGTGCTTCATACAAAGGCATCCTGATACTGGCTTGGTAGCTATTATTATAGGCAAACTTAGATAAAGGCACGTTTTGCTCCCATGATCCACCCCAATCTACCACACATGCTCTCAACAAGTATTCTAAAGTCTGGATCATTCTTTCTAATTGTCCATCAGTCTGGGGGTGGTAGGCGGTACTAAATTTCAGCCTTGTCCCAAGTTCTTCATGCACCTACTTCCATAACTTTGAGACAAACTTGGGGTCACAATCAGAAATAATTGAGCTCCGAATACCATGCAGATGAAATATCTCCCAAATATACAATTTGGCTAAGTCTGATACTTTGGTGGTAATCTTCAAGTCAAGGAAGTGTGTCGACTTGGTTAAGTGGTCCACTATAGCCCATATAACATCATGACCTTTATTGGTCTTGGGAAGACCCAACACAAAGTCCATAGTGATCTGGTCCCAATTCCACTAAGGAATCTCAATTGATTGTAGTAATCCTCCAGGTTGCTGGTGTTCAACCTTCACCATTTGGCATGTGAGACAATTGTCCACATATGCCACTATGTCTTTCTTCATTCCAGGCCACCAGAAGTACTACTGCACGTCTTTAAACATCTTGGTAGTGCCAGGGTGTATAGTATACTTACAACCATGGGCTTCTTGTAGGATATGAGACTTCAAAGGTGACTCCTTAGGAACCCAAATATGATTCTTGTATTAGATCCCTCCATCCACACCCAAGGACATGTGTGTCTGAGGTGTTTCTACTAAACCTTTCATCTTCTGAAGCTCTGGGCTCACCAACTAGGCAACTACTAACTCATTCAGCAAGTCAGGTTTTATCTGAATGTTAGTCAAATGAATTTGGTCTTCTAATGGTTGTGAGGCCCATCCGGGATA
Organism: Alisma plantago-aquatica; assembly: GCA_963693085.1. Taxonomy (NCBI): domain Eukaryota; kingdom Viridiplantae; phylum Streptophyta; class Magnoliopsida; order Alismatales; family Alismataceae; genus Alisma; species Alisma plantago-aquatica. The sequence continues at coordinate 912,464,574 of OY856410.1, forward strand.
CTCTTCTAGTTCCCTCCACTGGGTAGAAAGACAAATGCACATCTAAATTGTTTCTAACTAAGGGCATCTACCACTACATTGTCCTTTCATGGGTGATATGTGATGGTGAAATCATTGTCACACCCCGATCTCACACTGACCACTAATCCCAAGATTAGGGCGCGACGGAGGGATTATTACATAAATAAATCACTGAGAACTTTTTTTTTCTTTTTAAAACCTCGTAATGATATCCGGATTATTGTTGTAAACTAAAACATAATAAACTATTGCGGAAGCATTTCAATTAAACTGGCTAGAGAACATAAACAGAGTTTACAACATGTAACATTGTTTAACAGAAAGTAAAACATAACAGTTAATTTACATCTTTTACACATTCGCCATACATACTCTCTCTCACCCACACCATGTCCCAAAGATCGAGGGGAAAGGACTAAGAGACCTCTAACTACTAACTACATATACCTTCTACAGACTAAGCGTTAGGATGAAAGGATCCTTCAGATTCCTGTTGCTGTTGATAACCTGAAAATGTTTTGAGTAGAGGTATGAGCCTACTCGCTCAGTGAATAGCATTTCACTTAGCTATCACTAAACAACTCATCAGGTTTATAAAATTGAAATAAAACATAAGTGCAGTACCGAGCAGGGCAGTTCTAATAACATAACAGATTTGCAGAATATAATCACATTTCCATGCAATAACAAATAATTTGAACAGATAAACAGATATAAAGGAATAGCACAAAAGTTCAGATATATTAATTTATTGTGATCCTATATGATTACACATTTATTTTATTATGCCCTAATCATATGCAGTGTACCCTGCATACAAAGATCCGTAGCGAACTACGATCCCACCGTACAAGACTTAGCGACACACCCGGGAAATGCTAAGTCTGACGCCAGCCCTGCTCTGCCATAGGACCCCAGGCTATCCGGCCTGACTCATAGGCTCTACGGCCTCATTGCACTACTCTGAGTGCTCTAGACTCCTCCTCTAACCTGAGTACACAGGCGGAGAGTCTCACCGGGTTACCTCCGTGACACAAGCACGGATGATGTTGAGTAACCCCCATTTTTCCTCCAGTGCCATCGTGACACAAGCACGGTTGTTGTTGGACACTGCCTCTCTTTCCTCGTGTGTCCATGATACAAGCACGGATGATGTTGCAACACGAGTTTCACCCCTAAGAAGCAGATCTGTCAAAGGGGTTCTACGGTGTTAGGGCACCTAAGTCTATTAACTGATTAACATATAAACATTTAAACAGGAATGTCACATTTACTGATTTCATATCAGATCACAATACACTGTCATTCTAAACTGACAGAGCAATATATTTTAAATCATTGTAATTTCTGAGAAATTCTCATACCATGCATTCAGACAAATTAGAAATGCATAAATAACCCAACTTATTTCAATTTGGCACATACATAGCGAATTTACGCAATTGAACATCTTATTGCACAAATTGAAGAAATTTACTTCACATATGTGAATCATACTCAACAATTATCAATTCTCTAAAATTCTCGAAAAACGTGCACATTAAACCAAATCCTGGTTTGTGCATCACTTAACTCAATTAAGAGTTAATTACATATCACAATACAATTTAATAACAATACTTGAGAATTTCTGGTAATATTTCAGAGAAATGTGCCATTTCATGTAAATATCAAATTACACATATTAACGTCAAAAGATATATGCAATTAGGGTTTTCTTGCATGTTTTTATTTATTCATATCACCTTTGAAATCGTACATCTGATAATTTATCAGAAATCTTCATTATCTGGGTTCATACCCAAATCATACCATTTTCAGACATGAATTTCTAATTTCAACATTCAAATGAGCAATTTAGGTTCCAATGAACCATATAAATCTACTAATTCAATCCGTACTGTTCAAATGCTAAATTTAATCATATAACAGTGTCTAGAAGCAGTTTATGAAATAAAAAGTCGGGCGACGCCAAACGCTGCCCTACGCCTGATAACGCATGTTATCAATGTAATTCACGCACATAACTGGAAATATTCAAACGCCTGAGTTTATTAATGATAAATAAATGAAACCCTACTCACTGTGATTTGGTCTGTCTAGATTCGTCCGGGGATGCGTCCAAGGCCTGATTCTGGGCAATTCTAGGTTGTCTTCAACCTTGGATTAAACCCAAATTTCGAACCTGTTACAATGGAACAGTTGCATGCACTTATTGAAGATGAACTCAATTAAAACTGAATCGAGGATTAGGGTTGTTGGTTTGTTGTCTGGACCTCAAGGACGAACCCAATTTGTGGTGCTACCTTGTGCCCACGGTGACTACTGGCTGCAAACGCAGCTGCTGCTATTCGGGCTGGCTGGGGTTCCGCCCCTGCTAGACTGAAGCGCAGGTGGCGCAATCAAGGCAAGGAGCCGCGATTTCTGGTCCTAGCTTCATGGTCGAAGTCCTAGCCACCAATAATTTGGAGTTTGTTGCTCCCTAGGCTCGTGGCCAGCTACTGCAGCTGCGGTCGCAGCTCTGCAGGTCGGGCGCCACGCAGCGGGTCGAGCTGCAGATCGGCCGGCGCTGCTTGGTGTGGAGATGAAAGGAAGGTAGATGAAGGTGGGATAAGCTCGCATCACCGGCTGGGAGCTTGGAACCCTAAATCCAGCCGCCCTTCATCCTTTTCATAGATCTGGCAAGCTGCTGTGTGCGTCGCTTCAAGCAGGTCGGGTGGCTGCAACTTTGGGCAAGGAAGGAGGAAAGGATGGAGGGGAGGAAGGTGGAGAAGGGTGGAAGGAGGAAAAGAAGAAGGGGAGGTCGGCCAACTGGAAACCGGAGCTAGGCTCAAAATCGCCAGCCTTCACCCCTAGGTTGGAGCCGCTCGGGTGCCAGTGCGTGCGCCACTTTGCGGATGGTTCTGTTATATCGACCGACTAAAGAAGAAGGGATAAGCGAGGGAGGGTAAAAAAAAGAAAAACGAAATTATAAAGCAAGTTTTGGAGAATTTGCAACTTAGGTCCAAGAAAACCAAAAAGGTTGTAACTTTTGCCTCGAATGTCTGATTCGAGTGATTTCTCTTGCAACTTTTCTAGCACATGATTCTCTACCTTCTCAAGGCATAAAAACACAACAACTAAACCATATTATCTAGGTTAATCATTTTAGGTATTTAACTTAGTGATTAACACTGAAATTATCATTAATTAGCTCAGATGAATCAATTTCAACTATTGATTCACATCTTAACTCATCTTGATTAACCATGATGTTTAACAAGATACTTAACATTAATCAAAGTGTTTCACGCCAATCGAGGTATTTACTGGTTAACCTCAATGTGGGTCATAACAATCTCCCTCCCTTATAAGAATTTCGTCCCGAAATTCCTAAAAGAGAAAAGGAAACTTGTTACGCATATCTAATCTAAAACTCCTATGTGGCTTCCTCTAAGCTGTGGTTTCTCCACAAAACCTTCTCTAAGGGTATCTCACGATTCTTGAGTTTCTTGATCCTCTGATCAACCATCTGTATTGATCCCTCAACCTAGAACACATCTGATCTGATTCCAGATCAAACCACAAAACATTGTCTTTGTAAAACTGTTATAACAATATCTCAATTTATGGTAATTACTGAGAAATTATCATACTATACATGCAGACAAACTAAAATTCTTAAATAAACAGAATGCATGTCAATTTGGTACTAAAATGAAATCATGCAATTTAACTGTTAAACATCATCACATCTCATAATGAAAATTGATATCAAAATACTTGATTCATCGTACACCCTATCCTTAGGGTTTCATTTGCCTTATTCATTCATCACATGCCAACACCCTACTCTTAGGGTTATCTCATTCGCTAGTCACATGGCAACACCCTATTCTTAGGGTTTCCGTTATCTCATCTGTTTGATTACAGTTCAAATCACAATACGGTATCATTCTAGAACAGGTAGAGCAGTATATTCAAAATCATTGTAATTACTGAGTAATCTTTATATCATGCATGCAGGCAGATTTAAAATTCATAAATATTCCAAACTCAAATCAATTTTGGCACATACATACTGAATTCATGTAAATGTTAAGTCACACACATTAACATAACAGGAAGCATGCAACTAGGTTTATTTGCATATTTTAATGCTATCGTACTTTCTTGAAATTATGCACCTGATGATTTAACCATTCTGTATTGTCTGGGTTTATAATCAAACCGTACCATTATCAGTTGTGTATTTCTAATCTCAACATTCACATTAGGCAAGCTCTATAAGACTTAAATATTCATTCTTACTTTCACCGAAAAGCAAAACACATGCTCTCAGCATGTCCTCAAGAGTCTGAATGGTTCTCTCAGACTAACCATCCGTCTGCGGATGAAAAGGTTACACTGAATCTTAACTTTGTGCCCGAAGCACGATGCAACTGTTTCCACAACCTAGATGTGAACTTAGGATCTCAATAAGATATGATTGAAACTGGATTACCAAGCAACCTAATTATTCCATCCATGTATATCTTAGTCAAGTTTCGAAACATCAAAGGTTGACTTAATATGAAGAAAGTAAGCAGACTAAATTAGTCTATCCACAATCATTCATATCAAATCATAACCTCTAGGTGTCTTGGGCAACCCTATCACAAAATCCATTGTGATATGTTCCCATTCCCATTCAGGCATAGTAAAAAGATTACAAGGTACCTGTAGATTTCTAGGGTTCAGCCTTAACCTACTGGCACACACTACTTCTAACCACGTACTCAGCTACATTCTTCTGCATATCTGACCATCCATTTCAACTTCTTGAGATTCATATACATCTTAGTGTTTCCTGAAAGCATAGCATACATCAATACATACACTCCCATAAGAATCTTTTCTTTCAACTCACTATCTCGAGGTACACACAACATGTCATGCTAATACAACACCTTATCATCTTAAAAACTTAAACTCTGGTCTCTTTTCCTCCTATTATGTCATGCATGGTCTGGTTTAACTCACTATCACCCTATTGTAGTTCCTTGATCTGATCATAAGAAGTAGGCTTAACTTACATCTGTACAAATAAATCACTCTGTGTTGTCACCTACTAACATGTCTCTATTGAAACATGTCATAGAGAATGCATTAGTTGTTGAACTTGACTTTCTGCTGAAAGCATCAGCCACCATATTCTCCTTACCAGGGTGATAATCTATTGTCACATCATAAAGATAGTGACGCCATGTCTTAAAAACATGAACTACATCAGCTATCTTTAGATCATATATCAGGTAATACTCCGATTTCTATGCTACTTTCTTATAGTTATATTTTAGGTTTATGCTTTACTCTTTTCTCTAAGTCATTTCATGTTGTTCATGTACCGTTCAGATCAACTACATTTAAACCCTAGATCACTATTACTGCCAGATTACTTTACATAGAACAAATCTCAAGGTCTTATTTTACATAGATACTAGTATTCAAGTTTAAATCACTAGCGACATCCCTTGAACTACTACAACTCTAATCATTCTAGGGTTTGGTCCTTATCAGTAACATAGAATTATTATGTGTGTGGGTGTGGTCGATCATATAGATCAATTTGAGCTGCTTGGGTCAATTGCATATTAACCCAACACTCAACTTTAATTATATTGGCTGAAAATTCAGTTTTCACAATAGTTTTCTGTAATTCGTTTATTAAATAGCTAACAGAAGCTCCAAAAATTTTGGAAATTTTATATGTTATACCTAATGAAGTTTCAGACCTCCATTAAAAATTTGAGATCATTTATAATTACCAATAAATAATTAAAAATCAAACAGTGCACTGCTATATTGCAGTCTGCAGCAGATTCGGTCGAGTTGTAAACTCGGCCGATAAACAGGTCAGAACATTCTTCAAAAATTCTGATATTTTCCAATGTTGTTTAAATTTTATATATCCAAATCATATCCAAATTTGAGCTACATCAGAGTTACACATAAAATACTAAAAATCATTTACTGAGACACTTTACTTATCAAAATTTGTGTTTATGTATCATCAAAACCCTATTTTGGGCCGATTAGGGTCTATGCTTCTCAAACCCTAACTCTCAAGACAAAAGAACACTTAGACTTCTTATCATAATTAAAACATCCTAGTGTATATACATTCTCACTATGTTACGGGTCTAATTCAACCAGAGTCTATTCTTATTTTACTGTTAATAGGAGTCATTAGATCCCAGTAACGCATCCTGCCAGCCGGACCAGGCCGAACCTGTAGTCCTGAAGCCAAGAGCTACTCGAGATTAATCAACCCCTATTAATCTTAAACATGTGGAAAAAATATCCACTTAGGGAAAACTCATTTATACATAATTTCGGGTCTACTTTAATACAAAGAAAACAAACATTAAACAATTCACTTCATGACACAACAAAATAAAAGAATCATATTTACTTTACAAATTGAAAAATCTAATTTCATGCATATAAAAGCATTTCTAGTGATCTTTAAATCAAATAAGAAATAATAGACAAGAGTTGAATCACATCTTATATGTAATCTCTTATTCATACATTAGTCTCTTATCTCATAACCCTAAGATTTCTAGGGTTTCTCTCTAGCCCATCCTTCCTCTGCATACCTGGCCAGGGCATCCAGAGAAGAACAGACAGAGTAGCTTGATACTGGTCAATCTAAGTATTCAGACACCTGGCCAGGGTATCTAAACACTCAGACCTTCCAGAGATAAAACACATCACTTATTATTCGTCTCACATGTAACTTTATCTTTTGACCCAAATGATTCTTAACGACTCAACTTAAACTCTTTACTTGGTTCTCGTGACCACATCCTTTTCCTTCCATCTATAATAGTATAACAGAACACTTCCTGTTAGAAAATTACAGACAGAAGAAAAACTCTTAAACCTTAATCCTATTGGTCTCTTATCTTCCCCTGACCTTAACTTAGAGCAACCATATACTCAACCTATGCTCTGATACCAAGTTGTCACACCCCGATCTCACACTGACCACTAATCCCGAGATTAGGGCGTGACGGAGGGATTATTACATAAATAAATCACTGATAACTTTTTTTTTCTTTTTAAAACCTCGTAATGATATCCGGATTATTGTTGTAAACTAAAACATAATAAACTATTGCGGAAGCATTTCAATTAAACTGGCTAGAGAACATAAACAGAGTTTACAACATGTAACATTGTTTAACAGAAAGTAAAACATAACAGTTAATTTACATCTTTTACACATTCGCCATACATACTCTCTCTCACCCACACCATGTCCCAAAGATCGAGGGGAAAGGACTAAGAGACCTCTAACTACTAACTACGTATACCTTCTACAGACTAAGCGTTAGGATGAAAGGATCCTTCAGATTCCTGTTGCTGTTGATAACCTGAAAATGTTTTGAGTAGAGGTATGAGCCTACTCGCTCAGTGAATAGCATTTCACTTAGCTATCACTAAACAACTCATCAGGTTTATAAAATTGAAATAAAACATAAGTGCAGTACCGAGCAGGGCAGTTCTAATAACATAACAGATTTGCAGAATATAATCACATTTCCATGCAATAACAGATAATTTGAACAGATAAACAGATATAAAGGAATAGCACAAAAGTTCAGATATATTAATTTATTGTGATCCTATATGATTACACATTTATTTTATTATGCCCTAATCATATGCAGTGTACCCTGCAAACAAAGATCCGTAGCGAACTACGATCCCACCGTACAAGACTTAGCGACACACCCGGGAAATGCTAAGTCTGACGCCAGCCCTGCTCTGCCACAGGACCCCAGGCTATCCGGCCTGACTCATAGGCTCTACGACCTCATTGCACTACTCTGAGTGCTCTAGACTCCTCCTCTAACCTGAGTACACAGGCGGAGAGTCTCACCGGGTTACCTCCGTGACACAAGCACGGATGATGTTGAGTAACCCCCATTTTTCCTCTAGTGCCATCGTGACACAAGCACGGTTGTTGTTGGACACTACCTCTCTTTCCTCGTGTGTCCATGACACAAGCACGGATGATGTTGCAACACGAGTTTCACCCCTAAGAAGCAGATCTGTCAAAGGGGTTCTACGGTGTTAGGGCACCTAAGTCTATTAACTGATTAACATATAAACATTTAAATAGGAATGTCACATTTACTGATTTCATATCAGATCACAATACACTGTCATTCTAAACTGACAGAGCAATATATTTTAAATCATTGTAATTTCTGAGAAATTCTCATACCATGCATTCAGACAAATTAGAAATGCATAAATAACCCAACTTATTTCAATTTGGCACATACATAGCGAATTTATGCAATTGAACATCTTATTGCACAAATTAAAGAAATTTACTTCACATATGAGAATCATACTCAACAATTATCAATTCTCTAAAATTCTCGAAAAACGTGCACATTAAACCAAATCCTGGTTTGTGCATCACTTAACTCAATTAAGAGTTAATTACATATCACAATACAATTTAATAACAATACTTGAGAATTTCTGGTAATATTTCAGAGAAATGTGCCATTTCATGTAAATATCAAATTACACATATTAACGTCAAAAGATATATGCAATTAGGGTTTTCTTGCATGTTTTTATTTATTCATATCACCTTTGAAATCGTACATCTGATAATTTATCAGAAATCTTCATTATCTGGGTTCATACCCAAATCATACCATTTTCAGACATGAATTTCTAATTTCAACATTCAAATGAGCAATTTAGGTTCCAATGAACCATATAAATCTACTGATTCAATCCGTACTGTTCAAATGCTAAATTTAATCATATAACAGTGTCTAGAAGCAGTTTATGAAATAAAAAGTCGGGCGACGCCAAACGCTGCCCTACGCCTGATAACGTATGTTATCAATGTAATTCGCGCACATAACTGGAAATATTCAAACGCCTGAGTTTATTAATGATAAATAAATGAAACCCTACTCACTGTGATTTGGTCTGTCCAGATTCGTCTGGGGATGCGTCCAAGGCCTGATTCTGGGCGATTCTAGTTGTCTTCAACCTTGGATTAAACCCAAATTTCGAACCTGTTACAATGGAACAGTTGCATGCACTTATTGAAGATGAACTCAATTAAAACTGAATCGAGGACTAGGGTTGTTGGTTTGTTGTCTGGACCTCAAGGACGAACCCAATTTGTGGTGCTACCTTGTGCCCACGGTGACTACTGGCTGCAAACACAGCTGCTGCTGTTCGGGCTGGCTGGGGTTCCGCCCCTGCTAGACTGAAGCGCAGGTGGCGCAATCAAGGCAAGGAGCCGCGATTTCTGGTCCTAGCTTCATGGTCGAAGTCCTAGCCGCCAATAATTTGGAGTTTGTTGCTCCCTAGGCTCGTGGCCAGCTACTGCAACTGCGGTCGCAGCTCTGTAGGTCGGGCGCCACACAGCGGGTCGAGCTGCAGATCAGCCGGCGCTGCTTGGTGTGGAGATGAAAGGAAGGTAGATGAAGGTGGGATAAGCTCGCATCACCGACTGGGAGCTTGGAACCCTAAATCCAGCCGCCCTTCATCCTTTTCATAGATCTGGCAAGCTGCTGTGTGCGTCGCTTCAAGCAGGTCGGGTGGCTGCAGCTTTGGGTGAGGAAGGAGGAAAGGATGGAGGGGAGGAAGGTGGAGAAGGGTGGAAGGAGGAAAAGAAGAAGGGGAGGTCGGCCAACTGGAAACCGGAGCTAGGCTCAAAATCGCCAGCCTTCACCCCTAGGTTGGAGCCGCTCGGGTGCCAGTGCGTGCGCCGCTTTGTGGCTGGTTCTGTTATATCGACCGACTGAAGAAGAAGGGATAAGCGAGGGAGGGTAAAAAAAAGAAAAACGAAATTATAAAGCAAGTTTTGGAGAATTTGCAACTTAGGTCCAAGAAAACCAAAAAGGTTGTAACTTTTGCCTCGAATGTCTGATTCGAGTGATTTCTCTTGCAACTTTTCTAGCACAGGATTCTCTTCCTTCTCAAGGCATAAAAACACAACAACTAAACCATCTTATCTAGGTTAATCATTTTAGGTATTTAACTTAATTATTAACACTGAAATTATCATTAATTAGCTCAGATGAATCAATTTCAACTATTGATTCACATCTTAACTCATCTTGATTAACCATGATGTTTAACAAGATACTTAACATTAATCAAAGTGTTTCACACCAATCGAGGTATTTACTGGTTAACCTCAATGTGGGTCATAACAATCATAGTCCTTCATATATTCCATCCATCGTCTCTGTCTTAGGTTGAGGTCCTTATGAATTAGAAGATACTTCTAGCTTTTGTGATCAATGAGGATTTCCAAGGTAGAACCATACAAGTAGTTTCGCCAGATTTTCAGGGCATGTATGATCGTAGCCAACTCTAGGTCATGTGTTAGATAGTTCACTTCATTTGGCTTGAGCTGATGGGACACATAAGATACAACATGCTTATACTATTCTAGCACACATATAAGCCCCATTTTGGATGCATAAGTGAAGATCATGAAACCTTCATTGCCAGCCGATAGATTCAACACAAGTGTTGTGGTCAATTTCTCCTTCAACTCTTGGAAGCAGGCTTCTCACAACTCAGATCATATGAACTTTTCATCCTTATGAGTGAGCTTGGTAAGGGGCAGGGTGGTCTTTGAAAAGTCTTGGTTGAACCGCTGATAATATCTGACCAATCACAAAATGCTACAAATTTTAGAAGGATTCTTTGGTGTTGGCCATTCACGTACATGATCTACTAAGATCGTCCCTCCTGAGATGATGTGTCTAAGAAACATGATGTGATCGATCCAGAACTCACACTTCAAGAACTTCTTGTAAAATTTCTACTTCCTCAAGATTTCAAGGACCCTAACCAGGTGGTCTCGGTGTTGGTCTTGGTCATCCGAGTAGACTAAGATGTCGTCTATGAACACTATGACAAAAATGTCAAGAAAGGGTTGGAACATAGTGTTCATGAGGTTCATAAAAATGCTTGGGGCATTGGACAGTACAAACGACATGACTAGGAACTCATAATGGACATAACAGGTATGGAAAGCGGTTTTTGGTATGTCCTCATTCTTAACTCGTAACTGGTGGTACCCAGACCTTAGGTCAATCTTGGAAAAGACTCAGGCTGACTTAAGCTGGTTGAACATGTTGTCAATTCTGGGTAGAGGATACTTATTTTTGATGGTAGCTTGGTTTATCATGCAATAGTCAATGCACATGTAGAGTGATCCATCCTTCTTCTTTATGAAGAGGATTGGAGCTCCCCAGGTTAAGGTAGTAGGCTTAATGAAGTCCTTGTCTAGCAATTCCTTCAGTTGCTTTTTCATCTCTAACAGCTCAGTAGGGACCATCCTATAAGGTGCCCTAGAGATAGGATTTGTTCTAGGAGCTAAGTCTATGGTGAAATCCACCTCTCTCTCTAGAGGAAAGCCATGTAAATCATCTGGAAAAACATTTGCATAATCTCAAACTACCTCTATGTCTCCTAAGGGTTTAACCTTAGGTGCAAGTTCTATAACAAATGCTAGAAATGCCTGACAAACTTTGGCTATCATTTTTTGCTTTTAAGGATGACACGTACAAACTAATGGTTGCATCCGTCCTACCTCTAAGGCGGGTTACTCGGTCTCTTTATCACAATCTTTTTCTCCCTACAGTCAATTTGGGCTCTATAGGTATAAAACCAATCCATGCAATTATCACATCAAAGTCATTCATGTCCAACAAAATAAAATCAAGAGGGAATTCATGATTCATATATTTAATAGGTAAAACAAGGGTTTTTAAAAGATATGTAAAAATCTGACCACTCGTTGTAGTGACATCTAACACATATCCTAAATCTTTGAAATTCAAACAGAGCATAGTTGCAAGATTTTTTGAAATGAAAGTATTTGTAGATTTACAATCAAATAGAGCCTTCACATTTTGTCCCATAATTTCAAGTATGCCTACATAATTTTCATGATAGTCAAACTTCCATTACATTGCATAAACAAATATGGAAAAACTACTCTAAGAGTTGTTACCCTCTATCAGACGGTTTCCATTATCCTGGGCCTCTTCATTGTTGATGGTGAATACTCGAGCCTATGGACGCTCTCCTATAGATGGAACTGGTGGGGCTTCTATTGCTGGCTGTGCCACTGACGGTTCTGCTACCACTAGATGAGCTGTCACCGAGGCTTGTCCTCTTGGGTCAAGAAGGGGGTAGTTATTTTGGAAGTGTCCCTCTTACTGGCATCAAAAATACACCTTTCTTTCAAAGCAGCACTTCCCTGGATGGTTTGTCCTGCATCTGCGGCATCTGGACGATGGCCCTTGTTGTCGATGCTCATTGTGGGGTTTTCCCCTTCCTCCTTTGCCATAGTGACGACCCTGGTTCTTATTGTTATCATTTCTTGGACCAAAAACTTCCTTCGGTGAAGATGAGATATCCTTTAGGTTGGTTATTTTGTGGCATGACTACCTTCTCCATGTCCAGAGCTAAGTTGAGAGCTTCATAGAGAGTTGTGGGCTTGCTTTCCATGACATGAGGCTTAATGGTAGGGTGAAGCTTGTCAACAAAATGTTCCACGCTCCTTGCTTCAGTCAATATGTAGCCAAAAATCTCTAAGAGGAAAAAATTGCAAGTGTAGTCGGTCACAGACAAGTTTCCTTCAACTTGGAAAGTGAAATGCCTTTCCTTTTCCTTCTTGGCAGTGAGAGGTATGAATCTTGTGGTGAAAAGAGCATAGAAGTCTACCCAATTCATGGGCTCTTCACTTAGGTCTCGGCCCATGATATGGTTCTCCCACCATATCTTTGCTGCTCCCTCCAAGAGATGGGTGGTGAAAAGAACCTTCTTGCTCAGCTACACCTCTAACATGCAGAATCCTTTTTCCACTGCCAAAAGCCAAGCATCAACTTTGTCAACTACCTCAGTCTTGTCCTCCCCATAGAATTTCTAGATGTTCAACTTCACAAAGTCTAAAAATGGTAGCAACGAGGTGGAGATGGACAACTATAGGTTCATCATTCTCATCATAGGGAACATCTCTAAGGGTGAGGGCGTCAATGTCTTTAGTCAACTTCCTTTGTTATTCTACCAAGAGCATCTCAGGAGTTTGTATCACCATTGGTCTGACTTTCGGTCCGGAGTTAGCAACATGACTGGGATCATCCCTTACTTCATCTTCAGACATAGGTTCATCTTTAGGTCCAGGGTTTCCTTCTGGGTTCACGATGTGGAAGGGGATGGGTTTAGGCTTAGGGTCTTTCTCTCCAGAGGCTTCACCTTTTCTCTTCCTTTTATTAGAGGATTTGCCTTCCATGGGCCTTCTCTTCTCAGAGGTGGGCTTCTTCTTGTGCATGTGCCCCAGTCCAGGATATTCATTGGGGGTGTCGTCAGGGATGGAAACAATCTTGACACGAGCCATACTATAACAAATAGACCACTCTATTAACCACCATTTCATAACTTAGGATTATTAAGGCATAAACTTATATCCATGATATCTTGTATACATGCATTTTATTGTTTGGTGGAGGATACCTTAGCCCTTATCATCCATAACCCCAATACTCAGGAGGAGGTGAAGAGAGAGAGAAAACCTTAGACTCTTAAAGTTTGTTAACAAAAAGAGGATAAAGAAGTGATGAGAGTAGATGGGAAATCCTAGATGTATCTTATTTTGAGTCAAATCCTCAAATTTTGGCCAGGTAATCACACAGATTCTGGGAGTCCTCGTAAACTAACTAGTGGGTTAGAGGAAAATCTTGCTAGCCCTTGGATCGTGATCCTTTTCTAGACACCTCTATATTAGGAAAATTCTCTAATAACTCCCTTTGGGCTCTAAAGAATTTGCAAAATGTAATAATTATTTAAAAATTATATGGAAACCAAACTCTGATACCAAATGTAATGGCCTCATTCCTGTACAACCCCAATTAAGGAAGGCCAATAAACTAGAGTTGTTATCCTAAAGATAAGATCAAATGGTTTTGTACATAATAAAAAGTAATTAATAAATTCTACTAAGCTAACTAAGTTTGATATAAGATAAAAAATATTTTCACCAATGTTTGCAAAATATGGGTTCTAAGATTTTACCAAGAAATAAACCATCTATCTATATCCTCCAGGCCTTACTTCATTTATTTGCTTTCAATGTATTCTTTCCTTGAATGTCTAGTTTCTAACAAGATTATCCTAAAAATGCCGACAATCAAAATGTTGGTCAGTTTAACGAGTTATACTAGTATGTGTAGGAAACAAAACTTCACAAGTAATGGAAACAACATAATTCATCAATTATTGTTTAACAAAACAAATTTAACATTTTTATCATGACTACCCAATCTAGGTGTCTTTATCCTCTGTTAGAACCCCTTAGGGCATCACACTGCAATATTCACAGTCTTCCCATATTCAGGCGGATGAATTCATTATGTATCCCACTATTTAGGCGGGTGACTTCTCATGTACCCCCTATTCAGACTGGTACCAAAATGTGCCTTCCAATATTTAGGTAGATGACCTTTCATAGATCCAGAGGTGGCCTAGAAATGGCCTAGTCATGTTCATATATAATGTGATAGCCATAATCACTTTAAAGTTTTCATGGAATAAAATAAACAAGTAAGAAAATATCTTTAAACCATGGAAACAAATATTTGGGATTCCACATGAAACTACAATGATTATTCTTAGGCATAGCCACATACCTGTCTCAGGAGTATTTGCAGTCCAAATAAGAACAAGTAAGATTAATCACACAATCAACCAAGCAAGTCAACCTAAAATTTAAGGCATAACATCCATGTGTCACTACATGATTCTAAGGACTGACTTGGTTCTCAAGTTAGGAATCTCCGATGAGAATTGGGATGGATGCAGGTGTCAAAGGCGAGGTTCTCTATGGAATTGAGAGGAGAGAAGAGAGGATAGATTTGTGTGGTGTCTCGAGAGTAAATTTGTGTCCTCGCATATAATATAAAACCCTCTTTTTATACTTGTGGGTTGTCCATGGGGCTGTAGATTAGGGTATTCTTCTAGAGACCTTAAACTTAGGGCAAATCTAGGGTAGGTCGGTTCAATTTGCTCTCCAAACTCAAAAGAAAAGTTATTTAGTGACGAAGAGATCAGGGTAGCAAGTTTTTATGTCCACTGACTCATTTCATTATCCTTAACACTCCATTAGTCTATTTATTGCTCTTTTTCACTTTCTTAGTGCACAAAACCTACTTTTAGGTTTCATACATAAGGTTGTGCTACAAAAGGTGTATTTTATATAAAAGTCCCCATCTTTACCCTTTTTAAGTCAAATTAGGGTTAGAGGATAGAAAGATAGATATTTGGCACTTTTATGTTTATTGGGTTGACAAACCCTAATTCCATCATTAGAGGTACTTTTATTCACAAAGAAACCCTAATCCTTCAAATATTGTATTATGATGTTCATATGATTCCAAGGTATTCCTTTGATTCATAATAGATCAATATTCAATTAAAAACATCAAGTAAGTCTATTAGATTCATCAACACACACAAATTAGGGCTTTGTTTCATTTAATCTCTTTAAAGATACAAAATTTGACTACTTTTCGAATTGGAAGCAGATATAAGACAAGATCATATTTTTATTGTGTAGCTTGCATTTTTCTAATCAAGATACATATATTATTTTCTACTTTTGGTTAATCCTATGATCTACTAGAATTTTTGCAAGATTAATCTTTTTCGGCCAATAGGGGCCTGCCACCTAGGCAGAGAGTTCCGGGCCCACCCTGCCAACTTGGATGGGCTTTTCTATAGGCTTTCGCCACATTGACGACTTGCTCATGTTTATCCATTGATTAAATGATAAAAAAGAAGGGGAAAAGACCAAAATATCCCTAACATGAAGAAAGCAGAGTCAGGAAAAGGTCTTTTAAACAGGAGTCATCTTCCTCTTTGCTTCATCGCTAGCTCAGCCCAGTAGGTCAACGAGGAAGTTGACTCTAAGCCTTTGTGCCTTTGATCACTGAGCAAGGGTTGCTTTACTTTCACCTCGGCCAACCGAATCCTTTGAGGGTTTCAATCTCCCTAGAGCTAGTCTGTGTAGGTCGGGCGACATGAAGGTAAATCCGAGGAGACTTGGGATGGATGCATGTATCAAAGGTGAGGTTCTCTATAGAATTGAGAGGAGAGAAGAGATGATAGAGTTGTGCGACATCTCGAGAGAGAATCTGTGTCCTCACATATGATCTAAAGCACTCTATTTATACTTGTGGGTCGGCCATGGGGCTGTAGATTAGGGGATTCTTCTAGAGACCTTAGACTTAGGGAAAATCTAGGGTAGGTCGGTTCGATTTTCTCTCCCAGACTCAATGAGAAAGTTATTTAGTCCTGGAGAGATCAGGGTAGCGAGAAATCTCCTCGAGATCCCATGCCCCAAATGTTTCTTGTTTCCATATGAATCAAGAGTTAGAAGACAACAAATCACTGTTAATATCTGATCCGACGACCTACAACACGTGTTCCAGAACATATAATCCTATTAATATTCAGAATGTCGTGACATCAATGATATTCCTTTGTATTATCCACACTTTCAAGATTATTGTAAAATCCATATCTCCTAAACCATAATCCTATTAATCTGAAATTTTAAGGAAAAGTTGTTTATGACTTAATCTTCCTATGGACACAATTTGAGACCAAAACTAAAAAAGAATAACTCTTTTTCTTCATATCAAGTCATACACTAAAAAGGCATATATTATGCATTAAAACTCATATTTTCTCTCTTTTTTTCTATTCACTTAATTTTGACTTTTCTATATATTAGAAGGCAAGTGGAAGTAAAACCACCCTATTGTGGTCACTTATGCCACTTTCTAGACGATTCCATGTTTTTCTTAAGTAAAACATATGTTATTTATATTTTTCTTGCCTTTTCACTTATTATGAGTTTTTCTCTAGTCTATCATTCTTTTACACTTCCATTGGATTATTAAAATAGATAAATGCACAAAATTCATTATTCAAGACAATTCTGCAAAGAAACCCAAGTTATAAAGTAATGCACACAAATTGTCAAGAAAGACCCTTTCTTATGAAATATTAACATAAAGTACAATAAAAATTGGTGTTATAACAGGTTCAACCCTTGAACCAGTCATTTTGCATCTTGGCTGGTTTCCTAGTCCTCCTGTCCAACCGATGTTTGGACTCCTTCCAAATGGTCTGTTGGGCCTTCTGGGACGGTCGTCCGTGTAACATCCCAAACCTGGGTTATTCCATAACCCTGGAAGTTTTGCTTAAGTAAGTTATTTATAAACTTGTTTTAATATTT
Organism: Alisma plantago-aquatica; assembly: GCA_963693085.1. Taxonomy (NCBI): domain Eukaryota; kingdom Viridiplantae; phylum Streptophyta; class Magnoliopsida; order Alismatales; family Alismataceae; genus Alisma; species Alisma plantago-aquatica. The sequence goes on from OY856410.1 coordinate 912,481,927, forward strand.
TGAAAAGTAACTAAGAGTTGAGGAGAGTTTAATTTTCTTTGCAAACTGTTTGTGCATTATACGATAGTTTGGGTGTAAATTGCACTTTACCCAAAATGTAGGGTTGATATGAAAATTACCACTCTAGAGTGTCCCTACTATCTCTTAGAATCATATAGAGGAGAGAGAAAGAAATAGGCATCATGTTTGAATCATATTTGAGTGATGGTATTCTTGGTGATGAAAAGACCAAGAAGAGTTGTATAGTTGAAACCCTAAAATGAGTTGTATTGAGTTGTATAGCTTATATGGGAGTGCCTATCACCCAAGAAGCCATAGAGGAGGTCGCATATCGTTTTTTCAACTCTTGGAAAAGGCCATGATGAGTTAAGAACCTCAAGAAGGTGATGGATATCGGTTTACAACTTTCCTTGGAAAAGTTGTATCGGTTTGTGAATAAAGTGATGTTGGGTTGAAATATCTTATTCAACAAGATAATTAATGGCCGAAATCTTATCCCTAGATTATACCCAAGAGTTTTTCATGTCAATATAAATATGTTTGCAAGCATGTAAGCGTGTCAACCCATGCATGGACATGTGTCACCTAGTAGTATAAGGTGATGACACCTCTTATACACTCTCTCTCATGAGCCTCAATTATATACACCACTCCTATCACCTACTAGTGAAAATTTTCGAATCCGACAACTCTCTTTCTCTTAGATATCATGCATAGTAGTTGAGTAGCAAGGAGAAGATCGAGCATTAAGCTTAAGGTGAAGCCCTAGTGATCTTCAACCTTGGTTGAAGCATGAATCCTGGGTTGTGATTCTTCCTTTCTTTTATTCTTCACCAAGTTCTTATCTATGGTGATTCTTAGCATATAGAGGAGTTGTGAACAAGTCTTGTATCTTTGATAAGTTCATCTTCAACCTTTGGAACGTGGAGCTCTGGAGCTTGGAGCTTTGAAGTTGTTCTTGAGGCGGGTTATATAACTTGAACCCAATCATGTTATTATTCACCTTCAATCTTGCTATGCTTGTTGATCTACTTTCAAATTTTCTTGAATGATTGATGATTCTATGAGTTCTAAAAGTTGCATAGGACTATTTTCCATGAACTAGAATAGTAAAGGATGAAAGTCTAGAGTTTTATGATGATGACATCATCATGGTACAAACCGATATCGGGTTGAAGCACCTCTAACCCGATATGGTAATGAAACCCAATATGGTGATATAAAATTCGTTATACCTTGGAACCCCACACCCCTATCATTTTTTACATTTGGGTTGGTTGAAAAAGGACTAACCAATTGTCTAGGATGTCACTCAACACATGGTAGGTTGATACTTTGAAGGTTTGAAAAGGTATGAGCATAATGGTCTAACCCAATATGCAAAACCCTACACTTGAGTAACCCGATATAAGTGACACAGACACCTCTTGGATGATATGGTGATAAGCACACACCTCTTGGATGATATGGTGGTAAGAACACACCTTTTGGACGATATGTTGGTAAGCACACACCTCTTGGACGATATGGTGGTAAGCACACACCTTTTGGATGATATGGTGATAAACACACACCTCTTGGATGATATGGTGGTAAGCACACACCTTTTGGACAATATGGTGGTAAGCACACACCTCTTGTATGATATGGTGGTATGCACACACCTCTTGGACGATATGGTGGTAAGCACACACCTCTTGGATGATATGGTGGTAAGCACACACCTCTTGGATGATATGGTGATAAACACACACCTCTCAGATGATATGGTGCTAAGAACACACCTCTTGGATGATATGCTGGTAAGAACACACCTCTTGGCCGATATGGTTGTAAGAATACACCTCTAGCCCGATATGGTGAAGCACCTCAAAATCAATATGGAGGTAAGCACCTCAAATCCGATACACTTGATTGAGTAATACATGAAGTGTTTTATGTCAAATGATACATTAAGATGTAAAGAGTTTAATGTATTTTGATAAGTGTAGGCCAATGTACCTTGAGAAAAGGGTTGAGTCAACTTAATAAAGTATGATGTAATAAATATCCTAGTGAGGATGAGAGAGAAACTCATACTTTGTGTGATAATCATTTAATGATAAATGATGAGAATAAACAAGTATGATTGAATACTTATGATAGCCATGTATGATCCTAATATATGTGGAACTATGAATTAGGGTTTTGATTCTTGATAATATGAACTTGAAACCCTAATCGGCTAAAAAGGGAAACCCTAACCCTAATAATGTGAAGGTTGTATTTCTCTTGTATTGCATGGTGATGATATCTACTTGATATTATTTTTATCATGAAATACTAACCATGCAGGTATCATGAGATTATGAGCATATCTAGGTATGAGATATGATGTTTCATATGATACTGATTAAATGGGCCTTGTGAGCCATGTGAAATACTTGTGCAACATGTATAATGTATACCTGGGTCGGAGGACCTAGAGGTAATAGTTACCTGATAAGAGGTGACAATTATCAGTGATGAACTAAGGGTGTGAATACCCAGATCTAGCAATCATGATGATGATAATGTTAAGGGATGAGAATCCCTAGTAATTAAATAAGGGACTGAGATCCCGAGTGTTATGCATTCAATGTGTTCCAAAGATTATGAAAGTGATTGATAAATGTATTACACCTTTCTTTGTAGTATATGTTATAATTCATGATTGTAACTCGGTTGATTCTAAAAGATATTGTAATGCACCTAATTAATCAAGTGGAACCTTATCATGTAGTTGCCTTGGCCATAGATCCATTCAGTGTCAGAATTTTCTAAATGGTGAAATGAGTTTAACTCAGAGAGCATATTTTTGAATATGTGGGGGTAATGGGTGAAAATATCCTTACGTCCAAATAGGGATTGCTGTGTGATCTCCCTAATCATCATAAGAGTATGGCGATATGCCATGACTCAATATTAATATACCGGGGTTGCTGTGTGATCTCCCTGAAGAGAGTGCATGCTACGACTGTAACTCTATAGCGAAGATGACACTATACCCTGGCAAGCTAATTGTAGTTTGACACGTGATGTCACTGCCAGTGGTCTCGTACTAACTGAGACATGTGAGGTCTTGGAAGTTAGATCTTCCTTTAACCTTGTATGGTACCGATGATTTACGTAACCGTGGTCGGTTGGAGCATGAACGGTATACCTCATCTCCTCAGGGCATATGTTATGACCCTATCTGAGCTTAATTGGTAAGTTAGGGTTTAAGTGGATGATTACATGCTTTACTAGATTGATAATTTCTTAAACATGATTAATGATGATATCTCAATCATGATATGTTAAACCTAATGAGAACCCCAAGTATGCTATCTCTTTGTATATGTAGCATCCAACTCACAAAAACATAATTAACTAATGCAGAAGCGTTCACTAAGCAGCGGATTACCGAAAATCACTAAAAATTAAAACCTTTTTATTGAGAGATCCATCAAAGGAAAACTTTCTCACATAGAACCAAAGTAACACATTTACATTCTGGTTTAAAGGTACATGTCCTGTATCATCTTTTTCTGAAAATTACAAGCATTATAAAATTTCGAGGCACTGAGCCAAAATCTCAAAAGCACTAACTACTACTCCGAGGACTTGAGAGTACAAAGACGACACATAGGACTCTATATATATCTAAACAAGGCATAACAGCCAATGTCTCCACCTGAGACTTCACTGCTATCCCTACTACTGCTGATGCTATCCTTCACTTACTGAAGGATTCCTGCCTCCTCGTCTGCGTCCACCTAAAATTGTGGTTCCCATGGGGGTGAGGCAATTGTAAATTGCCCCATCGAGAGATATAACTCTCTGCCAGAAACATTATTATTGCAGCTTAAGAAGATAAATATGAATAGAGGAATCATATTTATTTAGCAGTAGATATTTAATGTCTAACCGATTAGAACATTATTCTTATCAAAAGCATTGCAGCTATAACTTGATAGAACAACATGTCACTTATCCTTCAAGGAATATGAAGAACATGTATAACATTTATTCACTATAGAATCATTACCACAACATTAACTCTCTTCAGACTTAGGTCATATATCTAATTCCTGGCATTGTCATTGGGGAGTCATGGCCTATATCCATACTCTTTTCACACAGTGTTGGGATCTTAGTCCCTCATCTCATCAAGTACATTTCCACTTCTTAACAAGTTCATTATCATGATTATAGAATATGGGTATTTGATCCCATAACTCACCATAGAACACTTATTTCCACTTATTAGGTAACTTCATACCTTCATATCATCTGACCCAGGGACATTATAATTCTTGCTACACAAAGCATTGCACATAGTTCACAAAGCTCTTACCACCTCCTATTACCCCTTAATAGGCAATAAGGCATATTATGGCTTATGAAGCTCATAATCAATCTAAGATAATTAGCACATCATGTGACTCATTAATTGTAGCTTACCTCTCACCAAGAAACAAAGAATATGAAGGCTTATAAGGCACATAGAACATTTTCAATATACAGAACATCATATCCCATACCTGGCTATGCTCATCTTCTCAACATATCTACATGATTCGTAATCATGATACAATTACATATCAGTACCATGCAATACAAGGGTTATCTCATTACATTCATAACCCATTAGTCTGTATTTGAGCTTCACATAGGATTACTCTGTGTTAGAACTTCACATAGCATCACCCTGTATTAGGGTTTCACATAGCATTACCCTGTATTAGGGTTTCACATAGCATTACCCTGTATTAGGGTTCACATAGCATTAACTTGTATTAGGGTTTCACATAGCATTACCCTGTATTAGGGTTCACATAGCATTAACTTGTATTAGGGTTTCACATAGCGTTACCCTGTATTAGGGTTCACATAGCATTAACTTGTATTCAGTTTCACATAGCATTACCCTATATTAGGGTTCACATAGCATTAACTTGTATTAGGGTTTCACATAGCATTACCCTGTATTAGGGTTCACATAGTAAGGAATCAATATGGATAACATAAGTATTCAATCATACTTATTTATTCTCATCATTCCTCATTAAATGAATTATCAACACACATCATGAGTTTCTCTATCATCTTTGCCAGAACATGATTGCATCATAATTTATAGGTTTGAATTAACATTTTCATAAGGCATGTTAGACTATATTCATCAAAGTGCATTACATCTCAATGTAGCAATTGACATGACACATTTCACGTCACACATACAATTATATCGGACTTATAGCGCATCAAGGTATATCATTATTGGGGTGTTGCATGTGACATTTATCATTATCTTGATGTATCACCTCCCTCAACACCTTTATCTTACTTGTGTTCATCCACTTCACTTGTATTAGGGTATTCCCATACTAATACTTTATTCACCAGTTTGTCACACTTATCATGTAATGTGTTGGTCATTAGTCACTCACTTAGAATATACAACCATTGCCAATAATATGGACTCATTCTTGAGTTAGGAACTATTGATATAAGGATATCCATTATCAACCTCTCTAGGTGTTACATTTGTCAAAACATTAGTCACTATTCCATAATTAGGAATAGGATTCTCCATATTTATAGTTTGAGGATTCACATAGCATATTCCATACATTTATTGAGTTCACATAGTATTGCTCTTCAATAGAGTTTCACATAATCATCCTTCTATTCAGGGTTTCACCTAGTATTATGTGAGATTAAGACTTCACAATACATCACCCAGTGTTACGGCTTCACATAGCATTAGTACCACTACCCTATGTTAGGGTTTCATATTCCTTTACCCCATTTTAGGGATTAAGGTTTACCATTCACATTCGAGTAAGGTTTCTCATACCTCATACCCAAATCAGGGTTAGGATGTACAATTCCCATTATATTAGGGTTTCTCACATTGTAACACTAAGTTAGGGTTACCTCATCACCCTAGGTTATGGTTTCACTGAGCTTTGCCTTAAATTAGGGTTTCACATAGCCTTACCCTAAATTAGGGTCAAGGTACATCAATCTTTTTCATAAGTATATGAGCACTCACCATATCAGGTTGTAAGTATATGCACGCCATTCATATTGGGCTATAGGTGTTATATGTGTTATCAACTAGGGTTGTGTATCGGGCTACCATATCGTGCAATAGCATTTGCTATTCTTTACTCATATCGGGTTACCCAAATTAGGGTTTCTTGACATCTTACAAGTATATAATTGACCTTGTATCGTGCATGGAGTCTATAATAGACTTCCTATCGTGCAAGATGTGTATAATACACCTCCATATCGTGCAAGAAGGTATAAAATCATGTCCATATCATTTTAGTGAAGTAGGTACATCATCATATCGGGTTAGAGCTATTTGTATATATGCTTGAGCCCGATATCACTTTTATAAAGTGACACCATCTTCTTCAAGCTCTAGACCTTTGTTTTAACTGATATAATTCATGGAAACAGGTCTAAGCAGTTACTAGAACTCATAATTTCATCAACTATTTCAGGAAATTTCAGAATTAAAAGTATTTCACTAAGTATAGCAATTTAGGTGATGAATAATAACATGACTGAGTTCAAGTTATATAACCCGCCTTAAGAACCACTTCAAAGCTTCAAGCTCCAAAGCTCCACGTTCCTAAGGTTGAAGATGACTTATGAAAAGTCCAAGGCTCGTTCACAACTCCTTCATATATGAATCACCATGGATAAGCAATTGGAGAAGAAGAAAAGAAAGGAAGATCAAAACCCTAACATCATGCTTCAATCCAAGGTTGAAGATGATCATGGCCTCACCTTAGGGTCAAGTATGAGCTCCTATTTTCTCCTTAGCACCCTTTTACGATACCAAACTGATCTTTCACGATATGCCATCACCCATGCACGATATGACACTCACTTGCACGATATGCCACTCAAACCACTCCACTATGGCCGATATCACCCTATATGGCCGATATCACCTACTTGGGCGATATGATCCTTCCATGGGCGATATCCCAAGGCCTATGCACGATACCACAGCAGACCTTCACGATATGGGAGCTCTATGCATGACACCTTAGGGTAGGAGGGTGGTAAGGGTCGCAAAATTGCACCAAGGGGTGAAACTAGGGGTATACATACTTGTTGTTCATGAAGGAAGGCAAAAATGAGGTGTCAACATTTTGAGCTAGTAGGTGCCACATGTCCATGCATGGTGACACGTGTACATGCATGCATCAACATTTATATTGTCTTGAAAAACGGTTGAGGATCATCTACGGATAAAGATTCGTCCATTACATATCCCTTTAATTAAGATATATCAATAAAATCATCACTTTGTTCACAACTCATCACAACTTTGCTAAGGAAGTTGTAACCCGACACACCTCACATCCTTGAGGTGCTTTGCACGATATGGACTTTTCCAAGAGTCCACAAAACGATATGGGACACCTCCTTGGGTTCCTTGGCCGATAGGCACTCATATATAAGCTTTTCAACTTGATACAACTCAAGTTAAGCTTTCATATTCAACCCTTTTCTTGGTAATTTCATCACCAAGATTACCATCATTCATAATGAAATCAAACATGGTGTCTCCTTATTTCTATTTCCTCTGTATGATACTAGGAAGGAGTAGGGACAATATAGAGGTGGTAATTTTCATATCAACCCAACATTTTGGGTAAATTATAATTTGTACCAAAATTGGTGCACAAGGTACCAACTTTGTTCAAACAAGTTCAAACTTGGAATTTGGGCTTTCCACTAGCCACCACTTAGCATCATTCTATCTCTTATGATGCTAAAACACATGTGGTACATTCAACATGTGACATTTTTCATTATAAACCCTCAATTTGGGTAAATTGCACTTTGGTCCAAAACAAAGGAAAATTACTCAAACAACATTCAATCGGGACCAAACTTGAAACATAAGTGTTTCACATGATGTCAAAACACCTTAGAGGATTATATTAAAGTTCTAAGCAACTTTATTAGTCAAAACAAATGGGGTTACCTCATAACCCAGGTCAAGGTCGTTACAAGTTATAAACCCCTAACAAGGATTTCGTCCCCGAAATCCCAGGAAAAGGAGGGACAAATTATTCAGTTGTCATACCCTCAAATCTCCACATAATATCTTAATATCATGGAGATATCATGGATTATGTAATCCACACAAATTTCCTTTCATTAATTCAACCTTATCTATGTTTATGTTTATGCAAATCATAAACCCCTAACATATGATGTTCATATTATTGAAAGGAAAAAGCATAAAAGAGCATACTTCTATCATTACCCAAGAATATTTATCAAAAGGAAAAACATATATATCTAACAGAGATAATTCACTCAGCAATCCTTTATTCATTTAGGAAAGTTCACTTAGCAAACTCTATGTAATTGGAATTGTTCACTTAGCTTTTTCCTATTTAATTAGGAATGTTCACATAGCTCTTCCCATTAGTTGGGAATGTTCACATAGCTTTTCCTATTAGTTGGGAATGTTCACATAGCTTTTCCTTTTTAATTAGGAATGTTCACATAGCTCTTCCTATTAGTTGGGAATGTTCACATACCTTTTCCTTTTTAATTAGGAATGTTCACATAGCTCTTCCTATTAGTTGGGAATGTTCACATAGCTTTTCCTTTTTAATTAGGAATGTTCACATAGCTCTTCCTATTAGTTGGGAATGTTCACATAGCTTTTCCTTTTTAATTAGGAATATTCACATAGCTCTTCCTATTAGTTGGGAATGTTCACATAGCTTTTCCTTTTTAATTAGGAATGTTCACATAGCTCTTCCTATTAGTTTCATTATACTCTCTAGATTGTTTCAGAATGACTACTTGATCAGAGTAATAAAAAAGATAACAATCTAAGAGTTTCATACTTGCCTTATCTTCAATAATCATATACCTGGCCAGGGTATACAAGTACTGATATTAGGTAGTATGCACTTTATTTTCTATCATAGTCCTCACTTTTCATATAATTATACACACATGATTTTCCATTCCTAGATTTTCTCCAGGCATCACTTCTATATTTCATCTTGTATCACAAAGATAAGAGAAATTATAAAGAATTTTAAAGATCACTGAGTAAAATGTAGATTATCATCTTCCTTGTGTCCTTATAGGACTAGTCAAAGGAAGCTAAAAAACAACTACTTTCTTATTTTTATCACATAGAACCATGAAATGAAATATCAGGATGAATATATTTCATCTGACTATTATTCCTCACGGTCACCTACCACATTAGGTTGATTCAACACATAGTGTCTAGTTATTTCATGTTGCTGCTTTTGCCTTTACTTAGTGGCTATTGCCCTAGTGCACTAAGCATTTATTGCACTGGTGACACTAAAAACTTTGGATTTTCAGAATAACTAGGCAAATGTCTAAAATTATAGAGACCTTACCTTAAATCTCATCTTATTGCCCCTCCTTGGGAACTTTCATCACAGATGTACTTATCTGTCTAAACTTATGGCAGAGTCTACTTTCTTGCCATATATTAATCTTCCCCACATTTCCATTGTTCCAATAGAACCATGTCACTCAGGAACCCTTTCAAAGCCCAAAGTTTCCGCATTGAGGACTGGTAACCTAGGTTGTATTACTAGCATCCAGTCTTCTATATGCATTACTGTTATCCTAACCTGCCCTTCAAGAGCATAACATAGGATTCTCTTTCCAGATTAGGTCAAGATGGAAATTCTCAGGCACTTGTTCTCCTCTTGCCTGGTCTCATGCACCCACTCCTGGTGCAATAACATTGCCCTTAGAAATGTGTTCCTCGTGTTCTCCAGTCATTTTTAAACTTCACCCTTTCTTCTGTATAAGCAGAAATCACTATAGGGTATACTGGAGGACACTAACATAGACTTAACACCTTAGTTCTATGTCTCTGTAGACTCAGTGAACCTAGAGCTCTGATACCACTTAATTGTAGCATCCAACTCACAAAAACATAATTAACTAATGCAAAAGCGTTCACTAAGTAGCAGATTACCGAAAATCACTAAAAATTAAAACCTTTTTATCAAGAGATCCATCAAAGGAAAACTTTCTCACATAGAACCAAAGTAACACATTTACATTCTGGTTTAAAGGTACATGTCCTGTATCATCTCTTTCTGCAAATTACAAGCATTATAAAATTTCGAGGCACTGAGCCAAAATCTCGAAAGCACTAACTACTACTCCGAGGACTTGAGAGTACAGAGACGACACATAAGACTCTATATATATATCTAAACAAGGCATAACAGCCAGTGTCTCCACATGAGACTTCACTGCTGTCCCTACTACTGCTGCTGTCCTTCACTTACTGATGGATTCCTGCCTCCTCGTCCGCGTCCACCTAAAATTGTGGTTCCCACGGGGGTGAGACAATTGTAAATTGCCCCAGTGAGAGATATAACTCTCCTCCAGAAACATTATTATTGCAGCTTAAAAAGATAAATATGAATATATGAATCATATTTATTTAGCAGCAGATATTTAATGTCTAATAGATTCGAACATTATTCTTATCAAAAGCATTGCATCTATAACTTGATAGAACAACATGTCACTTATCCTTCAAGGAATATGAAGAACATGTATACCATTTATTCACTATAGAATCATTACCACAACATTAACTCTCTTCAGGCTTAGGTCATATATCTAATGCCTGGCATTGTCATTGGGGAGTCATGGCCTATATCCATACTCTTTTCACAAAGTGTTGGGATCTTAGTCCCTCATCTCATCAAGTACATTTCCAATTCTTAACAAGTTCATTATCATGATTATAGAATCTGGGTATTTGATCCCATAACTCACCATAGAACACTTATTTCCACTTATTAGGTAACTTCATACCTTCATATCATCTGACCCAGGGACATTATAATTCTTGCTACACAAAGCATTGCACATAGTTCACAAAGCTCATACCACCTCCTATTACCCCTTAATAGGCAATAAGGCATATTATGGCTTATGAAGCTCATAAACAATCTAAGATAATTAGCACATCATGTGACTCATTAATTGTAGGTTACCTCTCACTAAGAAACAAAGCATATGAAGGCTTATAAGGCCCATGGAACATTTTCAATATACAGAACATCATAGCCCATACATGGCTATGCTCATCTTCTCAACATATCTGCATGATTAGTAATCATGATACAATTACATATCAGTACCATGCAATACAAGGGTTATCTCATTACATTCATAACCCATTAGTCTGTATTTGAGCTTCACATAGGATTACTCTGTGTTAGAACTTCACATAGCAACACCCTGTATTAGGGTTTCACATAGCATTACCCTGTATTAGGGTTTCACATAGCATTACCATGTATTAGGGTTCACATAGCATTAACTTGTATTAGGGTTTCACATAGCATTACCCTGTATTCGGGTTCACATAGCATTAACTTGTATTAGGGTTTCACATAGCATTACCCTGTATTAGGGTTCACATAGCATTAACTTGTATTAGGGTTTCACATAGCATTACCCTGTATTAGGGTTCACATATCATTAACTTGTATTAGGGTTTCACATAGCATTACCCTATATTAGGGTTAACATAGTATTAACTTGTATTAGGGTTTCACATAGCATTACCTTGTATTAGGGTTCACATAGCATTAACTTGTATTAGGGTTTCACATAGCATTACCCTGTATTAGGGTTCACATAGTAAGGAATCAATATGGATAACATAAGTATTCAATCATACTTATTTATTCTAATCATTCCTCATTAAATGAATTATCAACACACATCATGAGTTTCTCTCTCATCTTTGCCAGAATATGATTACATCATAATTTATAGGTTTGGATTAACATTTTCATAAGGCATGTTAGACTATATTCATCAAAGTGCATTACATCTCAGTGTAGCAATTGACATGACACATTTCACGTCACACATCCAATTATATCAGACTTATAACACATCAAGGTATATCATTATTGGGGTGTTGGATGTGACATTTATCATATCTTTATGTATCACTTCCCTCAACACCTTTATCTTACTTGAGTTCATCCACTTAGCTTGTATTAGGGTATTCCCATCCTAATACTTTATTCACCATTTTATCACACTTATCATGTAATGTGTTGGGCATTAGTCACTCACTTAGAATATACAACCATTGCCAATAATATGGACTCATTCTTGAGTTAGGAACTATTGATATAAGGATATCCATTATCAACCTCTCTAGGTGTTACATTTGTCAAAACATTAATCACTATTCCATTATTAGGAATAGGATTCTCCATATTTATAATTTGAGGATTAACATAACATATTCCATCATTTATGGAGTTCACATAGTATTGCTCTTCAATAGAGTTTCACATAATCATCCTTCTATTCAGGGTTTCACCTAGTATTATGTGAGATTAAGACTTCAAAATACATCACCCAGTGTTACAGATTCACATAGCATTAGTACCACTAACCTATGTTAGGGTTTCATATTCCTTTACCCCATTTTAGGGATTAAGGTTTACCATTCACATTCAAGTAAGGTTTCTCATACCTCATACCCAAATTATGGTTAGGATGTACAATTCCCATTATATTAGGGTTTCTCACATTGTAACACTAAGTTAGGGTTACCTCATCACCCTAGGTTATGGTTTCACTAAGCCTTTCCCTAAATTAGGGTTTCACATAACCTTGCCCTAAATTAGGGTCAAGGTACATCAATCTTTTTCATAAGTATATGAGCACTCACCATATCGGGTTGTAAGTATATGCACACCATTCATATCTGGATAGAGGTGTTATATGTGTTATCCATGTCATGCATGAGGTATTAAGCCATCACCATGTCGAGCTAGGCATCAACTAGGGTTGTGTATCGGGCTACCATTTCGTGCAATAGCATTTGCTATTCTTTACTCATATCGGGTTACCCAAATTAGGGTTTCTTGACATCTTACAAGTATACAGTTGACCTTGTATCGTGCATGGAGTATATAATAGGCTTCCTATCGTGAAAGAGGTGTATAGTACACCTCCATATCGTGCAAGAAGGTATACAATCATGTCCATATCATTTTAGTGAAGTAGGTACATCATCATATCGGGTTAGAGCTATTTGTATATATGCTTGAGCTCGATATCACTTTTATAAAGTGACACCATCTTCTTCAAGCTTTAGACCTTTGTTTTAACTGATATAATTCATGACAACAGGTCTAAGAAGTTACTAGAACTCATAATTTCATCAACTATTTCAGGAAATTTCAGAATTAAAAGTATTTCACTAAGTATAGCAATTTAGGTGATGAATAATAAGTTGACTGAGTTCAAGTTATATAACCCGCCTTAAGAACCACTTCAAAGCTCAAAGATACAAAGCTCCACGTTCCTAAGGTTGAAGATGACTTATGAAAAGTCCAAGGCTAGATCGTTCACAACTCCTTCATATACAAGGAATCACCATGGATAAGCAATTGGTGAAGAAGAAAAGAAAGGAAGATCAAAACCCTAACATCATGCTTCAATCCAAGGTTGAAGATGATCATGGCCTCACCTTAGGGTCAAGTATGAGATCCTATTTGCTCCTTAGCACCCTTGCACGATACCAAACTGATCTTGCACGATATGCCATCACCCATGCACGATATGACACTCACTTGCACGATATGCCACTCAAACCACTCCACTATGGCCGATATCACCCTATATGGCCGATATCACCTACTTGGGCGATATGATCCTTCCATGGGCGATATACCAAGGCCTATGCATGATACCACAGCAGACCTTCACGATATGGGAGCTCTATTCACGACAACTTAGGGTAGGAGGGTGGTAAGGGTCACAAAATCGCACCAAGGGGTGAAACTAGGGGTATGTATACTTGTTGTTCATGAAGGAAGGCAAAAATGAGGTGTCAACATTTTGAGCTAGTAGGTGCCACATGTACATGCATGGTGACACGTGTACATGCATGCATCAACATTTATATTGTCTTGCAAAACGGTTGAGGATCATCTACGGATAAAGATTCGTCCATTACATATCCCTTTAATTAAGATATATCAATAAAATCATCACTTTGTTCACAACTCATCACAACTTTGCTAAGGAAGTTGTAACCCGAAACACCTCATCTCCTTGAGGTGCTTTGCAAGATATGGACTTTGCCAAGATTCCACAAAACGATATGGGACACCTCCTTGGGTTCCTTGGCCGATAGGCACTCATATATAAGCTTTGCAACTTGATACAACTCAAGTTAAGCTTTCATATTCAACCCTTTTCTTGGTCATTTCATCACCAAGATTACCATCATTCATAATGAAATCAAACATGGTGTCTCCTTCTTTCTATTTACTCTATATGATACTAGGAGGGAGTAGGGACAATTTTGAGGTGGTAATTTGCATATCAACCCCACATTTTGGGTAAATTACAATTTGTACCAAAATTGGTCCACAAGGTACAAACTTTGTTCAAACAAGTTCAATCTTGGAATTTGGGCTTTCCACAAGCCACCACTTAGAATAATTCTCTCTCTTATGATGCTAAAACACATGTGGTACATTAAACGTGTGACATTTTGCATTATAACCCCTCAATTTGGGTAAATTTCACTTTGGTCCAAAACAAAGGAAAATTACTCAAACAACATTCAATCGGGACCAAACTTGAAACATAAGTGTTTCACATGATGTAAAAATACCTTAGAGGATTATATTAAAGTTATAAGCAAATTTATTAGACAAAACAAATGGGGTTACCTCATAACCTTGGTCAGGGTCGTTACAATATAATTAGGGTTTGAGAAAATATAAACCCTAGTCAGATGAAATTAGGGTTTTCACCAAATAAGCTCATGTTGGGAAGGAATGACAGAGTTAGGCATAGGAAAATAGAAATGGTAGTTGGAGGCTTGGATAACACGACTGTGGTGGGTAGAACGACCGTGCTAGGTCATTGGTGGCACGAGCATGCTAGGCCACATGGCCGTTTTGAAAGAATTGATCTATTAACCAACTTTTGTACTCAAATCTGATGAAACCAATGCACCACGTCCATGGTAAAAAGCACGGATATGTTATGTCTATCTTGGCACGGCTGTGGCACCTTGCACGGCCGTTCTAGGGCATTTTTGCTTCAACTGACATTTTAGTAGAATTCTGGATAGCAGTGTACTATTTAATTTTTATTTATTTATTGGTAACTTAAAATGATCTCAAATTTTAACTAAATATTTGTATATAAATTATACACAACATAATAAATTATCATAATTTTTGGAGAATATTTGATCTCTTAAATAAATGAATTACAATAACTTTTTTATGACAGAAAAATCTACTGAAATAAGAGAAAGTATAGTGAGGGGTCAATGTGCAATTGACCCAAGAATCTCAATTATTTTACATGGTCAACCAAACACACTAGAAGCTCTCATAATTTGTAATTCATTCTAGAGAAACGAAAACCTAGAGAGAGAGAGTTAGGGTTTGAGAGGAGAAAGTGGTGGAATTGCTGATTTAGAGTTTCTCTATCCGAGATATGATGAAATCAAGTAAGTTTAGCTTCTTTGCATAGAAATTAATGATGAATATTCTCTCACATGTCAAGATTCCGTCCCTCCCCTAATTTGATTCGAAATCATATCAAATCACCCTCTTTTCTCATTCTTTCTTCATAATCCCTCATTTTTAGGGTTTTCGAGTTGAAAGGAAGAAGAAAGTGGCGATTTGCTAGGGTTTTGATAGGGATTCAAGATTTTCAGATGTGTGATATGTTTTTAAGTGATTTTCACATCTTAGGTGAATGTGTAAAATAATAATTCTATCAATTGGATGATTTTAGTTGATATTCTTGATTTCTGCCTAGATGACAATAAACGAAAAGAATTGTTGTGAATTCAGTTTATAGTATACTTAAAACCATGTTCTAACTATGATCTGAAATCATTTATATGATGACATGGTTATAGATATCCATGTATCTTGAATAATAGAGAATTTAGAAGTTTATTGATAATCTTCTGATGTCTAAATTTTCAAGTTATTCGGGTGCTTGAACAACATTATAGATGGAATTTAGACTAATGCTTATATGATCTTACTTATGTGCCCAGTGTATTTAATTATACATGTTTGATATATGTGATTTGATATATGGACAAATAGAGTTTCCAATTTTCAAAATATATGTCCAATGAATAGCAAGTAATCAAGGATGGAAACCCAATCTAGTATGCTTTTGGAACTATACATATCTAACTTAGTAGTAAATGGCCGATTTATGTGATTCATGTTATATTGTGGATTTTTAGCTGAATATTATCCTATATGCATGCATGCTTTTCTTATGAGATTCAGATTCTCTAATTCAAATACTTGTCATGAAATGCATATGTTATTATGCTATTGCAAGCAGAGGGATATGACATGCCCTAGATTGGGATGTTATTGATGCCATGTATATATGCGTGAAATGTTTGAATGAGAATACTTGTTTAGTAGACATGATATATGTTTGAATATATGAGAAATGCTATATGTGCATGAGTAAAGAGAAACCTTAAGAAAAGGGTAAACAATATGTTAAGCATTCAATTCAGTATTATCAGTGAATTCAGTTCAGTAGTCTGAGTGGTCAGTTAGATACAGAGTTAATAGAAATTAGTCTAAGAGAAAGATATAATAAAGTTATAATAGACTCAGGAGCCCTGAACACTGTAAAACCCCTATGTGAGGTCTGCGCCTTAGGGGTGAAATGACCTAACCCTGGAAGTGTCCAGTATATGGGGGTCGGAACGTACCAATAGGTGGAACGGGGGACGAAGCCCTAGTGGAAGTCTCCTTAAATACAGAATGTAGTGTCCAACATCAACCAGAGGGCCTGGTGGCACTAGAATACAGAAAAGCTAATAGGTGGCTTGACTCTCCTCCTATGTGTTCATGTTAGAGGAGGAGTCCAGAGGCCAGAGTGCCATTACACTATTGCAGACCAGTGACGTAGTCAGACTTAGCATTCCCTAGTGTGTTAGCTAAGTCTTGTACGGTGTGATCGTAGTGCACTATGAGTTTTATATGTAGAGTACACTGCATATGATCAGGGCATAAGCTAAAAGAAGATAACATAATTTAAAAGATGATTAGTATCAATTTATAGAGATCATTATAAGCAGACAGAATTAAGTTTAGAAATAAGTTTCAAGTATAAGTTCATTCAACAGTTGTTCTTTAAATGTAATATTGGCATTCCCTGTTATTTAACAGTATTGTTCCAAAAATGCTCTGTATAGTAAATTCTTGTATTTCATACCTATTTAATAAACATAGAATAAGTAACACAGTATTGGATTTTGCTTGGATGGTACAATCCAAGTGAGTTCAGGAGCAAAGTAAAAGAGAAAGAGAATTGAGTTCAGTTGAGTTCAAATAAAGAGTTTATAGTCATGTCAAGTTAAAGTTAATGAAAGATCAAAAGAAAATAGTGAGGATTATGTTTCTATACTTGTCTATTCTAATGAAGAAGGCTTCAATGCTATTTGTAATTTTTTGAATATCTAGTCTTTTAATATGAATTACTATCTTGCTATTATTTCAGTTATTCAAGAAAGATAAATGTCTAATTCAACACTTTAGATTATATTATTGTTTTACTCATTCAATGAGCGAGTAGGCTCACCCCTCTACTCAAAATTTTTAGGGAAACCACATGGACTTGAAGAAGGTCAAAGCATCCGAATAGATCTACCACATGAGTTAAGTTTAGTCGGTCCCTGTCACTCTAGGTCCTTGTATAGATGTGAGAGAGTTATAAATGATGTTTTGTATCTTCGTTTCCTTGATAAGAGAGAATTTATCTAATTATCATGTCGTATGTACATGGAAGTGTGAGATACAAAATGAATATATGGATGTGTATCATTAATGTTGAGATCATATTAGAGTAATAAAAGTTTAATTCTCTTGTAAAGTTTGTTTATGTGATTGAATGCGAGAAAACAAAGAGTTTGAAATAAAAAGAAAAAGTTGGGAGTGAACTTTGTATTAAGTGTAATCCTCATAGTCATGCCCTAATCTCATGATTAGTGGAAATCATGGGATGTGGGTGTGACAACTTGGTATCAGAGCTTAGGCTGAGTCACCAGGGACCATTAGGATAGAAAGTTAGAGTTATGAGCGTGGTATTAGGAGTTCATGTGTTAATAGCTCTGGGAAGTCTAGGTATTTGGATGTCGTGGCTAGGTATTTGAATATTTAGATTGACCAGTATCAAGCTACTCCATCTATTCTTCTCTGGATGCCCTGGCCATGTATGCAGTGGGAGAATAGGCTAGAGAGAAACTCTATAAATATTAGGGTTAGGAGAGTGAAAGTAATGAAGGAGTAAGAGATTAAACATAGAATGTGATACAACTCTTGATTTATATTGCTTATTTGATTGGAGATCAATAGAAATGCTCTCATATGTATGAATTTAGATTATCAATTTGTAGAATATATATGGTTCTTTTATATTCTTGTGTATCATGAAGTGATTCATTTATTATTTATATTATTTGTATCAAGTAGACCAGAAGTTATGTTTAAATGAGTTTGCCCTAAGTGGATATTCTTTCCATATGTTTGAGATTAATAGGAGTTGGTTAATCCTAAGTAGCTCTTGGCTTCGGGACTACAGGTTCGGCCTAGTCCGACTGGCAAGATGCATTACTGGGATCTAATGACTCCTATTAACAGTATAATAAGAGTAGACCCTGGATAAATTAGACCTACATCATAGTGAGAATGTACATACACTTAGATGTTGAAACATATTGGAAAGATTAGAATAGCTAAGAATAAGTTGGAATTGATATCTGAGATCCAACTTTGGGGCCTCATATGAGAAACCCTTAATTGGGAATAAAGGAACACGACATAAGGTTCAAATTAAGTTTAATGATTAGTATTATATGAACTTTAAATATGAAATATGAAAATATATGAGAAAAAGTATGTAAGGGCCAAGATAGTAAGAATCAATCATGAGGAATGAACTATATAATTGAGTACAATGCTTTATATGTACTCCAAAGCAAAGGGAAAATAGAAGAAAAGAGTTAAGTAGACAATAAGTAAATATAAGTGAAGAGTCTTCAGAAGAGTTAAAGTAAAGAGAATTAGATGAACATGTAAATCATAAGACTAGGATAAGAAACTAAGTTAAAACAAAGATAAATGATGAAAATAATGAGCTTGATTAAGGAATGAGGGTTGTGATATAATTGAGAGCATGGAATGTATACCTTTATTGCAAAGTTAATACATTCATCCTTACTGACTTTGGATTCTAAGCCTCTATAGAACAAAAAACTAGTTTCTAAAAGAAGAACAAAAGTGTAGCTTAACCAATATATAAGTCATACAAAGGTAGACCATATTCAGGAGGGAAAAACTTGATTGAAAGAGATACTAAGATTGACCCATGCTTGAGCCATTTGATTTAAAATGAAGGATATGTAATGTATTAAACATGAGTTGAAACTAGTAGAGAGAGATTTTGATTTAGAATTTCAACTTCACATTAGTATAAGGATGAAAAGAAATATATGCAAGATGGTATACATGATCATACATATAAAAGAAGCAACATGATCATAAGAGAAAACTAGAAGTTAAAGATGACAGGTGGAAGAGTAGTATATGGTAAGAGGATTATGGAAAGTAAGGAAGGGTTTGAAACAAGATGGAGTAATATATATTATAAAAGAAAGAGGTTAGGAGATTCAATAAAGTGCTAGTTAGTCAAGTATCCTTGTTGATAACTAATTAAACCTACATATGAAAAATGTATTAAGGGAATGTTTGAAGATAAGAATTCTAAGTCTCAAAATCATCTTCTCTTTCATATCTTCCTTAATTAGACCAATGTGAGAATGAAGTGATAAGAAAATGAATCATATGATGCATAACCACCATGGAAGAGACGTCTAGTGAATGTAATAACGACACACAATATGATGATGAAACCCTAGCAGGGTAAATTGAGAATGTAATCTATCTGAATGGCCAAAAAAGAGAAAGGAAATTCAATTGATAAGATAAGGAAGACTTTAGTAAAACTTGTGAGATCCAAAGTTTGGATTTCAAATTAAGGGAGTAAAGTCATATCATAATAACATCATGTTATTAGTGAGGATCGAACCTTAGAATGTTTAGAGTTGTAGTAGTTCAAGGGTTGTCACTAGTAATTTGATCTTGAATACTAGCATCTCTATAAAACGAGATCATGAGATTAGCACTATGAGAAGTAAATTAGCAATGATAGTAATCTAGGGTTTACAGGTAGCTAATCTGAAAGGTATATAAACAATATGGAAATGATTCAAAGCAAAGGATAAGAAATTGATTTGAAATATAAGAGGGGTGCTTTGAACAAAAGGAGAAATACAATATGAGTGAAGTGCAATATGAAATAAATTCTTGCAGTGATAGCGAGAATGATGAATAATCTATGTGTACCTTGTATCTTTCAATTTTGGGGATGTTTAATCTACATGATTAAAATGAGAAGGATAGTAGCAAAAAGTAAGTAGTAATGAATAAGAAGAGAGATAAGAGAAAACAATGGCTTTTAGTAATATGTGAATTTGTTTTTTTAAAATATAATTTGTTGAAGGTATACTAAGCGATGTAAATTTGTTTTACATATGATTTCAATTGTACATGGGAAAGAAATATGTTAATTAAAGGTGTCTGATAGTGGTAGTCATTCATACCAATAATCCATCTTAGTATTGTACAATTTTGGTATGGTGATATGGGTTGAATGATGATGGAACAAATGGAGGGTTACCCTAAATAAGGTAGTCTTACCTATTCACTCATATGAATAGAAGGGATGATAACCATATTGTATTGATATGTAACCCTAATGAGGTATAGCTTGTTATACCTATCTTTAATATAACTAAGTGATGGTAATTGGGTATGAATAGTCTTTGAATGACTAATACAATCATGGAGTACTCTGTTACTATTGTTGAAACCCTAGTATGCTATAACATGATGGTTACACCTTAAATTATGTATGGGTTCGTACATGAGAATAGTATGTAATGTGATGGTAATGCTTCACCTTATGCATCCATGATCCAATGGGGATGCCATGAGTAGTATTGTAAAATTGTTGTTGAATCTAGTCTTCCAACTCAAGAATGTTTTGCTATTTGAGTAGCACAATGGTAAAATTCAAAACAACATGGTGAACTCTCTTTTGTGGCTTAGAGGTAATATAGAACAATAATACATATTGAGTTGTGTGAATTGAGATAGTTGGATTGGATTATCAATGTTGAGGTAACACCTCAAGAGTATGAAAATATTGAAATGGTTGTTTATCTCTCTATCCTATGATTGATTGTGGCATAGAGAATTTGTTTGTTATCATTGAGCAATCATGATTTAAACATATTGTGATTAGAAAAGAAATAAAGGACTTAATGTTGAAAGGTACATTCAAGTATGAAATATAAGAATATAATGACATGCAAGATTTTAGAAGCTTAAAATAAATCTTGAATGTACTTTTCTTGCACATTTATGTTTCGGGGGAGAAACATTTTTAAGGAGGGAAGAATTGTTATGACCCTATCTAAGATTAATTGGTAAGTTAGGGTTTAATTGGATGATTACATGCTTTAATAGATTTATAATTACTTAAACATGATTAATGATGATATATCAATCATGATATGTTAAACCTAATGAGAACCCCAAGTATGCTATCTCTTTGTATATTTAGGGTTTGAGAAAATATAAACCCTTGCCTGCTAAAATTAGGGTTTTCACCAAATAAGCTCATGTTGGGAAGGAATAACAGAGTTAGGCATAGGAAAATAGAAATGGTAGTTGGAGTCTTGGATAACACGACCGTGGTGGGTAGCACGACCGTGCTAGGTCATTGGTGGCATAGGCATGCTAGGCCACACGGCCGTTTTGAAAGGATTGATCTATTAACCAACTTTTGGACTCAAATCTGATGAAACCAACACACCACGTCTGTGGTATAAAGACGGCCGTGTTGTATCCATCTTGGCATGGACGTGGCACCTTGCACGGCCGTTCTGGGGCATTTTTTCTTCAACCGACGTTTCTACAGAATTCTGGATAGCAGTGCACTATTTCCTTTTTAATTATTTATTGGTTACTCCAAATGATCTAAAGTTTTAACTAAAGCTTTGTAACTAAATTATACACAACATACTAAATTTTCATAATTTTGGAGAATATTTGATCTCTGAAATAAATGAATTATAGTAACTTTTTTATGACAGAAAATTCTGTAGAAATAAGAGAAAGTATAGTGAGGGGTCAATGTGCAATTGACCCAAGTAGCTCAATTTCTCTACATGGTCAACCTAACACACTAGAAGCTCTCATAATTCGTAATCCATTCTAGAGAAATGAAATCCTAGAGAGATGGAGAGAGTTAGGGTTTGAGAGGATAAAGTGGTGGAATTGCTGATTTAGGGTTTCTCTATCCAAGATATGATGAAATCAAGTAAGTTTAGCTTCTTTGAATAGACTTTAATGGTGAATCTTCTCTCACATGTCAAGATTCCGTCCCTCCCCTGATTTTTTTTGAAATCATATCAAATCACCCCTTTTCTTATTCTTTCTTCATAATCCCTCATTTTTAGGGTTTCCGAGTTGAAAGGAAGAAGAAAGTGGTGATTTGCTAGGGTTTTGAGATTTTCAGTTGTGGGATATGTTTTTAAGCTGTTTTCACAGCTTAGGTGAGTGGATAAAATAATTCAATCAATTTCACTCAATTGGATGGTTTTAGCTGATATTCTCGATTTCTACCTAGATGACAATAAACGAAAAGAATTGTTTTGAATTCAGTTTATAGTATACTTCAAACTATGTTCTAACTATGATATGAAATCTTTTATATGATGACATGGTTATAGATATCCATGTATCTTGAATAATAGAGAATTTATAAGTTTATTGAGAATCTTCTGATGATCTAAATTTTCAAGTTATTCGGGTGCTTGAACAACATTATAGATGGAATTCAGATTAATGCTTATATGATCTTACTTATGTGCCCAATATATTTAATTATACATGTTTGATATCTGTGATTTGATATATGGACAAATAGAGTTTCTAATTTTCACAATACATGTCCAGTAAATAGCAAGTAATAAAGGATGGAAACCCAATCTAGTATGCTTTTAGAAGTATACATATCTAACTTAGTAGTAAATGGCCGATTGATGTGATTCATGTTATATTGTGGATTTTTAGCTAAATATTATCCTATATGCATGTATGCTTTTCTTATGAGATTCAAATTATCTAATTCAAATACTTGTCATGAAATGCATATGTTATTATGCTATTGCAAGCGGAGGGATATGACATGCCCTAGATTGGGATGTTATTGATGTCATGTATATATGTGTGAAATGTTTGAATGAGAATACTTGTTTAGTAGACATGATATATGTTTGAATATATGAGAAATGCTATATGTGCATGAGTAAGGAGAAACCCTAAGAAAAGGGTAAACAATATGATAAGCATTCAGTTCAGTATTATCAGTGAATTCAGTTCAGTAGTCTGAGTAGTCAGTAAGATACAAAGTTAAAAGAAATCAGTCTAAGAGAAAGATATAATCAAGTTATAATAGACTCAGGAGCCCTGAACACCGTAGAACCCCTATGTGAGGTCTGTGCCTTATGGGTGAAATGACCTAACCCTGGCAGTGTCCAGTATACGGGGGCCATAACGTACAAATAGGTGGTACGGGGGACGAAGCCCTTGTGGAAGTCTCCTTAAATATAGAATGTAGTATCCAACATCAACCAGAGGGCCTGGTGGCACTAGAGTACAGAAAAGCCAATAGGTGGCTTGACTCTCCGCATGTGTGCTCAGGTTAGAGGAGGAGTCCAGAGGCTAGAGTGCCATTACACTTTTATAGACCAGTGATGTAGTCAGACTTAGCATTCTCGGGTGTGTCAACTAAGTCTTGTACGGTGCGATCGTAGTGCACTGCGAGTCTCATATGTAGAGTACACTGCATATGATCAGGGCATAAGCTAAAAGAAGATAACATAAGTTAAAAGATGATTAGTAACAGTTTATAGAGATCATTATAAGCAGACAGAGTTAAGTTTAGAAAGAAGTTTCAAGTATAAGTTTATTCAGCAGTTGTTCTTTAAATGTAATATTGGCATTCCCTGTTATTTAACTGTATTGTTCCAGAACTGCTCAGTATAGTAAATTCCTGTATTTCATACCTATTTAATAAACATAAAATAAGTCACACAATATTGGCTTTTGCTTGCATGGTACAATCCAAGTGAGTTTAGGAGAAAAGTAAAAGAGAAAGAGAATTGAGTTCAGTTGAGTTCAAATAAAGAGTTTAGTAGTCATGTCAAGTTAAAGTTAATGAAAGATCTAAAGAAAATAGTGAGGATTATGTTTCTATACTTGTCTATTCTAATGATGAAGGCTTCAATGCTATTTGTAAATTTCTGAATATCTAGTCTTTTAATATGAATTACTATCTTGCTATCATTTCAGTTATTCAAGAAAGATAAATGTCTAATTCAGTGCTTTAGATTGTATTATTGTTTTACTCATTCACTGAGCGAGTAGGCTCACCCCTCTACTCAAAATTTTTAGGGAAACCACATGGACTTGAAGAAGGTCAAAGCATCAGAATAGATCTACCACATGAGTTAAGTATAAGATTAGTTAAGTTTAGTCGATCCCTGTCACTCTAAGTCCTTTTATAGACGTGAGAGAGTTGTAAATGATGTTTTGTATCTTTGTTTCCTTGATAAGAGAGAATGTATCTGATTATCATGTCATATGTACATTGAAGTGTGAGATACATAATGAATATATGGATGTGTACCATTAATGTTGAGATCATATTAATAAAGTTTGTTTATGTGATTGGATGCGAGAAAATAAAGAATTTGAAATAAAAAGAAAAAGGCGGGAGTGAACTTTATATTAAGTGTAATCCTCATAGTCATGCCCTAATCTCATGATTAGTAGAAATCATGGGATGTGGGTGTGATAACATAAGTTTGATTGTAAATATGTAATCATCCGTGTAGCGTATTTGCATAAGGATTGAATATGGAAACATTGGTTGATGTTACACTACTTTTATTCATCTTAGATGGATATATGTTATATGTGTTTTTTGTATTCCTTATAAAGTGAATAGATGATTTATTTTTCTATAGACCTGTCAAACAGGTGGGTGGGTTGGGTCATTGTGGTGCAGGTCTGGCGGGTGTGGGTCAAAAAGATACACTTCTAAATGGGTGGAAGAAAAGCACACCCAAACCCAATCAATAACAAGTTGCTAGTTGATTTCCCTAATACTAAAAAAAACATTTAAAACATCTTGTAACTATTATTTTTATGTCAAATATAGTGCAAAGGAAGAAACCAACTTCTATGTTTGATTTCAAACCATTGGATTAGTTGTCGATATATGTTTATGCAAACTTAAAGAAAAAACAGCAGGTAGTTGTTGTATGTCGATGTAAAATAGGAAAATCAATGTGGTTTTTATAGATAAATTTCTCAAAAACAACACATAATTTTATCATGTAACATTAAACATTTCTAACATTACAAGTACTTGTTATTGCCTGTTGCAAACACAAAATAAAGAGCATACAATTATTATTTGTAAAGGTAAAGAGTTGAATTGTATGAAACAAGTAACATCTTTTAAAAAGTGTATGCACATATTATGTATATAAATATATTTGATTCAGTTAACTGGGTCACCCACGGGTGCTCGTGGGTCACCCATGAAACCCGCTAAATAAACGGGTGGGTATGGGTTTGGGTGATTTTCAGCGGGTGGCAAATTTCGCCACCCAAAACCAACTTAAACGGGTCGACCCATGGGCGCCTGTGGATTTTGATCCAGTTTGACAAGTCTATTTCTCTATCAGAGATAGATGCATTGCTTTAAAAGATGATATTGATATGCTCTACTTATACATAGTGATTAATCTTGATTATTAATATAAACGATCCTCTGCTCAATTTATATTATTTACCTGTGATAAAAATATTGTTGGTGGAGAGTTATATCTCTCACTGGGGCTTTTGTCTCACCCCATTGGTCCCAAAATTTTTAGGTGGATGTGGACGAGGAGGTAGAGATCGTACTACAGAGGGAGGACAATAACAACATGGACAACAGTAACAACTCAGGTTGAGTGTGCTATATGTCGTGTGTTGTAGATAGAAGTCCTATGTGTCATATCTATATTCTTAGGTCCTTGGGAGTTAGTACGTAATGGTTTTATAAATGATATGAGATTTTGGCTTCTATGCCTCGAGGTTTTATGTTGTTTATGTATATGTTTGAGCAAAGCAACTGGTATATAATATCCTCAAAATGAGATGGTACAATGTATGTACAATGTGAACCATGATGTATATATTTCTTTAGTTCTTCCCTTAAGAGTTTCCCGAAAATAGATCTCTTTGCAAAATGGTTTTAATTTTTAGTGATCCTCATTAATCCACTGCTAATGGTTATTTCATGTAATTACTATGACAATTTGGTTGTCAGTTTGATAGTGGTTGTCATAAGTTTTTGGTATCAGAGCCTAAGGTTCTTTGAGTCGACAGAGACATAGGATTAATGTTGTTGAGTTTGTTCTAGTGTCCTTCAGTTTATCTTATAGTGACTTCTGCTGATATAGGAGAAGAAGTAAAGTTGAAAGATGGCTGGAGCACATGAAGAACATGCTACTGAGAGCAGTATTGCTACACCAAGAGGAGGTGCAACGGATCAGGAAAGAGAGGAATCCGTGCTTGAGAATCCCCATCTTGATGAAGCCATGCTAGAAAACCCAACCTTTCATGCTCTTTTCGGGCATTTCATGACCACAATAATGCATATGGTAGATCAGATGCTAGCACTAACTCCAAGGGCACCAGTTCCCAATGAGGGACATGGGTCTGGTAAGACCTTTGAGTGGTTACGCCAGGTAGGAGCCACCGAATATGTTAGTACAACTAACCCAGAAGATGCAGATTTATGGCTCACTGAAATGAAAAAAGCCTTTAGAATCCCTAGCATTGTAGAAACTGATAAAGTTAGGCATGCTGTGTATCTTTTAAAAGGAAGCGTTGACCATTGGTGGGCCATTGAAGAAGAGAAAAGACCGGGTGTTGAGGTTGGATGAGAGGAGTTCTGATATGAGTTTGTTAGTTGATACTTTCCCAGGACTGATCTGGATGAGAAAATCTCACAGTTTGAATGGATTAAACAAGAACCAATGAAGATTAGTGAGTATGAAGCTAAGTTCATGGAGCTGCTGTGGTTTTTTCCACACATGGCTACTATAGAGGAGGAGAGGATTTGACATTTTGAGAAGGGTCTGAACACTGAGTTATCCACAACTATAGCTTCTTTAGAGAATAGAGAGAGGTTTGCCAGCTTTATGGAGTCAGTTAGACAGATAGAGAGGTCTGTGATTGAGAAATGTGAGACTAACAATAGGATAGGACCTGCCCAGTTCCAGGGACAGAGGTTTGGAAGTTTCAAGAAACCAAGGTTTCCTGCACCATTAGCACCATAAAGGTTCAATGCACATATGAAGTGGATGTCAAGCAAGGGTAGAGGCCGTAGTTTTCTACCAAGTGGAGCCCATAGTACGACATCAGTGTCAGTAACATGACCATCTAGACCACAACATGACAGAAACTACTTCAAGTGTGGGCAGACATGACATATGATAAAGGATTGTCCAGTTAGAGACATGGTGGTAACTCAACCACCGAGATAGAGTCAACAAGGCTCTCAGAGGCAACAGTTTAGCAATGGCATACGAGCACGTGGACATGCATCCCAAGCAGGTTCATCTGCACCAAACAACAGAGCACATAGTTGGCAACAGGAAATGATGAGATTCTATGCTATGAATCAGCTAGAGGTAGTAGTCAATCCACAGGTCGTGATAGGTCAGATGGAATTGTTTCATTTTGATATTGTTTCATTCTGATATGTCTTCATCCTGCTTCGTATCTATGTTGATTTATCCGAGTGCTACACATTCCTTTATCACTGAAGAAGAGATTCATGACTGCAATATGACTGTCAGTCATAGAATAGATAATCTATTATTAGAAACTCCATTAGTCGGATCTGCAGTGTTGTGGGAGGTATGTTCTCCCTGTGTTCTTTCTTTTTCAGAACACATCATTCAAGTGGATCTTATACCACTTGAGATGTACGGGTTTGATGTAATTTTTGGGATGGATACCCTATAAAATTATAAGTTTGTCTTGGATTATGGTTCCAAGAAAGCTATGTTCACAGACAGTAATGAGACATGGGTTTTTCAGGGGGACATAAAGATTCTTCCAACCTATCTAGTATCAACAATGGAGGATAAGAGACTGATGCAACAAAGCTGTGAAGCATTCTTGGCACATGTGGTAGATACCAAAACAGAAAGTGTTGGGTTTTAGGGGAGGCAGAGAAGGCAGCGGAAACAAAAAAAATTTCCTCCCCAAAACCCGGAACAAGGAAACGCGTCAACGTCTATATAATAGGAAAGGGATGGTTTGTGGAATCATACCTTGTCCCTAGGCTTGCTCGGTGACAATACCTCGCGGCTGGCGCGGTCTTCACCTCCAATTCTTCGACGGTGTCTGTGCAGCTCCTGGTCGCACCGGGACTGACGACTCCTCCTCTCACCGGACTATCGGGGTTGACAGTTGTCCTCCTGAGCGGAAGAAACCTCCCGCCTCTGAAGTAGTCCACACGGACCACCAGGAACTTCACACTCCTTGTCCCACAAGGAGTTGGAAGGAGTTGTACCCTCCTGTTGATGTACTAGTCGCCAACACACTCTCCTACCTCCAGTTGCAACTGCAGTTGTCTTTCCCTTGCTGCGCCTCCCTTTGCAGGTAGCTCTTGCTCGGGCTCTCTCTCGGTTACCAAAACCAGAGAGAATGACAACTTTCTAGAGCAATTGGTTGCACTGAGTTGTCCTTTGAGAAGCCCCCAATACCCCTATATATAGGAGGGTCATGGGACAGGGTTCTCCATCCTGGGCAATGCGGGACTAAAAGTAGGAGTAGAAGGGTTTGAGATTTTCCACAAAAGCAACCAACTCGCAACCTAAACCGATTGTTTCACAACTGAAACAGTCATTTGGGGACCTGAACCAGTCGGTTCACAAGTGAACCGGTCGGTTCAAAAGTGAACCGGTCGGTTGGTGGTCCTGGTCAGTTCCCGATTGACTTTCCTTCTTTTGTTTCTAATTGGTATCAAATACCAATCCTATTTCCCAATCAAATTGGGCAATTGAAATGAAAGGAAAATTCTCACCAATCCTATTTTCCCAAGTTGCTCGGTTGCACCAGTTGAATCGACCGTTTCAACACTTGAAGCAATCGTTCACCCTGATCTTGAGCCGATCGGCTCAACACTTGAGACGACCGGTTCACCAAGCTCAGCCAACCGGTTCATCACATGAACTGATCGGTTGGGAGTATAGGTTGTGCAGAATCATTTAATTGTGATTTCAATCAATCCGATACTCCAATCAATGTGTCCAACACCTTGAACATTATGATATTGATCTATCAATTGACTGAGTGTTTAATTGAACAGTAAACTCCTTTAGTAATCAATCTAAACATTGCTTGTGGATAAAACTCCTCTTCCAGGTTAAATCCTTTGTGTGTGACCCTGCAGGTCCATTTCACGTTGGCAGTGAAAGTCCATAACACTTATGACTTCACAAGAAAAGAGAGGTTCCTAGTCACACATCAGTGCTACCCAAGTGAAAGTAGAAAGTTGGAGAACAACTTTCAATCCTACAATCTGTGAATGGTGTTACAACGAATGTATGATTCCTTTGTCACTGATATCCCGAATGAACTCGAGGCATGGAACAGTCATCCTGTCAACGTTCATTCACTTTCTTGATCTCAGAGTAGATTGGAATAGATATGTATGACATCAATATCACATACTGATTCATACATGCGTGCGCACGCCTATTTCAATCCTACTCATCAAGTGGCCTTGGATATCAAAATCCCTCAAGAGGGACAAATCCCATATCTATCACTCACCCCTCAAAAGCCCCATGTGTCAAAGCCACCCAATCATCACCTTTATAACAACCCATATTTCAGGATTGCGTTTGATGATGTCAAAGTGTACCCAACGACATGTGTTGAGTGTAGTGATTTCAGGTCAAAGAATCACATTCATCACCATCACTATGAGTACTGACTGTGACTACCATGTCATGGTTCCATGTGTCAAACTCATGGTGGGTCTGTCCGGTACACTTGTTCTCTAACAAGTACCTATGTGTTTGGTTTGATATCTCTATATCATGACTAATGAGATTCTCTCATCAACCAACACCACAATCTAGTCTTATGTGTCATTGCTGTCTATCTACCTTCCATAATGACATCCGACTAGGGACATAACAAGAATGTACAAACTCTTAGCATCCGTATGATCTCATCCTTCAGGTCCTCAACCTGAAGGCATACATCATTGAGTACTGTCATTCTCTAGACATTCAATCTATTCTATCACTATCTCATATGACTGAACCAGAAAGAATTGGAAGCTTGCCTTTGATGTTTATCAAATCAATCTTAATGTATCCCACCAATCATCCCATGATTGGCTCTCAGGGCATACATACCAACAGACTCCCACTTGCACTGCGAGTCAATCACCCTTGAATCATATTCATAGTGATCTTTAAACATGTGCCACATGTTACTGTGCTCTAGTGCGAACATGGTGAGTAATGGCAACACCTTGCCAAAGCCAGTATAAATTGCATGTCTCACATCTCTTCGTTGTACGTCACACATATGAGATGGAGTTTCCGTAATATGCGATCTAGTATTCCTTTGCTAACCTTTAGCCGCATTGCATGATCAAGGATTCCAGACTTGTCATCAATGAGCGGAATATCTATAAGTTCATCTCATGAACTTCCAGATCCATATAGTATCCACTGCTATTCTCTAACACATAGATACTCGGCATTTCCTTTTAAACGGTTTTATTGGAACATTTCCAATTATCAACAAACTTTCACTTTTATATATCCTATATATATTTTGCGATTAATTTTCTGTCCTTTTGGAAGTTCACATCAATGTAACTCTTTACATCTAACTCTTCCTTATCTCCATAGAATTAGTACTTCCCAAGTACTTATCAAGTTCTCATGGTATTCCAGTAACCCTTACTGGAAGTAGACAAACATCCACTCGTCATGTCTCACATACGAGTTATCAGGATGAGCACATCATATTGCCATGTCCTACACACAAGATGATGAATGCATTTTGTTCTTGCCATGTCGATACATGCAAGATAATGGGATGATTACATACGTGATAGATCCATATCTATTCTTAGTGTTCCCATTCTTCATAAGAATTGGTCACTTGGCCTTGGGATACCAACTCCATGTAACATGGACAAGTTTTCTCCCACTGAATCTGTGCATACTGAACTCTTCAGTACAGATTGCCAATGTATGCTTTCTCTTTTTAGGTCAAGAGGTTTTCGATAACTATGTCTATAGATCTCTATTCCTATCACATAGGAAAAATCTCTATCTTCCTCAAAGATAATTTCCACTTTTGGATTTCCATTCTAGAACATTTCCATTTCACATCAATATGTGGAATGTGAACACGCTCCCACTAAATCACAGATCCCATCTTTATCTTTGACATATCAGTCAAACCCTTTGACTATATCATCAAAGTAAAGATCCAATTCTGAGTTGCTTGTACTCAATCAATCACATTGATTAGTCCATTATAACTTATAGACTTCATTTGCATTAGTGGATTCATAAACCTTATAGGTTGTGTCACGTACACATCCTTGTTTTATTCCTCATAGGAATGCGGTTTTAGTATCCATATGCCAAATGTCTTAGTCATTAAGTTTCAATCAACAAGCATCATCCTTCTCAAAATGTTATCCATGTATCTTAACCTTTAAGATTCATTTGCACTTATGGATTTCATCCAATGGGTGCTACCATCAAGGTCATACCTTATGGCCAACATGGATGTCATTTAGGATGTAATGGTCATAAAACATAACTCAAAATTTGGTTCCTCATATTAATCTAGATAGTTGACTCATCACATGAACAACTCATCACATAGATAAACGAGGTGTATCCGTCAAGGATATAAGAACTCACAACTCCTTGTGATTCTTAATGTCCTTTATTAGCAAAGTGTATTCTTTATTTAGGAAGAATTTAGTTATTTGATAATCATCCTCTAACTCCTTAGAGTATGATTCCTTCTTGATTTAGACATCACCATGCCTTAATCATGAGTTTACTATGATACACTATCATAATCACTCATAAGGATCTCAAACATTTGGTCCAAGTATTTCATTCATTGATCTCATCAAGAATTAATACTTTACCAAATTTGCACTTCATCTATGATAATCTTGAACACTTCAAGATATTCATATTGGTATTTCTCTAAACACCATTTGAAGTATTAGCATTTGTTCCAATAGGTATGTAAATACATCACATGTATTATACCTAATAGGAAAATCATTCTCCCACTACCTTTAGTGAAGATTTATTAATCATGTCCAAGATATTCATGTCTCTTACTGGTTCTCTAACCAAAAGAGTCTACATTTATCCATCATATGGAAACTAGAAGTGAATTTCTCATGATTAATGCTAATTTTATTGTTTGAGTTATCTATAACTTTTAGGTATCATTTTATCTTATGCATATCAAATACCACAAGATAAACAAGGCATTGCCACAAAGATCATATCTTTATAAATTGAAACATTTCTTTATTGATTGCAATCATTGTCATACAATATGCAAAATAAAGTGTTTCTATCTATTGGCAAATATGAAATAGCAGTTCATAACTGTATTACATGCCTTTTAGGCTGAAAATAAACTAAAGTACTCCTATCTATGGCGGCAACACTTGCCCTAATTATGAGTGTTTTACACTTTACATCTTGGTATCACATACCTCAAAAAGTGTTACAAGTTTATTTTCATGACACCTTCAAGTAGAGGAATCAGTCGCCTCCTTCTTCTTTTGTTCTTCCAGATAGAGAGGACAATTCCTTTTCCAATGTCCTGGCTTTTGACAATGGTGGCAATTTCCTTTCTTGGTCACGCCTCCCTTGGCCTTAAGAGCTGAAGACGTCTTGGGCTCCTGGCTAGCATAAGAACCTTTCTTAGCTTTGCCCTTGCCCTTGCGCTTGGACTTGCCTTTCTTGCTCGTGATCACCATCACAGACTTAGGCTTGTCCTTCTTCATCTTTATCTCAGTTGTCCTCAACATGCCCAACAACTCTGACAGTGGCCTATCGAAGTTGTTCATGTTGTAGTTCATCACAAACTGACTGTAGGATTCTGGCAACGATTGCAGTATCACGTCAGTAGCCAACTCTTGGATCAATGGAAATCCCAGTCTCTGCAGGTTCTCCACATACCCAATCATCTTGAGTGTGTGAGGACCAACTAGATCTCCTTCTGTCATGATGCACTTGAACAGTGCCCTTGAGACATTGTATCTCTCTTGCCGTGCCTAATCTTCATACATGTTCCTGAGATGCTGAATCATCTCAATGACACCCATGTTCTCATGCTGTCTTTACAACTCATGGTTCATAGAACATAACATCAAGCACTTTGCATCAATGGCATCATCAAAATGCTTCTTGTAAGCATCTCTTTCTGCCTTTGGTGCATTAGGAGCGGGTTCCTCTGGAATTGGAGTATCCAATACATAGAGCTTACGCTCCTGAGTGAGAACAATTCTCAATGTCCAATACGAGTCGTGGAAGTTTGTCCCATTTAGCTTGTCCTTGTCAAGGACCGATCACAAAGAAAAGTGATTGTTGTTTATTGCCATTTGTACTACAAAAGGAAAATATGCAATTTTAGTCCAAAACTTATTTTTGACTTATTTGATTGATTTGAAAAATTTGACGATATAATTAGGCCTTTAATTAATTATCGCTCCCACTATTTTACTTCAAATTGATAGCCCTCACCATCAATTCGAAAGATTGCATCGTACAACCTTCTAGTGGGCAAGATCCTAATATCCTCTAAGTCATGGACCAGCTAGGGCTGTCACCCACAACATAGATCTCTCAGGTAGGCAACTCTTGCCAATTGCATCATATGCAACTCTTGATAAGATGTCATATGCAACTCCTTGCCATGATCATCTCCATGCCTCAAGGTACTAGATCCCATCTAGATCACCTTGTTAAGTCCGACCCAAAGTAAACACA
This sequence comes from Alisma plantago-aquatica, assembly GCA_963693085.1. NCBI lineage: Eukaryota > Viridiplantae > Streptophyta > Magnoliopsida > Alismatales > Alismataceae > Alisma > Alisma plantago-aquatica. Next base: position 912,516,320 of record OY856410.1, read on the forward strand.
ATGAATATGCACCCTGCTAGGGCAGACCCACATATCCATCCTTCACGCTTCCACGAGATAGACGGTGCACCACGCTAGGGCGTGCCCACACTTGGTCGATCAAGCTTTTCACGTGTGTCACATTTGGAAGGCATCTAAAACTTAATATTTAATGAGGGATTTGGTTTTTATTTACATATACATATCCAATCACCACAATACATAGTATGTATCATATACATGCTATATCCCATAGAAAACATGCAAAATGATAAAAGCGATGATTATGGCCATCCTAATGTGATTCCTCGAGCCAAGAGGAATCATGGTCATCTAGGTCAACATCACATGCAACCTGTACAGATGAACTCGGTGCTTTGCCTTCCGAGTAGATCAACTCATCTCATGATTGACTTGCTCGTTCTGGCCCGATCGTCTGGGTGCCACCAGCCGATCGGTTGGCTCCTCCAACCAATCGGTTCGCCCAGTCATCGTGCATCTCTTCATGGACGCCACCCGCTCGTCTCACTCCTCGAACCGGTCATCAACCGATCGGCTCAATCCTTGAACCGATCATCTGGAACGTCAATCGATCGGTTCACGCCTTGAACCGATCGTCTCAGCTGTCGTCAGGATGTTTGCCGTTCTTTGACATAACAGGAAATAAAATTCTATCCTATTTTACATTGTAAAAAGAGAAACCTCGAGTTACATTCGAGGGGAGAAAAGGTAGGAGAGAAATCTCAAATTATTTCGAGTTACATCAGGAATAGGAGAAGGAAGATCGGTGCGCAGACCGAGATGCAAGCAACCACATACAACCACACATAGATATAGGGGTTTATAGGTGATAATCATGCTACACATCCACCACAAAACTCGTTTAACGGCGATGCGTATCGAGTGCATTAATAATACATATCATATATGTAATTGGGATTTGTGGATTTAGGATTGGACATGCATAAAGCCAATATTATTCGCATCGTATGCAATAAATAAATGTGACAAACCAAAATCGATCATATCGATATTCCTAAAATATAGAGCAATTGACGTGGCTCTGATACCACCGTTGGGATTTAGGGGAGGCAGAGAAGGCAGCGGAAACAAAAAAAATTTCCTCCCCAAAACCCAGAACAAGGAATCACGTCAACGTCTATATAATAGGAAAGGGATGGTTTGTGGAATCATACCTTATCCCGAGGCTTGTTCGGTGACAATACCTAGCGGCTTGCGTGGTCTTCACCTCCGGTTCTTCGATGACGTCTGTGCAGCTCCTGGTCGCACCGGGACTGATGACTCCTCCTCTCACCGGACTGTCGGGGTTGACAGTTGTCCTCCTGAGCGGCAAAAACCTCCCACCTCTGAAGTAGTCCACACGGACCACCAGGAACTCCACACTCCTTGTCCCACAAGGAGTTGGAAGGAGTCGTACCCTCCTGTTGATGTACTAGTCGCCAACACACTCTCCTACCTCCAGTTGCAACTACAGTTGTCTTTCCCTTGCTGCGCCTCCCTTTGCGGGTAGCACTTGCTCGGGCTCTCTCTCGGTTACCAAAACTAGAGAGAACGACAACTTTCCAGAGCAACTGGTTGCACTGAGTTGTCCTTTAAGAAGCCCCCAATACCCCTATATATATAGGAGGGTCATGGGACAAGGTTCTCCATTCCGGGAAATGCGGGACTAAAAGCAGGAGTAGAAGGGTTCGAGATTTTCCACAAAAGCAACCAACTCGCAACCTGAACCGATCGTTTCACAAATGAAACGGTTGGTTGGGGACCTGAACTGGTCGGTTCACAAGTGAACCGGTCAGTTGGGACACCTCAACTGGTCAGTTAAAAAGTGAACCGGTCAGTTGGTGGTCGTGGTCGGTTCCCGATTGACTTTCCTTCTTTTGTTTCTAATTGGTATCGAATACCAATCCTATTTCCCAATCAAATTAGGCAATTGAAACGAAAGGAAAATTCTCACCAATCCTATTTTCCCAAGTTGCTCGGTTGCACCAGTTGAATCGATCATTTCAACACTTGAAGCAATCGTTCACCCTGATCTTGAGCCGACCAGTTCACCAAGCTCAGCCGACCGGTTCATCACATGAACCGATCGGTTGGGAGTACAGGTTGTGCAGAATCAGTCAATTGCGATTTCAATCAATCCGATACTCCAATCAATGTGTCCAACACCTTGAACATTATGATATTGAGCTATCACTTGACTGAGTGTTTAATTGAACTACTAAACTCCTTTAGTAATCAATCTAAACATTGCTTGTGGATAAAACTCCTCTTCCAGGTTAAATCCTTTGTGTGTGACCCTACAGGTCCATTTCACGTTGGCAGTGAAAGTCCATAACACTTATGACTTCACAAGCAAAGAGCGGTGCCTAGTCACACATCAGTGCTACCCAAGTGAAAGTAGAAAGTTAGAGAACAACTTTCAATCCTACAATCTGTGAATGGTGTTACAACGAATGTATAATTCCTTTATCACTGATATCCCAAATGAACTCGAGGCATGGAACAGTCATCCTGTCAACATTCATTCACTTTCTTGATCTTAGAGTAGATTGGAAGAGATATGTATGACATCAATATCACATACTGATTCATACATGCGTGCGCACGCCTATTTCAATCCTACTCATCAAGTGGCCTTGGATATCAAACTCCCTCAGGAGGGACAAATCCCATATCTATCACTCACCCCTCAAAATCCCCATGTGTCAAAGCCACCAAATCATCACCTTTATAACAACCCATGTTTCAGGACTGCGTTTGATGATGTCAAAGTGTACCCAACGACATGTGTTGAGTGTAGTGATTTCAAGTCAAAGAATCACATTCACCACTATCACTGTGAGTACTGACTGTGACTACCATGTCATGGTTCCATGTGTCAAACTCACGGTGGGTCTGTTTGATACACTTGTTCTCTAACAAGTACCTATGTGTTTGGTTTGATATCTCTATATCATGACTATTGAGATTCTGTCATCAACCAACACCACAATCTAGTCTTGTGTGTCATTGCTGTCTATCTACCTTCCACAATGACATCCGACTAGGGACATAACAAGAATGTACAAACTCTTAGCATCCGTATGATCTCATCGTTCAGGTCCTCAACCTGAAGGCATACATCATTGAGTACTGTCATTCTCTAGACATTCAATCTGTTCTATCACTATCTCATATGACTGAACCAGAAAAAATTGGAAGCTTGCCTTTGATATTTATCAAATCAATCTTAATGTATCCCACCAATCATCCCATGATTGGCTCTTAGGGCATACATACCAACAGAAAGTCATAGTCTTCCTGAAGTTCCTATTGTCAGGGAATTCAAGGATGTGTTTCTTGAATAATTTCCAGATATTCCTCCACCTTGAGAGATTGATTTAGAGATTAATCTAATTCTGGGTACGCAACCCATAGCCCAATCACCTTATAGGATGGTGCCTGCTGAGATGGCAGAACTCAAGAAATAGTTACAAGAGTTGCTTGAGAAAGGTTTCATTTGACCGAGTACTTCACCATGGGGTGCTCCAGTTCTTTTTGTTAAAAATAAGGATGTGTCTATGAGATTATGCATAGACTATAGACAACTTAACAAGGTGACTATAAAGAAAAAATATCCTCCAAGGATAGACGATCTATTTCACCAGTTGCATGGTGCAACAATGTTCTCTAACATAGATCTAAGTTTAGGATAACATCAGTTACGTATCAAGGAGAGTGAGATACCTAAGTCATCCTTTATGACAAGGTACAGTCATTGTGAGTTTTTAGTTATGTCATTTGGACTAACTAATGCACCACCTACATTCATGGAGATGATGAATAGAATCTTCTGACCATTCCTTGATCAGTTCATAGTGGTCTTCATAGACGACATCGTGATATACAATAGAGATGGTCAACAACATGAACAACACCTTCATCAAGCCTTGACTTTGTTGAGACAGCACAAGCTATATGCTAAGTTTAGCAAGTGCAAAATCTGGTTGTCAGAAGTGTCTTTCCTACGACATATCATATCTACTTCAGGAATTCATGTTGATCCTAAGAAAGTGGAGTCTGTTTTAGAGTGAGAACAGCCCAAGACATAAACTTAGATTTGTAGTTTCCTATGTCTGGTAGGTTACTACAGAAGGTTTATTAAAGACTTTAAATATGTAGCATTACCCCTAACTAGGTTGACCAGGAAGGAAGTTTCTTTTATCTGGAATGACAAGTGTCAACGTTCTTTCTAGTTGTTGAAAGAAAGGTTGACTAGTGCACATGTGTTGGATTTACCTGAACAAGGAAAGGGATACATTGTTTTCTGTGATGCCTCTAAGAACAGTCTAGGATGTGTGTTGATATAGAGTGATCATGTAGTTTCTTTTGCTTCCCGATAGCTTAAGAAACATGAGGAGAATTATCTGACGCATGATCTAGAGTTAGCTGTAGTGGTCCACACATTGAAGATTTGGAGGTATTATCTTTATGGAGAAATGTGTCAGATTTTCACAGACCATAAAAAATTAAAGTACATCTTCTCACATATGAGTTGAATATGAGACAACGCCACTGGATGGAATTAATCAAGGAGTATGATTGTACAATTGATTATCATACATGAAAAGCTAATGTAGTGGCAGATGCACTAAGTACAAAATCTTCATCTCCACCCATAGATAAAAAACAGTTGAATTCTTTAATGTGCTTTAAACGGGACATGTTTGTCTCTTTGAGACAAATAAATGTATAGTTAAAAGTATCTTTGTTAGCTGGATTATTGACTGAGATGCAAGTGAAACCTACTCTGAGACAACACAACAGGATGATAATGTGATTCAACAGATCATGTCAGAGTATGGTAGTGAGAAATGGGACGGTGAGGTAGTATGTTACCATGGTAGGATGGTAGTACCTGATGCCAATGACTTAAGAAATATAGTTATGGAGGAAGCTCATTCATCCATGTATGCAATGCATCCAGGGAGTACTAAAATGTATCATAACTTAAAAGATATGTATTGGTGTCCTGGTTTGAAGAAGGATGTAGCTGAGTTTGTTATGTAGTGTCCAATGTGTCAGCAAGTTAAAGCAAAACATTAGAAGCCCACAGGAACATTGCAACTCTTACCTAAACCGTAGTGGAAATGGGATCACGTGACAATGGACTTTGTGGTTGGTCTATCCAGAACAACCAAAAGTCATGATTCCATTTGGGTGATAGTTGATAGGTTGACTAAGACAACACATTTTCTTCCTGTTAAAACAACATATACTGCTGAAAAACTTGCACAATCTCCATAGATGAGATAGTGTGGTTACACAGAGTTCCAGCCACAATTATGTCTGATAGAGGTCCCCAATTTACAAGTCATTTTTGGGAACAACTACATAAAGCCTTGGGTACGCAGTTAAAGTTTAGCATAACTTTTCACCCTCAAACAAATGGACATTATGAAAGGACTATATAGACCTTAGAGGACTTGCTTAGAGCATGTGTTCTTTAGTTTGTAGGAAGTTGTCACTTACACTTGAGATTAATAGAGTTTGCCTACAAAAATAGTTATAAGACTAGTATGGATATGGAACCATATGAAGCATTATATGGTATACATTGTAGATCTCCATTATGATGGTATGAGATATAAGAATACCAACTTTTGGGTCCTGAATTAGTGCAATAGACAACTGAAAAGATTAAAGTAATACAACAACAGTTGAAGGCTGCACAAGATAGACAGATGTCATATTCTGATAAACACCGTAGACCTTTAGAATTCCAAGTTGGAGAAAGGGTGTATCTCAAGGTCTCTCTTTGGAAAGGTGTTCTCAGATTTGGGAAAAAGGGTAAGTTAGCTCCTAGATTTATGGGACCTTACCTAGTGACAAAAAAGATTGGAAAGGTAGCCTATAGGTTGGAGTTGCCACTTGAGCTACATAGACTACATCCAGTGTTTCATATATCTATGCTGAGAAAATGCATCTTGATACAGAGTTGCAACCTATAGAGGTAGAAGTGAATGAAGATATATTCTATGTGGAAGGTCCAATGATGATTCTTGACAGAAGAATCAAGAAGTTGAAAAAGAAAGACATAGTTCTTGAGAAAGTTCTCTAGCATCATTGTGTCATTGAAGAAGCCACATGGGAGCTGGAGGAAGTACCCTTCTCTTTTCTCTTGAGATTTTGGGGACGAAATCCCTACTAAGGGTTGATAATTATAACATCACTGACCTGAGTTATGCCATAACCCCAGAAGTTTTGCTTAAGTAAGTTATTTATAAACTTGTTTTAATCTTTTAAAAAGTATTTAAGACTCAAGGAGAGTTTAATTCCAAGTTTGAGTTTATTTGCAAACTGTTTGTGCATTATATGATAGTTTGGGTGTAAATTACAATTTACCCAAAATGTAGGGTTGATATGAAAATTACCACCTCTAGAGTGTCCCTACTATCTCTTAGCATCATCTATATGAGAGATAAATACAGAGGCACCATGTTTGAATCATATTTGAGTGATGAAAAGACCAAGAAGAGTTGTATAGTTGAAACCTTAAAATGAGTTGTATTGAGTTGTAGAGATTATATGGGAGCGCCTATCAGCCAAGAAGCCATAGAGGAGGCCCCATATCATTTTTTCAACTCTTGGAAAAGTCCATGATGAGTTAAGCACCTCAAGAAGGAGATGGATATCGATTTACAACTTTCCTCGGAAAAGTTGTATCAGTTTGTGAATAAAGTGATGTTGGGTTGAAATATCTTGTTCAACAAGATAACTAATGGCTGAAATCTTATCCCTAGATTATCCCCAAGAGTTTTTCATGTCAATATAAATATGTGTGCATGCATGGACACATGTCAACCCATTCATGGACATATGTCACCTAGTAGTATAAGGTGATGACACTCTCTCTCATGAACCTCAAATATATATACCACTACTTTCACCTACTAGTGAAACTTTTTGAATCCTACAACTCTCTTTCTCTTAGATATCATGCATAGTAGTTGAGGAGCAAGGGGGAGATCTAGCCTTAAGCTTAAGGTGAAGCCATGGTCATCTTCAACCTTGGTTGAAGTATGAATCTCGAGTTGTGATTCTTCCTTTCTTTTCTTCTTCACCAAGTTCTTATCTATGGTGACTCTTTACATATAGAGGAGTTGTGAACATGTCTTGGATCTTTGATAAGTAAATATTCAACCTTGGGAATGTGAAGCCTTGGATCTTGGAACTTTGAAGTTTTTCTTGAGGTGGGTTATATAACTTGAACCCAATCATGTTATTATTCACCTTCAATCTTGCTATACTTGTTGATCTACTTTCAATTTTGATTTTTCTTGAATGATTGATAATTCTACGAGTTCTAATAGTTGAATAGGATTGTTGTCCATAAACTAGAACAGTAAGGGACAAAAGTATTGAGCTTGATGATGATGACATCATCATGGCACAAACCGATATCGGGTTGAAGCACATGTAACCCGATATGGTTATGAAACCCAATATGGTGATATGAAATCCGTTATACCTTAGAACCCCACACCCCTATCATTTTTTACATTTGGGTTAGTTGAAAAAGGACTAACCAGTTGTCTAGGTTATTACTCAACACATGGTAGGTTGATACTTTGAAGGTTTGAAAAGGTATGAGCATAAGGGTCTAATCCGATATGCAAAACCCTACACTTGAGTAACCCGATATAAGTGACACACCCACACCTCTTGGACGATATGGTGATAAGAACAGACCTCTTGGATGGTATGGTGATAAGAACACACCTCTTGGATGATACAGTGGTAAGCACACACCTCTTGGACGATATGGTGGTAAGCACACACCTCTTGCATGATACAGTGGTAAGCACACACCTCTTAGATGATATGGTGGTAAGCACACACCTCTTGGACGATATGGTAGTAAGCATTAAAATATGAATCTTGCTCAAAAAAAATGTGAGGAATCCATTAAAATATATTTAGAAGCTAATTCCTCTTGCAATTCGAAAAGTAGTGGAAGTTATCAACTTTAATGTTTAAAAAACCCTATTTTGGGATGATTAATGTATTTAGATGGGTTTTATGGATGATTAAAGTTAATATTAGTCTGTTAATTATAAAAAGAACAAAAAGGATGAACTTTGCACGTAATTGGTTTACTTTAGAGTTCCATGTACATGAACGAGCTTTAATGGGCCTTGAAAACCTAATGTTAGTAATTATAACTCTTAATGGCTTTAATTATTCAAATTCATGAATAAAATTGAGATATGATGGTTCTAAAATATTTCAAGTATAAAAGTTCCTAATTGTGGATAAATACCCTTAATATGGTAATTAGGGTTTTCTAATGGATAAAGGTGGAATTAATGATAAAAAGAGTTCATATGTGAATTAGACCATAATGAACTATGAGTTGTTAATCTGGAAGGAACCAAAGATGATAATTGGGCCTAATGATCGTATCATGAATTAAAAGGATAAAAATGGTAGTTTTAATGTAAAAGAGGCATAATGGACTTAATTGATGTTTAATTGTGCCTTTAATATGAAATTAAGGTTATATGTTGTTAAAAGGTAACCTTAATATCTTTCGTGAAGAATAGATGAGATAATTAGGGTTTGTGAGTAATTGTATAAAATTAGGGTTTAAAATAGTATAAATGAAGTGGAACCCTAATTGCAATGGAAACCCCAAAAGTGGACTAGAAACCCTAGGAAGCAAGCTAGGTTTAATAGATCTTGATGGCATGATCAATGATAGGAAATTATATGCATATTTCAGGATCTCTTTATGTGTTTGCTTGCCTATTGGATTTCTTGCATTGATTGGATTAATTCTGTCTCAAATCAGCCTGACATGTATGTGGTTAATTATGGTTAATCACATTAGTTTCCCAAATAGTTTCTCGGATGATTCATTGCATTGAATGCAACTTATCAGTTTGGATGTTCATACTTGCAAATCATAAAGTCATGATGATTATCACAATAATAGTAGAAGTGTGTATTCTTGTGACAAAAAAAAAAATAGAAGTGTGTATTCTCGCACTTACATGCCACCCTAATGGATGATGCCAAAGGTCAAGCCAAGGAGGGAAGACCAATGGGCGCCATGAGTGGTGACCCCAGACACCAAGATCGGGATTGAGAAGGTGGTCTTTATAGAATGACTAATGGGCGCTATGAGAGGTAACCCCAGGCACCAAGCTTGAGATTGAGAAGGTGGCCTTAAGTCATTGGCAAAAGAGAAACCCGAAAGGGGGTATGCCAGGGTTAGGGCAAAAGCGGTGGAGAATGTCACACTAAAAGTGTAATTTGGCTTGTTAATTAACTCGGTTGTGATGTTTAGATTTTTAGCCATATTTGTGAAATTTTGGTTGTCCCCACATACCAGCATATTCATTTATGCTGACCGACGTTTTGTTTGTCGATATTTTAGGTACAAGATTCAAAAGGACAAATAGTAAAGTGGCATATGTGGAATTAAATAAGAATTAAAGTACAAAAGAGGATTATTTAGAATAGACTCCAGATGTGGATAGCAGTAGATATCCAAGTTTTTGAAAAAGGTATTCAAAGTTTTATTTTATACCAGATTTCAGTTTAGTTCGGTAGAATTTCATAATTATTACTGATTAATTGTTGAACCTTTGATCCTGTTAATTAGGATAATGGCTCTGACCTCTTGGTCTCCCTTAATTGGGGGTTACTGGGAGGCTGGGTCGTTACATTTGGTATCATAGCATAGGTTCCTCATTTAATCTTTAATAATTATTAAATTTTACAAACTCTGTAGAACCCAAGGGAGTTATTAGAGGATTTTCTGAAAGACAGAGGTGTCTATAAAAGGATCACGTTCGGGGGCGGGTAAGATTTTCCTCCACACCGCTAGTCAGAATATGAGGACTCCCAAATTTGTGTGACTTCCTGGCCAATGTCTCAAGATTTGACTCGAAATAAGATACCTTTAGGACTCTCTCATCTTGTTCATCCCTTCTCAACAAAAATGTTGTTAAGGATTATAAGGATTAGATTTTTCTTTCTTTCCTCACCCTCTCGAGGTATGGGTAAAGTTGATAAGGTTTAAGGAATCCGCCACCAAATTAATGAAAAGCATGTAAATAAGATGTCATGGACATAAACTTAATAGTTTAAGCATAAACTAAAGAATAGTTGCATGCTTAGGTCAGATGACATATGTTGTCATGCCCTCAGGAGAGACCTGAGGCTAGACCTCCTTGTCAGGAGGATGAGTGGAGAAAGTTAGTCTTGGAAGTAGAGACCTCCATTATAAGTAGAGACCTGGCACATCCTTTGAGGATGATGCTAGCCCTAACCCTAAGTGGTGGTTAGAGAGAGAGAGATGGCATGATGAGTTAGATTTCATGATAGACCAGGTGTGTGGACATGATTTTGGATGCCCATGATGTTATGATCCATGTGAGGTTGAATGACCTAGTACCTTTGGCGACCCAACCCTAGAAAGAATTGTGCATGTTAGAGTGAAGGATAGCTCATTCGATGATGAGGTTAGTGAAGAACCTATACAAACCCTATGGGCTTATGTGAGTAGGGCATAACATGCACCTAGAGTACATCAATGGTGCGGGCAATAGGTTGAAACTCTGGCCAGGAGAGTATGTTGGATGGCTTATGAGATAAGCATGAGGAGCTCTGGATAATCTTGAACGAACGTAAGTTTGCACATAGGCTTCACCCATGCAGGGGTATGCTGTGAGTTTGATCCTTCATGGGGAGAGGACCTCTGGTAGTAAGGCTGGTTGTGGAGTTAGCTCTAGAGAAAGAGAGTAGGACCCAAGAAAGAAGGTTGGAAGCTTAGACTCCAAGATATGAGGAACAATGGGGAGTTGAGGATGATGCGACCTAAGTGGATGGTTGCGGTTGCCTCATGCATGTTTCTTGGAGGATGATGGTATCTTGGTTGCCTTTAGAGGAACCACACCCTAGAGAGAGGATGAGGCTTCTGATACCTATGTGCCTATGGTATATGTGTTTACTTTCTGAGATGGGAAGAAGAGTCCCTTAGACCCTGAGGAGGTTTTAGTAACCAGTTTTTAGGCCTTATACCTTGTCGGTTGTCCTTGAGGAGGACTCCACTATGAAGTGTTGTTCAGGTAGAAGGATCATGGGAAGTGCATGTCATACCCTGTACATGCTTGGCTCATGGTTAAAAAAAGTTGAGCAGACAATTGGACATCAGAAAGGTGAACCTAGGGTTCCTAGGCCTAAGAGGGAAAGTGGTGTACCTGATGCTCATGATGAGATTTGAGTTTTTATAGATTCAAGAATGGTACTCATCATGTTTAGAGGAAAGGGAAACCCCTTAAGTTTAAGGTATGTTTGGTGAACCCCTCATAGCTATGTTGGTGACATGGGAAGGTATGTTCTTGGTCCAATGTTGAGGAGTGAGAACAAGTATGACCTAGCATGGTTTAGTAGGTGGTCTACTTGTTCCTTAGTAGCTTGCTAGGGTTAAGCATGCTCATGTGGATGTAAACCCTAGACATAAGCACTTTGTGACCTTTGTTATCAAGGCATAGTTTCCTCCCATCCTGGGAGAGGGACCCTTTTGTAGGGTGCATACCAGTTTTGTTGGTTTTAAGGTAACCTAAAGAGGTATCATAGGATTTTGAGAAGCTAAGTGAAAAGTACATAGTAAGAGAATGAACATGTAGACCCATAGATAACCATCTCTAAGTTCATGTAGATTTGTTACCATGGAGGTAACCGGTATGGGGCCTGACCAAGGTAGGCATATCGCCATGACCCCTATGAAAGGATGAAAGTCAGCCCATGAATGCAAAGAGAGATGATGGAGACTTGGGTAAGGTTCTAAGTTGGACATGTACTATATTAGAATCCTAAGTCTATCCGAGGGTTAGTAGGGATAAGACTGATGGAAGTAGGAGTTTCCTAATTCCCTAGTTGCACATGACCATAGGGTCAGGAGGTAACAACTATCATTGTCTGAGGGTCATGGGTTAGGAGATTGATCACCTTCATGAACTCATGAGACCCAAAGGGCAGATGAGTAGGGCACTCTCTGGATGCATAAGGGAAGAGGGATGACCCCAAAAGTGGCGACACCCTACCGACCTAGAGGAGATGACCAAGGATTGTGTGGTGACCCAAATAGGTTCGAGACCAGTTTTCCATGGAAGTAACTTTGATATCGAGATGATTGTGATGTTGAGACATAAGTTGCACGTTTCAACTTAGATTTCAAGGTGTACTGGCAAGGTGGGATGTACCATCTCTACTCTTGGAATAAGAAGATCTTTGTATTTGGATTGCAGCCAAATGCTTATTTCCTCTTGTTATGGGAGTGAGAGATAGGACAGTATGCATGCCATACACCAAGGATAAAGATCATGGGAGTTGGAATGTTTCTATGAGGTATGAGGATAGAGATGATAACATACCCTTGTGGAGTGCACGATATGTGGATGGTTTACAAGCAGTAAGAGAAATAAGGTAGTCATCTTATGAGGATGTTTTTATCATGAGCTATGAGTTACACAAGGGTGAGTTTGAAAACAAAGAGGATGAGCTCAGAGTTTCTTGATGAAGATAGACTTAGAGTCTAAGATAAGATGATAAGTAGAATACATGGAGGTGTATGTTTTCAACAAAGAAGGATGTGAGGTGATAATGGATGCTCTGGTTGAGATGCAGCTGCCTAGTTTAGCTGGAGGCTAGAATAGGTTGTTAGGTCAACCCTAAGTTTGTGAGATATGTTTGGCTAACACTAACAACGTTTGTTGAACAACTTAGTGGCTGTTTGGTTAGCCAGCCTAGGCCTTGATGTAATGAAAGGATGGTTGGATAACCTCAGATGCACTTCTATGGAAGAGAAAGTGATGAAACCCCGATTAGTGTGGTTTAGGGTTTCCGAGGAATCAATCTTAAGGAATCATGACATACATGAGATCATGATTTTAAGATCACCATACACCATGGTACTGCTAAGATAATAAGTGGTAGCAGTACTTTGATACCTATGATGAAAAGTGTACAAAGATACATGTGGCTTGTCGCCATGCATGTCAGGAGGTGAAGGACAAACACTAGTAACCCACTGAGTTGGTATAGATGATGAAGAGTCCCCGAGGGGGATTGGGAGTTGATCACTATGGATGTTGTGGTAAGTCTCCCCTAGACCAAGGAAGGTCAAGACGTAATATGGGTTATGGTAGATCGCCTTACCTAGATGACATGAGAAAGAAAGAATACTGTCAAGGGATGGATCCAGTTGAACTAATATGAGAAAGATGGTTCAACTACACCATGATGCGAGTTCAAAAGTTTTTGAGTATAACCTAAAGATTCACTTCCATGCGGTGGAAGTAGGTACATGAAGAACTCGATGTTAGTATAGTTTATCACCCCTAACTAATGGTTAGTATAATCCAGACTAGAGGGTTTGATAAGAGCATGTGTGCTTGTTCAGGGTGATACATGGAGACAGTTCTTGTCTTCTGTAAGATGTGATGATAACCACCATAGCCAGTATCGGGATGTAAAGAAGTTCTGTAAGGGAGGTTGTATCGGTCACCACTTCATTAAGATGATGTTGGTGAAGGGACCTCGTAAAGGTCAGGAAACGGACCACAATGTGTGCAGATGAAGTCACTTTGATCGTGCAATGGCTGAAAGAGAGCCCAGGGGCGACATGAGTCATGAGCTGATGCAAAGAAGACTGACATGCAGTTCACTATGGGAGAGTATGTGATGTGAAAATCCGACCCCTCTAAGTTATAGCTAAGAGAGATGAGTCCCGACTGCATGGTCCATTTGAGATGGATTAGTGGAGATGGTTGTGTTTAGCCTTAACCCTCAGGATAACATGATGAATAATGTGTTCCATGAGTCTGATCTAGAGAACTATGTGAGGTACCCCAAGCCATGTGCTGAGCCATGAACCTATTCAGCTTTATGAGAGGCTGAAATCTCCTGAGTCACCTATAAGGGTACAATATGCTAAGGTGAGAGAGAACTCAGATGGAAGAATATGAGATGATGAAGGTTCTTGGGAAGAACCATGGAAAGGGTGAGGTCACATGGGAGCCATGATGGACATAGCAAAGGCTTATTCTATTTGTTTGTGTGCCTGGTGGAATTTTGTGGTCAAAATTCCTATAAGAGGGGAAGGATGTTACAACTCCAAATTTTGGGTTCTTTGGGTGAGAAATGTAATTTCTCCTATTAAAGATATTTGAAAAAATAATGATATAATTTGTTTTGACTAAAAGATTTCGTTTACAATAGCCTTGTTGGTTGTTTTTTGGGCTTTATTGGCTATCGGGCCCAATAATAAGAATAATACAAAAGAAACTCCATTATTAATAAGAGATGGAGAAAAGAAAAATGTAGAAACCTCTAGAAGGCAAAAGAATATAATCCAAAAGTGGATTTCATGCCTCTTGGGTTCCAAGGAGTCCAAAGTTGCAAAGATAATGCAACAAGAAAAGAAAAGATCAATTAAATATTTCTTTATTAAGAAAGAAATTGAAAACAATGATAAAATGTGGAAAATAAGTGGAAAGAGGTATAATTGAGTTATCTTTGGTGGATTTTTGTATCCATAAGGTTCCTAATGTTAAAAGGAATTCCAATAAGGAAAATAAAAAGAGAGATAAAGAGAATCCTCAAAAAGAGATATTTTAATAAAGAAATAAGTAAGATAATGAGAAATAATGGATATAGTTGCATCTAGAAGGATAATGAGTATCCAGTAAAAAGGATTTCGAAATATTAGAGTTTCTTGGGGTCCAAGGAGCCCCAATGGAGAAAAAGAAAGAGAAAATACAAATAATACAAAATAAGTGGATAATGTGATGCATAATTAATGAATTTGGTGGCATTGTTAAAAAGGAGGTATTTTCTACTAAAAGAAAATATAAATTCATACCAATGGATTAAAAGGCAAGCATAAAGAGAATAAGAGAGAGAATTTTTGAATTCCTAAATATCCAGTAAATATGGTTTATTAAGAAGATAATTAGGAGAGAGAAGCTTGCTTTCTAATGAAGGAACTTGGGTTCCTATTGGGAAAAGAACTTATTAACTTGTGGATGAACACCTTAGGGTGTGGATACCCTCCCCTATATAAAGGGTAGAGCCTCTGGTTCGAGTTCAAGAGAGATCCCACACAATTCTCTCTCTCTTCTTCTTGTTCTTATCGTGCAAACCCTAGTCGAGAATATATATCAATCCTGAGGGCACCAGGGAGTGGTGTTGAAGTCTCGTCGGAGGCACGAAGCTCCTACGACGATCTGAGATGATCGACCATCGTTTCCATGACCATGACCTTCGAGCAGAGCATACAGAAGGATGCTGCCCAGGCTGTCGGTCGCACGCTTGCCCAGCCCTAACCAGCCGTATTGGTCGCGAGCTGGGTGGCACCCCAAGTGCAGAGGGATGCAGCGGAGCTAGGGCCATGGTTGGCAGCGGTCGTCGGGCCCTGGGGAAGAGGGGACACACCCGCAATGTGCTGCAGATCGACGACGTCGCTAGGTTGCGTGAGGTTGAAGACAACCCTTTGGCCATTAGACACTTTTACCCCTCTGCGAGCTGAAGGACCAATGATTTACATGAGGGTATAACCACAATTTGGTTATGTTACCAAAACAAACAACTTTGCATGCAAGTGGTGACGTGGCACTCAGTGATTGGCCCAAGTAAGTAAATTATGCAAAATTCATATCATTTTATTGGTAGCTCGGATGGATGGGTATAAAATATGAATCATGCTTAAAAAAATGTAAGGAATACATTAAAAATATATTTAGAAGCTAATTACTCTTGCATGGAGATAAGAACACACCTCTTGGATGATACAGTGGTAAGCACACACCTCTTGGACGATATGGTGGTAAGCACACACCTCTTGCATGATACAGTGGTAAGCACACACCTCTTAGATGATATGGTGGTAAGCACACACCTCTTGGACGATAGGGTAGTAAGCATTAAAATATGAATCTTGCTCAAAAAAAATGTGAGGAATCCATTAAAATATATTTAGAAGCTAATTCCTCTTGCAATTCGAAAAGTAGTGGAAGTTATCAACTTTAATGCTTTAATGTTTAAGAAACCCTATTTTGAGATGATTGATGTATTTAGAAGTGTTTTATGGATGATTAAAGTTGATATTAGCCTATTAATTATAAAAAGAACAAAAAGAATGAACTTTGCATGTAATTGGTTTACTTTAGAGTTCCATGTACATGAATAAGCTTTAATGGGCCTTGAAACCCTAATGTTAGAAATTGTGACTCTTAATGGCTTTAATTGTTCAAATTCATGAATAAAATTGAGATATGATGGTTCTAAGCTATTTCGAGTATAAAAGTTCCTAATTGTGGATAAATACCCTTAATATGATAATTAGGGTTTTCTAATGGATAAAGGTGGAATTAATGATAAAAATAGTTCATATGTGAATTAGACCATAATGAACTATGAGTTGTTAATCCGGAAGGAACCAAAGATGATAATTGGGCCTAATGATCGTGTCATGAATTAAAAGGATAAAAATGGTAGTTTTAATGTAAAAGAGGCATAATGGACTTAATTGATGTTTAATTGTTCCTTTAATATGAAATTAAGGTTATATGTTTTTAAAAGGTAACCTTAATATCTTTCGTGAAGAATAGATGAGATAATTAGGGTTTGTGAGTAATTGTATAAAATTAGGGTTTAAAATAATATAAATGAAGTGAAACCCTAATTGCAATGGAAACCTTAAAAGTGGACTAGAAACCCTAGGAAGCGAGCTAGGTTTAATAGATCTTGATGGCATGATCAATGATAGGAAATTATATGCATATTTTAGGATCTCTTTGTGTGCTTGCTTGCCTATTAGATTTCTTGCATTGATTGGATTAATTCTATCTCAAATCAGCCTGATAGGTATGTGGTTAATTATGGTTAATCACATTAGTTTCCCGAAGAGTTTCTCAGATGATTCATCGCATTGAATGCAACTTATTAGTTTGGATGTTCATACTTGCAAATCATGAAGTCACTATGATTATCACCATAATAATAGAAGTTTTTATTCTCGCACCTACATGCCACCCTGATGGATGATGCTAAAGGTCAAGCCCAGGAGGGAAGACCAATGGGCACCATGAGTGGTGACCCCAGACACCAAGCTCGGGATTGATAAGGTGGTATTTATATATTGACTAATGGGCACTATGAGAGGTGACCCCAGGCACCAGCTCAGGATTGAGAAGGTGGCCTTAAGTCATTGGCAAAAGAGAAACCCGAAAGGGGGTATGCCAGGGTTAGTGATAAGAACAGACCTCTTGGATGGTATGGTGATAAGCACACACCTCTTGGATGATACAGTGGTAAGCACACACCTCTTGGACGATATGGTGGTAAGCACACACCTCTTGCATGATACAGTGGTAAGCACACACCTCTTAGATGATATGGTGGTAAGCACACACCTCTTGGACGATATGGTAGTAAGCATTAAAATATGAATCTTGCTCAAAAAAAATGTGAGGAATCCATTAAAATATATTTAGAAGCTAATTCCTCTTGCAATTCGAAAAGTAGTGGAAGTTATCAACTTTAATGCTTTAATGTTTAAGAAACCCTATTTTGAGATGATTGATGTATTTAGAAGTGTTTTATGGATGATTAAAGTTGATATTAGCCTATTAATTATAAAAAGAACAAAAAGAATGAACTTTGCATGTAATTGGTTTACTTTAGAGTTCCATGTACATGAATAAGCTTTAATGGGCCTTGAAACCCTAATGTTAGTAATTGTGACTCTTAATGGCTTTAATTGTTCAAATTCATGAATAAAATTGAGATATGATGGTTCTAATCTATTTCGAGTATAAAAGTTCCTAATTGTGGATAAATACCCTTAATATGATAATTAGGGTTTTCTAATGGATAAAGGTGGAATTAATGATAAAAATAGTTCATATGTGAATTAGACCATAATGAACTATGAGTTGTTAATCCGGAAGGAACCAAAGATGATAATTGGGCCTAATGATCGTGTCATGAATTAAAAGGATAAAAATGGTAGTTTTAATGTAAAAGAGGCATAATGGACTTAATTGATGTTTAATTGTTCCTTTAATATGAAATTAAGGTTATATGTTTTTAAAATGTAACCTTAATATCTTTCGTGAAGAATAGATGAGATAATTAGGGTTTGTGAGTAATTGTATAAAATTAGGGTTTAAAATAATATAAATGAAGTGAAACCCTAATTGCAATGGAAACCCTAAAAGTGGACTAGAAACCCTAGGAAGCGAGCTAGGTTTAATAGATCTTGATGGCATGATCAATGATAGGAAATTATATGCATATTTTAGGATCTCTTTGTGTGCTTGCTTTCCTATTAGATTTCTTGCATTGATTGGATTGATTCTATCTCAAATCAGCCTGATAGGTATGTGGTTAATTATGGTTAATCACATTAGTTTCCCGAAGAGTTTCTCAGATGATTCATCGCATTGAATGCAACTTATTAGTTTGGAGGTTCATACTTGCAAATCATGAAGTCACTATGATTATCACAATAATAATAGAAGTTTGTATTCTCGCACCTACATGCCACCCTGATGGATGATGCTAAAGGTCAAGCCCAGGAGGGAAGACCAATGGGCACCATGAGTGGTGACCCCAGACACCAAGCTCGGGATTGAGAAGGTGGTATTTATATATTGACTAATGGGCACTATGAGAGGTGACCCCAGGCACCAAGCTCAGGATTGAGAAGGTGGCCTTAAGTCATTGGCAAAAGAGAAACCCGAAAGGGGGTATGCCAGGGTTAGTGATAAGAACAGACCTCTTGGATGGTATGGTGATAAGCACACACCTCTTGGATGATACAGTGGTAAGCACACACCTCTTGGACGATATGGTGGTAAGCACACACCTCTTGCATGATACAGTGGTAAGCACACACCTCTTAGATGATATGGTGGTAAGCACACACCTCTTGGACGATATGGTAGTAAGCATTAAAATATGAATCTTGCTCAAAAAAAATGTGAGGAATCCATTAAAATATATTTAGAAGCTAATTCCTCTTGCAATTCGAAAAGTAGTGGAAGTTATCAACTTTAATGCTTTAATGTTTAAGAAACCCTATTTTGAGATGATTGATGTATTTAGAAGTGTTTTATGGATGATTAAAGTTGATATTAGCCTATTAATTATAAAAAGAACAAAAAGAATGAACTTTGCATGTAATTGGTTTACTTTAGAGTTCCATGTACATGAATAAGCTTTAATGGGCCTTGAAACCCTAATGTTAGTAATTGTGACTCTTAATGGCTTTAATTGTTCAAATTCATGAATAAAATTGAGATATGATGGTTCTAAGCTATTTCGAGTATAAAAGTTCCTAATTGTGGATAAATACCCTTAATATGATAATTAGGGTTTTCTAATGGATAAAGGTGGAATTAATGATAAAAATAGTTCATATGTGAATTAGACCATAATGAACTATGAGTTGTTAATCCGGAAGGAACCAAAGAT
Organism: Alisma plantago-aquatica; assembly: GCA_963693085.1. Classification (NCBI taxonomy): domain Eukaryota; kingdom Viridiplantae; phylum Streptophyta; class Magnoliopsida; order Alismatales; family Alismataceae; genus Alisma; species Alisma plantago-aquatica. Next base: position 912,535,850 of record OY856410.1, read on the forward strand.
GATAATTGGGCCTAATGATCGTGTCATGAATTAAAAGGATAAAAATGGTAGTTTTAATGTAAAAGAGGCATAATGGACTTAATTGATGTTTAATTGTTCCTTTAATCTGAAATTAAGGTTATATGTTTTTAAAAGGTAACCTTAATATCTTTCATGAAGAATAGATGAGATAATTAGGGTTTGTGAGTAATTGTATAAAATTAGGGTTTAAAATAATATAAATGAAGTGAAACCCTAATTGCAATGGAAACCCTAAAAGTGGACTAGAAACCCTAGGAAGCGAGCTAGGTTTAATAGATCTTGATGGCATGATCAATGATAGGAAATTATATGCATATTTCAGGATCTCTTTGTGTGCTTGCTTGCCTATTAGATTTCTTGCATTGATTGGATTAATTCTATCTCAAATCAGCCTGATAGGTATGTGGTTAATTATGGTTAATCACATTAGTTTCCCGAAGAGTTTCTCAGATGATTCATCGCATTGAATGCAACTTATTAGTTTGATAAGAACAGACCTCTTGTATGGTATGGTGATAAGCACACACCTCTTGGATGATACAGTGGTAAGCACACACCTCTTGGACGATATGGTGGTAAGCACACACCTCTTGCATGATATAGTGGTAAGCACACACCTCTTAGATGATATGGTGGTAAACACACACCTCTTGGACGATATGGTAGTAAGCATTAAAATATGAATCTTGCTAAAAAAAATGTGAGGAATCCATTAAAATATATTTAGAAGCTAATTCCTCTTGCAATTTGAAAAGTAGTGGAAGTTATCAACTTTAATGCTTTAATGTTTAAGAAACCCTATTTTGAGATGATTGATGTATTTAGAAGTGTTTTATGGATGATTAAAGTTGATATTAGCCTATTAATTATAAAATTGAGGATCCCTTATAGTTGAGTCTATAAAATTGAGTCTATAAAATTGAGGATCGTCTTATAGTTAACATCCCACCAGATCTTATCTTATTCTATCCTTGTGTTTGAGTATTTGGGATCCACTTTGCTCCTGCTTCTCTCCTACAAACATATAGTTGAGTCTATAAAATTGAGGATCGTCTTATAGTTAACATCCCACCAGATCTTATCTTATTCTATCCTTGTGTTTGAGTATTTGGGATCCACTTTGCTCCTGCTTCTCTCCTACAAACATCTCGTCGTCATCCATGCATTGGAAAAATGGTTGTTAGCGTAAGTGGCATGCATATTCTAATATACATATTACTGAAGAGATAAAAATTCTACAAATATCTTTGAACATTATAAAAATGCTACATACATAGTTAACATATAGTTGAGTCTATAAAATTGAGGATCGTCTTATAGTTAACATCCCACCAGATCTTATCTTATTCTATCCTTGTGTTTGAGTATTTGGGATCCACTTTGCTCCTGCTTCTCTCCTACAAACATCTCATCGTCAGCCATGCATTGGAAAAATGGTTGTTAGCGTAAGTGGCATGAGTATTCTAATATACATATTACTGAAGAGATAAAAATGCTACAAATATCTTTGAACATTATAAACATGAAACTAACATTAAAACTTTGTATACGATCTAAAACATAAATATATCTTCTTTCTTTAGCTTATCTCTTATCTTTTTACTTTATCTTTCTCTGGAGACCTGTACTCTGATACTTGGGTCTCACGACCTGCACTAAGGTACTTGAGTCACATAACTTGCACTCTAGGCCATGGTTATGTCTCTGAATTGGCCTGCACTCTGGTGCCTGGGCACATGACTTGCACAAAGGGCTTGAGTCATGTATCTCTTATCTTAATCTCTTCTACAAAACTTATAAATTAGATCATGCACATTCTATGAACTAAGACATCTTTTATTTACGAATTTTATCTAATTGTGGCCACCATTATACAATAAGTCCTCCTGTGTTGACACCGCAGTGTCTTTTATCGTGCAACACACCATCTGTTGGCACAACGTGCCCTCTGTTAACACTGAAGTGTCCTCTATGGTGCAACACACCTCTAAAAGGTGTGTTTGTAGGAGAGAAGCAGGAGCAAAGTGAATCCCAAATATTAAAACACAAGGATAGAATAAGATAAGATCTGGTGGGATGTTAACTATAAGACGATCCTCAATTTTATAGACTCAACTATATGTTTGTAGGAGAGAAGCAGGAGCAAAGTGGATCCCAAATACTCAAACACAAGGATAGAATAAGATAAGATCTGGTGGGATGTTAACTATAGCCAATATCGGGATGTAAATAAGCTTTGTAAGGGAGGTTGTGTCTGTCACCACTTCATTAAGATGATGTTGGTGAAGGGACCTCGCGAAGGTCAGGAAAAGGACCACAGTGTGTGCAGATGAAGTCACTTTGATCGTGCAATGGCCGAAAGAGAACCAGGGGCAACATGAGTCATGAGCTGATGCAAAGCATAATGACATGCAGTTCACTGTCAGAGAGTATGTGATCTAAGAGACTTGAGTCCTGGCTGCATGGTCCATTTGAGATGGATTAGTGGAGACGGTTGTGTTTAGCCTTACCCCTTAGGATAACATGATGAATAATGTGTTCCATGAGTCCGATCTAGAGCACAATGTGAGGTACTGTCACGGAACCGTTCTTACCCCAATCCCAATCCTACTGTCGAAACAGTAGAAAAAGGATTGAAGCGCCCGTCCCTGAGTGGCCCCGTAGGATCTAACACACTGGCATATACAATAAGAAATAAATAACTCAAAAACTAGATAATTAAAGAACAAACTAACCCAATATGGAGATTTCACCAATATATCTTTGTCATCAGAGTGTATGTAGAGTGCGGAAGCGATCAGTGTTCCAATTATATTGCCTAAAATCAAGAAAATCGAGACACAATCATGCAATTGCACGGTACGCTATCAAAATCAAGCAAAGCGGTTTATAACAAAATAGTATACTTGGCAGGACTTATATTCAAAAGAATAATAAGCAATTTGCAAAACCAACATTTATTCGACAAGTTTTTCAAGCAATTCAACTTTTATTACGAGTTCCCATTATGCTGTAATTCAAGAAGCATGCTTATATATTTTGTATGACTCTATTACCCCAATGCGATGGGGAAGGTCACTAGGCCCCTTTTCACCATAGGAACATAGGAAGCCAATGTACAAGTCCCACCTCCAAATGAGGGGGTTGTTGTACTCAATATCAACATTATCAACATTATCAATATCATCATCATTATCAATATACAGGCAGTCATAATGGGCATTCAATTTATGTTTTCATGTTTTTCAAAATATAATATAGAAAAACAGAAGACTAATCATAGGGAACAATAGCTCATCCAAATAACTAGCCAAGCATACGGTCAAGAGATACATAAAAGTATCTTCAATACAATCAAGGAGGAGTTATATAAGTAGCGTACCTTTCACCAAGATTTTGAGTATAATCAATATCCGATCAATAGGTCAACCCTTCGAGTCAGATCCTAAATCATCAAGATTGGATCAAGGGTCAAGATCATGATGTTTAGAATATCAGTTTTCAATATTCGGGATTAGGGTTATACTTTTCCTATGTCAACCTTAGGGTTGGGTCATTCACTTATAATCAACCAATATTTCAATATATCCAGCATTATTTCAAGTATACAATATATTCGAGTGTGAATGACTTACCTAGGTTTTCTAGGATTATATGTGTTAACCCTAATTTATGATCATTATCCAAGTCATCATCAAATCTTTAGATCATCATGTTGTTCTAACATCATTTGTATTCAAGATCATATTGGTGGGACAAAATTATATCAAGGGTTTTGCAAGATTAAGATCAATATCAAGATTTACTCATTATCCATTATAATTAAGATTCAATCAAAAATAGATCAAGATCACTAATGATTCATTTTCAATAGTCAGCTAGATCAGATCTAGATTCGTATTTTAGGATAATCATTAGAGTCAGATATAGGGGTTCAAAATATTAGACATCATTATTGTTCCATTTGATAAACTAAATAAGCAAGATATCAAATATAGGTATATCAACGAACACCATATGTAATATGGTCTCAAAAGTATTTTTAAGAGGTTAGTTGGATTTTTCTGATCAAGATAGACTATTTATTTGTAATTTTTGGAGTTCAGATGCATTAGATATGATTTAAGCAAGATCAGGCCGATTTATTCATTTTCGAGTAGAAAGGGAGGTAAAAATACCTTAATATGGAAAAACGAGGATCGTTGGATGTGCATGGAAAGGCCCAGATCGAGCCACATAGGCACAAACAATCGCTGGTTCAAGGGGCTAGTGAACTCGGTTCAGGTCTTCAATTTGGCTGGTTCACTCTCCTTGATTAGCTGGTTCAGTCTGGTTTGTTGGACCGGGTCCTTTCTCATCTGGACCAGCGGTTTGGGATTCCTGTCTCCCATCCGCGCAGAGTCTCCCACAAGTAATGATGGCAGGGTGGAGGGCTCGCCGGAGTGGAGGTGGTCCAGGAGTAGGAGGGAAGGACAGAGGAAGCGAGAGTGCCGACCGAGTTCGGCCTGGCCTTGCGAACTCAAAGGGAGTCTAGTACATGAGCGAGGAGGCGAGGAAGGAGAACGCCCAAAGGGCCATGTGCGGCGGCGTTGGTCTGGATAGCAGGAAGGTCGGGGAGAGAAAACAGAGGGTGTTGAGGCAATGTTAGTGTGCGAGGCTGAGCTCCAAGCAAGGTGAACTTGCTGCGGACCTTGAGGGGTCCTTTTATAGCATGAAGAGGTAGATTTTAGGGCTAACCGAGCCTGGGGTAGAGGCCATGGCCGCCGGAGTGGGAGGTGATATTTAGGGAGTCCTGTTGACGGCACAACAGAGCACAAACGCTGGTCAAACTAGGGTTGGTTGAGTACAAAATTGCGAGGGGAGCATTTTGGCTCGCTTAGATTTTTGAAACAACATCAAGAGCGGGAGATTGGCCATTAAGGCCGAGTTGTCTCATCCCCGCAATCAACGGGAGGTAGAAGACAGACACACGGCTGTTGGATCGAGGCCCTGATCCGTGGGTCTCAGATCTAAGGGTTGGGGTTCGCCCCCTCCTTTTGCAATGGATCAGTGACGTGGAAAAGTCCATAAAAAGGGCAATAAAAAGGCATTTTCAATGCATTAACTTCAAGAAATCGTAGTAATTCGTAGGAATGTCTAAATGTTCTCAAATTTGGACCAAAGCTTCACCAAAATGTGTAGAATATCTAGAAAAAGTTTGAGAACCAAATTATGAGGTTTGATAGATAAATTTGTTTATTTGTACAATGTGATGAATAAATCCAATTTGAAGTGTTATAATGTGTATAAAATCCACATTGGTCACCATATCTTGGATTTGAGTCTCAAAAATGATTATGAAGCCAATAAAATTTATTTGAGACCATGAGAGATTATAATGAGGTCAAAAGAATAATTATCTCATTATTTTGCTAAAAACCACTTTGTCACAGGTACCCCAAGCCATGTGCTGAGCCATGAACCTATTTAGCTTTATGAGAGGCTGAAATGTCCTGAGTCACCTGTGAGGGTACGATATGCCAAGGTGAGAGAGAACTCAGATGGAAGAATATGAGATGATGAAGGTTCTTGGGAAGCACCATGGAAAGGGTGAGGTCACATGGGAGCCATGATGGACATAGGAAAGGCTTATCCTATTTGTTTGTGTGCGTGGTGGAATTTTGTGGGCAAAATTCCTATAAGAGGGGAAGGATGTTACAACCCCAAATTTTGGGTTCTTTGGGTGAGAAATGGAATTTCTCCTATTACATATATTTGAACAAATAATGATATAATTTTATTTGAATAAAATATTTCATTTACAATAGCCTGATTGGTTGTTTTGTGGGCTTTATTGGCTATTGGGCCCAATAACAAGGATAAGACAAAAGGAACTCCATTATTAATAAGAGATGGAGAAAAGAAAGATGTAGAAACCTCTAGAAGGCAAAAGAATATAATCCAAAAGTGGATTTCATGCCTATTGGGTTCCTTGGGTTCCAAGGAGTCCAAATTTGCAAATATAATGAAACAAAAAAAGAAAAGATCAATTAAATATTTCTTTATTAAGAAAGAAATTGAAAACAATGATAAAATGTGGAAAATAAGTGGAAAGAGGTATAATTGAGTTATCTTTGGTGGATTTTTGTATCCATACGGTTCCTAATGTTAAAAGGAATTCGAATAAGGAAAATAAAAAGAGAGATAAAGAGAAATCCTCAAAAAAAGATATTTTAATAAAGAAATAAGTAAGATAATGAGAAATAATGGATATAGATGCATCTAGAAGGATAATGAGTATCCACTAAAAAGGATTTCGAAATATTAGAGTTTCTTGGGGTCCAAGGAGCCCCAATGGAGAAAAAAAAGAGAAAATACAAATAATACAAAATAAGAGGATAATGTGATGCATAATTAATGGATTTGGTGGCATTGTTAAAAAGGAGGTATTTTCTACTAAAAGAAAATATAAATTCATGCCAATGGATTAAAAGGCAAGCATAAAGAGAATAAGAGAGAGAATTTTCAAATTCCTAAATATCTAGTAAATATGGTTTATTAAGAATATAATTAGGAGAGAGAAGCTTGCTTCCTAATGAAGGAACTTGGGTTCCTATTGGGAAAAGAACTTATTAACTCATGGATGAACAACTTAGGGTGTGGATACCCTCCCCTATATAAAGAGTAGAGCCTCTGGTTCGAGTTCAAGAGAGATCCCACACAACTCTCTCTCTCTCTTCTTCTTGTTCTTTTCGTGCAAACCCTAGTCGAGAGTATAGTTCAATCCTGAGGACACCAAGGAGTGGTTTTGAAGTCTCGTCGGAGGCACAAAGCTCCCACGATGATATGAGATGATCGAACATTGTCTCCATGACCACAGTCGTCAAGTAGAGCCTGCAGAAGGCCGACGCCAAGGCTGCAGGTCGTACGCTTTCCCAACCCTAACCAGCCACATTGGTCATGAGATGGGTGGCGCCCCAAGTGTGGTGGGATGCAGCAGAGTTAGGGCCATGGTTGGTGGCAGTCGTCGGGCCCTGGGGAAGAGGGGACACACCCGCAATGTGCTACAGATCGGCGACGTCGCTAGGTTGCGCGAGGTTGAAGACAACCCTTTGGCCATTAGATGATTTTACCCCTCCGCGGGATGAAGGACCAGTGATTTATGTGAGGGTATAACCGTAATTCAGTTATGTTACCAAAACAAACAATGTTGCATGCAAGTGGTGATGTGGCGCTCAATGATTGGCCCAAGTAAGTAAATAATGCAAAATTCATATCCTTTTATTGGTAGCTCGGATGGATGCATATAAAATATGAATCTTGCTCAGAAAAATGTGAGGAATCCATTAAAAATATATTTAGAAGATAATTTCTATTACAATTCGAAAAATAGTGAAAGTTATCAACTTTAATGCTTTAATGTTTAAGAAACACTATTTTGAGACGATTAATGTATTTAGAAGGGTTTTATGGATGATTAAAGTTGATATTAGCCTTTTAATTATAAAAAGAACAAAAAGGATGAACTTTGCACGTAATTGGTTTACTTTAGAGTTCCATGTACATGAACGAGCTTTAATGGGCCTTGAAACCCTAATGTTAGTAATTGTGACTCTTAATGGTTTTAATTGTTCAAATTCATGAATAAAATTGAGATATGATGGTTCTAAGCTATTTTGAGTATAAAAGTTCCTAATTGTGGATAAATACCCTTAAAAGGTAATTAGGGTTTTCTAATGGATAAAGGTGGAATTAATGATAAAAAGAGTTCATATGTGAATTAGACCATAACAAACTATGAGTTGTTAATTCAGAAGGAACTAAAGATGATAATTGGGGCTAATGATCGTGTCATGAATTAAAAGGATAAAAATGGTAGTTTTAATGTAAAAGAGTCATAATTGACTTAAATGATGTTGAATTGTGCTTTTAATCTGAAATTAAGTTTATATGTTGTTAAAAGGTAACCTTAATATCTTTCGTGAAGAATAGATGAGATAATTAGGGTTTGTGAGTAATTGTATAAAATTAGGGTTTAAAATAGTATAAATGAAGTGGAACCCTAATTGCAATGGAAACCCTAAACGTGGACTAGAAACCCTAGGAAGCGAGCTAGGTTTAATAGATATTGATGGCATGATCAATGGTAGGAAATTGTATGCATATTTCAGGATCTCTTTGTGTGCTTTCTTGCCTATTAGATTTCTTGCATTGATTGGATTAATTCTATCTAGAATTAGCCTGATAGGTATGTGGTTAATTATGGTTAATCACATTAGTTTCCCAAAGAGTTTTCCGGATGATTCATTGCATTGAATGCAACTTATCAGTTTGTATGTTCATACTTGCAAATCATAAAGTCACTATGATTATCACAATAATAATAGAAGTGTGTATTCTCGCACCTACATGCCACCCTGATGGATGATGCCAAAGGTCAAGCCCAAGAGGGAAGACCAATGGGCACCATGAGTGGTGACCCTAGACACCAAGCTCAGGATTGAGAAGGTGGTATTTATGGAATGACAAATGGGCACTATGAGAGGTGACCCCAGGCACCAAGCTCGGGATTGAGAAGGTGGCCTTAAGTCATTGGCAAAAGAGAAACCTGAAAGGGGGTATGCCAGGGTTAGGACAAAAGCGGTGGACAATGTCACACTGAAAGCATAATTTGGCTTGTTAATTAACTTGGTTGTGATGTTTAGATTGTTAGCCATATTTGTGAAATTTTGGTTGTCCCCACATACCAGCATATTCATTTATGCTGACCAACATTTTATTTGTCAGCATTTTAGGTACAAGATTGAAAAGGACAAACAGTAAAGTGGCATATGTGGAATTAAATAAGAATTAAAGTACAAAGGAGGTTTAATTAGAATAGACTCCAGATGTGGATAGTAGTAGATATCCATGTTTTGGAAAAAGATATGCAAAATTTTGTTTTATACCAGATTTCAGTTTAGTTTGGTAGAATTTCATAATTATTACTGATTAATTGTTGAACCTTTGATCCTGTTAATTGGGATAATGGCTCTGATCTCTTCGTCTCCCTTAATTGGGGGTTACTGCGAGGCAGGGTCCTTATAGGAACCTTGCTCTAATATATGAGCATATGTGAGAAGTCTGTAGCAACCGCAAAACACCATGGATACAAAATTTGAGAGACAGATGAGAAAGAAGCATGGTGGTCAGCACCGACAACAAATCCAAACTGAGCAGAGTGGTCATCCAAGGAAAACCCTTCATAGACACCAACTCCTACCCGATCCCTATGAATGGGGAATCGATTATTGTGTGGTCTGATAGATGGATTTGTGGTGGTCCTCTCCTTGCTGAGACTTCCACAAAACCTATCTCGACAGACCTAATGGACTTAAAGGTCATGAGCATGGTTGACCTTGAGGATAGGTGAGATGAAGGCTTCATCAAGGATTGGTTCCCTAGGGACATCCAAGACAACATCAACAAACTTAAGCCCCCCTCCCCCATAGATGGGGATGACATTAGGGTATGGAATCTCACCCAATTAGGGAACTACACCACCAAGTCGACGTACAGAAAGCTGAGAGAAAGGAAGGATATAAGGACAGAGGGATGCTGGTCTAAGTTATGAAAACCTGATCTGTCTAGTCGCATTAAAACCTTTACCTGGCTGACTATACATGAAGCCCTACTAACCAATTGTAGAAGAGTCTGGTGTCATCTGGCCACTTGTAGCAGATTCCCCAGATGCCAGAAGAATGATGAGTCCATCCTCCATGCCCTGCGTGATTGTGAGTATGCACAGGAGGTTTGGGTACATAACCTCCTAGAGATGAGGTGCCTGAATGGTTCTTTAACACCGACAAAGCCAAGAGTTGGATTCAGGCTATACTGAACCAAGGGAAACCCTTCTACATGCGATGCTTGATAACATGCTGGAACATATGGAACTCTCGCAACAAACAAATCTTTGAGGGCATAAAGTTATTGACGGCGCAGACCGCCAACCTAATCCAGAAGGCGGAGGTTGTCCACGGTGCGGCTTTTCCTACACAAAAACTGGCTGTGGACACGAAAGACATACAGAGATGGAAGAGACTGATCCAGGGCACAATCAAATAAATACTGATGCGACGGTCAATCGTTATGGTGTGAACTGTGCAGTGGTCAGACGAGATGACCAAGGGCGCTAGGCTGGTGGCGCCATCTGCAAGCTTACCATTTCAGATGTAGTAGAGGCAGAAATAGATGACATTCTTCTCATGGTTGAGATTGCCGCTAGAAATACCCTAGAAGATGTAACAATTGAGTCTGATTCCCTTATAGCCATGAAGGTGCTAAATCAAGATACGAACGAGAATCCCAGGTACTGTAAATCTACCCGAAGATTTGGAAATCTGAGACGACAGGGGTGGAACCTGGTTTTCGCTCCCAGAGAATGTAACTCAGTGGCGGACGAGTTGGCAAGGAACTACCCCCAAAACAACTCTGCATACACTGCGTATGCCCACCCTCCTAAGGGTCTAATTAGTTTAATTCTTAAAGATTGTAATGGTAGTAGTACTACCATGTTTTTTTATTCCTATTTGATTAGTGATTGTACTCTGTCGATTGAGTTTGCTCACAAGGGGAGGGCAGGATGAATAAGATTGCCTCCCGACTTCAGAAAGACAATAATTACGTGAAGCTTTTATCTCTCCATCTATTATTAGCCTTCAGATTATACAATTGCGACACAACTCTAAGCTTCGTAAACTTAGTAGAACTTGTGTATAATGGTCTCTCAGCATCATACACATTGTTCCTAAACATGGATGGTGTATCGGTGTGCTCTATCACACAACTATCCATCATCTCATCAATGATGTCTATTGGAACCGATTCATTCAAATCTATGTCATCGACGACAATTTCTTCTTCCACACAATCACTGCTATCAACATCTACTAATTTTAGGTTTGAAATCTCTCCATGCCAGTACCATTCTGTATATCCTTGTACAATCCCATTGAACATGACATGACTTCTGAATTTCGTCACTAGTGCTGACTTTCAAGTTGTTACCACAATGCCTACATGGAGAATAGAACCTATCTCCAGGTTGTTTCCTCTGTTCCTTCACAAATATAATAAAATGATCAACACCGGTAATAAACTCTGGGGTGAATCAATTTGGAATGGACATTCATGATCTATCCATTCTATGATCAAAGAGAAAACAAGTGTATATTAGGGTTTAGGGATTACATATTAAGTTAAGGATTTACAGATAGATTAGATTTATTATTTTAGATTTTGGGATAAAGATTAGTGTTTAGCGTTAAAAGATTAGGGTTTAGGTTTAAAATATTAGGGTTAGTGTCTTATAATAAATGTGTGCACCACCTATCCCATTCTTAAACACCTAATCTCACTAGTAAGTGTATAATAAGTATTGGATTTTCAAGAAAATTTTGGCAAGATTTCCCCACAGTTCTCCAAGTACACTAATGTACATGGGCAAATGCCCACCAACATATGTACTTAGATAAAAAATGGGGAAGTGTTGATGAAATATCATGAAAATCGAATATACATTATACACTTACGTCGTAAGTGAAACACTTAAATAGTCCCAAATTGGGGACTATCCAAGATTTACTCCTAATGAGTAAATCTCAGACGGGTTTCTAGGCCAACAAAATACATGTATGTTTTTATTCCTATACCTACGATCCTAGTTTCATCCTTCATATCCTAGGTTTTATGTAACATCATTTAATTCAATTCATTCTTCTATTTGGATTAGTTAATCAATGGAGAAAGAAAACATTAATATTAATTAAGAGAACTAGATTAGGCACCTTGATTTGAGTTGATTTACAACAACAACATCTGGTAATCTGAATCATAACCTAGTCTAGGTACCATATTCGATAACATTGATTTCAATATCTCCAATGTACATGCATGCTCATCATCAAGGAATAAAATATTCACGACCTTGGGAGGGAGAGATGACCTAAGGTAAACTAGAAATTAAGGTTAACAAACTAGAAGGCAAATTACACTAACTAAGCTATAGCAATCCTAATTATATAACACTAATCAACACAAGAGAAATAAATGGTGTAAGGGAGTCTCTTACCTAGAAATAGGGGAAGCAACATGCACCTAATCTCACAGAGTGAGCGGCGGTGGCGCTACTTAGTAGCCCAAGGTCGACTGACGTCCTCCCAGAGCAAGCAGCAGCAGCGGTACAACTCAATAGCTCCTCAGCAGCGGTGATAGTGAGGAAGCCCAACGACAACCAAGGTGATGAGTAGCTACACAACTCCATTAGTGAGGAAGAGTGGAGGTCCCAACGACAACGACAAGGTGAGTGGAGGAAGACCAACGAAAATTGTGGTGGTGAGTGGAGGAAGACCAACAGAGTCGCCAAAATTGTGATAAACCCAGTGAAATCACGATGAAATAGAGAATGGGGAAGAGTCTATTTTACACGGGTGCCATTAAGTTTTCCATAATCGTCACTTGTTTAAAAAAACCAAAAACTAAGTATGTTTTATTCATCGGTTCCTAGTGATAAAAACTGACATCCATTTACATATACGAAATAAAAAATGTGATATGGCGTTAAGACCATAGTTGTCGGTTATGGAACAAAAACCAACGATGAAGGATCAAATTGGGGGGAAATATTTTTGCAGGGGACAAGGTGCGGAAACAACTAGTCATCATTTGTTAGTAAAAAACTGACGCCATAGGCCCATCCACATAAAAATTGTCTCACGAAGGGTGATTAGTCATCAGTTATATTACAGAGCTGACGAATAATGAGCAGATAAATTTTTCCGTGGGTACATGGCGCGGAACTTTTGTCGTTGGTTTTAGAAAAATATGACTCTGTTCTGAAACTTTTGGGGGCAATTATTTCCCTTGGAAAATTGTATTTTGTGGGTAACTTTAGATGTCAGTTTCTATGACAGCAAATCAACGTTAAAGTAAAAGTGGTACCTGTGACTTTTTCTTAAGCATCATGAGTTCACATACGGTGATGGTTGTCATAAAGAACTGACGTCATTGTGGCTTGGCGTCAGTGTATTTTGTGTAATTGACACCATAAAATGTGACGTTATAGGTCATTTCTATACTAGTGAATGGTGCTGAAAATGACACCAAACGAGGAAGAGAACTGAAGCAGCATGCCGCCCAAGCTAGGTTAAAGGTAGGGAAAGGTCATAATGGGGTTGGATAGGGCTAGGAAAGGGGATTTGTGACCTAGGGTTCAAGTATGAATCAAAGGGTTGACGGTTTTCTCAAGTTTTATCTATTTGAGAGGGATAAAATTTGCCGAAAGTCTATATATATTTCCACACAATAGTGTTGTCAGTCGAGTTTGAGATTTGGGAAACTCGACTAACACTGTTGTTTTTCTAGTCTGTGGGTCTGTTGTTGGCCGAGTTTCCCCATAGCAAACTTGTCTGATAAGAAAACCTTTCCAAAATATATGAAATTTAATTCTAGACCACTAGAGTGATATATAAGTTTATTTTTCTATCCTATCATGCATTTAGAACATATTAAGGCACTTTCCACTCATCATTGGCTACTATTTTGTGGTGAAATAAGCATAAAAAAATCCAAAAATAAGCAAAATAAGGCATCAAAACTAGGCATATGTAGAACTAACAAGCATAAGGTGAGCAATTTATGAGCAAGAACATATAGGTATGATAACATATAGCTAGAAGGCATAAAATTATCATCAAGAGCAATAATACGCATTGTGATTTAATGAAAATAAATTTCTGTCTAGCTAGAGGTTTAGTGAAGATGCCCACAAGTTGATTTATAGTGTCCACATGAGTGATATAGATATATTTCTTGGCAATGTTGTCATGGAGGAAGTGACAGCGAACCTCTATATTTTTGTCTCTACTATGCAATATAGGAATATAAAAAAGATTGATTACACTAGTATTATCATAAAAATAGGACAAGCATCATAATGAACATTAAAGTCTTAGAGAATTTGCTTCATCCATAGGACTTGGGCACAACAACTCCAAACTACAATGTACTCAACCTTCATAGTTTAAAGAGCCATTATGTCTTGTTTCTTAGAGAACCAAGAAACTAAGCACGGTCCTAGGAGGAAGCAAGTGCCACTTGTGCACTTTCTATCAATTAAGCGCCCCACATAGTCCGCATCACTATAAATAGTAAAAGTAAAGTCCTTTGACTTGGGATACCATAGTAAAACATTTTGGGTCTAGGTACCTTATAATCCTCTTAACTATTATAAGATGGGATTTTCTAGGACTTGATTGAAATCTAGCACACAATCCAACACTAAACATAATATCAGGTATAAAGGTAGTTAAATATAACAAGCTACCAATCATACCTCTATAGAGATTCTCATCTACCTTCTCACCTTCCTCATTTATATCAAGTTTGGTGGTGTTTCACATGGGAGCATCCATCGCTTTGGTGTTCTCCATCCCAGAGCATTCAATAAGAGTTCACTTCTATACTTGCCTTGGTTGATGAAGTTTCCTTCCTTTGTTTATTTGATTTGGAATTGAAGGAAAAAAGTAAGCTCCCCCATCATACTCATATAAAATTCACTATGCATAAGAGAAATAAACTCCTTGCAATGATCAAGATCAGTTTTGCCAAATATGATACCATCAAAATGCATTTTAATGATGAAAAGAATGCTAGACGTGTGTAACATACTAGATCTCAGGCCCTACCCTAGAAGTTGACATTTTGGACTTAGCCAAACAAGGTTGAAGTTTAGACCTAAATATATGTTTAGTATAACCCCAATGAGTGAATTCATTTATAGATCACCTTAATGTAACATACTAGATCTCGGACTCTACCCTAGAAGTTGACATTTTGGACTTAGCCAAACAAGGTTGAAGGTTAGACCTAAATAGATGTTTAGTATAACCCCAATGAGTTAATTCATGTATAGATCACCTTAATGTAACCTAATGTTCTAACATTAATCTTAGGTTTATAATGGATACATAAAATATGCCACATAACTCATTTTGGTGGTAATATGAAGATAAGGAACTTAATTGGATAAATAATTTAGACAATGGGCCGTTAATGGGCCATATGACATATCTTATAAAGAGAAGTCTCAAAAGTGGAAAAAACCTTCAAATTCAAAATCTACATATCAAAATTAGCCTACATGTCAAATTTCATCTAATTTTGACCACCTTGAAATATTAGGATAAGTTTAGGAGAGAGAAAATGAGTAAAAGGCATAAGTAATGAATAATGTGATTATATAACATTAAAATATGGAAATAATGGAAAATTCATATTCAACACATCAAAGATAACTTGTGGATGAAGTTTGATCCAATTTGGATGTTTATTGTGCAAGTTATGCAATTTTAGGTAAATTCTGGACTTTTTTGCAATTTACCCAATTGGGAGGTTTCTTTGCAAATTTTCACATGAATTATAATACTTATACATTCCCTTACCATTCTTGAGATTTTGAACCATAGGGTGCCTAGTTTCAACATGGTTTGAAGGTGTTTCTTTCCAAAGGCATTTTAGGGATTCCTCTCTTTATAAATGAGCTTATCTTTAGAAGCTATCAACCAATGGGGTTATTTCTTTGATTGGAGTCGTTTGTGATGGCCAATAAGTTTCCATAAATTGACATTTGATATTCAAGAAGTCTGTATGAGCTGTCCTCTTGCATGACCATAAAATCCCTAGGCTAAGGGCACATGCAAAGCTCCATGGACACCTCATGCTTGACTTCTTCCTTATCCATAAAGGTTTGCATGTCCATAGGCACCCTTAGTATTGGACACATGGAAGGTAACTTTGCACCTTGTGCTTGAATTCTTCCTTATCCATAAATTCTTGCATGTCCATGTACACCCTTATACCTAACACATGGAAAGTCTCATAGACACCTCATACTTGACCTCTTTCTTTATATAGCCATATCTACCCCTTCCCAACTCCCAATTTGAAAACTCTTCCTCTCCTTTATTTTCTCTAGCTTAGAGCATCATTCCTACTCTATTTTTCCTTGAAGGTTCTATCCCAAGGTAAAAGGAGGTTCCTACCTTAGTGAAGAAGGCTCCTAAGGTTCCTAATTTCTCTATTTAGGATTTCTTAAGCTCCTCCTTGGTGATTTTGACCAAAAATAGTAAGTATCCTCCTTTCCTTCCCTATTTTTATGTTGTTATTCTTCCTTCCACCTTACTCCAGGTCGAAATCATGGCCTACCATGGTGAAACCCCACATAGAACCCATAAACGCCTCATCTCCGTGTTCTTTTGTTTGGGTTTTTCACCTCTAATGTGGAGAAGGTGCTTCTTGCTCGAGATAGGAGCTTTGTTGGAGAAACCAACCTCTCTAAGCTTGGGAACCTTACTTATTGGACATGTCCACCTTCCCTAGAGGTTCTTTGGAGGACTATTCTTGGATCTAGGATTTACTTGGACTATTTAGACTCTAAAGTTGAGGTATGATGTATCCCCTATTCTTCTATGTTGAGCAATTCACATATACTTATTCATTCTCTTTTTCCTATGGACATTAGCCTATACACAATGTATTTTATTTTGAACATAATGGTTCATGTGAACTACCTTATTTGATATTGATCATGTGATCATGGATAATATTTTGAACTCTTATCTTATGCTTTGTTTGTGATGGAACTCTAAAAGATGACATGTGATGTCTTTTGCCCACTTATGAGGTGGATGTATATGTTGGTCACTTATGTGGTGACTAGTTTATATAGTCTGACTATACTTTCTACTTGCCTCTTACATTTAACATGCTATGTGATTCAATATTACTAGAGTAGTGTATTTGCATTCATAATTATGGCAAATGTGTTATTTCCTACTGAGCAGATGTGATATTTCCTACTCTTTTGGGATGGAAAGGAACCTCATACCCAGGGCAAGATGTGCAATTCTTGGCCAATGTTTTATATATTTGGGAGATTGGTAATATTCTTTTCTCTATCAGGTTTCAAGTTTATGAGACTTGGACAACTTTTTGTTTATATTGTTCTAGGTCTATGTTTATCTTACATGCATGCATGTTGATGATATGGGGTGTGTGTCCTAATTCTTTACATGTGCTTATGTGGCATAATCTTTATGTTTTATTAATGACATGTTATCATATAATGTCAATTCCTTTTCTCTTGATACCCATTTGGGTGGTCCTCATCCTTTCTATGAGAAGTCTTTTATATTTAATGTCCTTTATTCCATATATTGCTCAATTTCCTATTTAGTATGCACATACCAGCCTTTGTTGATGTCATCTATTTTCTCTTCTTGCTGGGGTATGCTTCCAAACCTAGGTGAAGGGCTTGGATGATAAGGCATAAAGTTTTGGACTAGCTTAAGGAGTTAAATCTTACAGGAAAATTTGTTATGGTTTAGATTTCCCTCCACTTAGATCCTTATGTTGTATCATACATGTAAACCCTTATGGGATATTATGATGTACTTTTGTAATCTTTTGTGAAAACTGAATATAGTCATTATTTTTATTATGCTGCTACACTTTGGTCTTTTGCATACCATTATAATAAATTTGGAAAATTTATACCTATTCCAACATAACTTTGAGTGTGTTTGGAATGGATGTTAATTCTTCAATTTTTTTTATTAAGGGGGTGATCCCGCCTCTTTACAATGTGTTTAAGAAAGAGGGTGGAATCAACTTTGCCCATGACATAGACATTGTCTAGAAAAAAGTTCTTAATTTCTCATACCAAGCTTTAGGGGCTTGTTTGGGTCCTTAGAGAGCTTATTGTAGCAAACAAACATGGTTAGGAAGCTTGTCATGTTCAAATACAGGAGGTTGAGCCACATAGACTTCAACCTGTATTCTATCATTTACAAACGTAATTTTAACATCCATTTGGTATAGCAAGAAATTTTTATAGCTAGCAAAGGAAAGTAACATTCTAATAGATTCAAGCCTTACAACAAAAGCATAAGTTTCATCAAATTTCATACCTTCCTATTGATTGTAGCCTTCAGGAACTAACCTTACTTTGTTCCTTACCAGTTCTCCTCTTTCATCGAACTTGTTGCAGTAGACCCACTTGGTGCCAATGATCTTCCCATCTTTTGGTGTTGGCACTAAGGTCAACACTTTGTACTTTTTAAACTGCTCTAGATCCTCTTGCATAGCTATGATCCATTCACTCATCTTTAAGAGCTTCTTTCATGTTATTTGGCTCAAATTGTGAGATGAAGGTTATGTTGACTTGTTCTTTGCTGAAAGTAGCCTGTGTCTTCATTGATTCAAAAGGATTGCCAATTATGAGCTATTTAGGATGATCTTTTGCAAATTGAGGAGTTTGATCCTTCTTTTCTTCTTCTTTCTCTTATTCATCCACTACTACCTCTTTTCCTTTGTCATTAATTTTGAGCTCTTTTAATTTAGGAATCACCTCATCTACAACATCATCATAAATACTATTCTTGGAAATAAAGAGACTAGTTTCAAAAAATTTAACATTGATATATTCTTCTAATTTAGACAATTCAATGTTAAACACTTTATATGCTCTACTAGTAGTGCTATAGACAATAAAGAAAGGCTTGTAAGATTTCACATCAAACTAGTCGAGAAGAATCCTTTATGTTAAAAAAAGGACAATAAAAACATGAAAGAAACTGATGGTGGGATTTCTACCACGCCATAAATCATAGGGGGTATACTTTAAGGAAGGATGAGTGAAAACCCCATTTTTTTACAAAACATTAAGTACTAACGACTTCGACACAAAACTTATTTGGAGTATCATACTCTAGAAGAATGGTCCTAGACAATTCCTATGAATATCTATTCTTTCTCTCTACTACCCAATTTTGTTGAGGTGTACAAGGGGAATAAAGTTGTGTGAATAACTGAATTCCACACAAAGCCTTTCAAACATATTATTTTCAAATTCTCCCCTCATGGTCACTATGGATATATACAATTTGGAAAGAAGCTTCATTTTCAACCCATTTGCAAAAAGTAGAGAAAACATCGAGAGTATAACTTTTTGAAACTAAGAAGAAAGTTCAAGTAAAGCAAGAGAAATTGTTGAAAATCATGAGGAAATATTAGCTACCACGAAGAATTTGAGTTCTCATTGGTCAAAATAGATCAATGTGAGAAGTTCAAGAGATCTTTTGGTACTAAGAACTCCTTCGGATTTAAAGGAGAATTTAGTTTGCTTTTCTTTTGTGTAAGGTTGGCATTCCTCATCCTTCTCAAAGTCCAATTTAAGAAGTCCTTTGACTAATTACTTTTTTCTCAACTTCTTCAATTGATGCATATTTATGTGACCAAGCCTACGGTGCCACAAAGATATATCACTTTTGTCAACAATAAGGCATTCACCAAGAATAGGCTTAAGAGAATCCAGAACAATAACTTAAAGATTTCCATTTCGAGTTCCCTTATATATGACATTGTAGGAGAGGGAATTTAGAAGCAAGTATTCAAGAGAAGTAAATAACATAAAATATCCATTATCACATAATTGACAAGCACTAATAATATTGTGATTTAGGCCATCCACAAGAAAAACATTATTGATGCATAGTGAATCACCCGCATCACCCTCACCTATAACTTTACCTTTGTTGTTGTCACCAAAAGTCACCAGTCCTCCTTTCTTCTTTCTGAAATTGCTGAAGTGGCTCATCTCACCTGTCATGTGCTTGGAGAAACTACTATCAACAATCCATTTTCCTTTTATCTACAAGAAAGGAAGATGTCAGTGCCCAATTCAAACCTTGGGATCTAACATTTGAACTGAATGTATGGCAGTCTAGTCATCTGATTTGTTGCGTGAATTGAGAACCTAAAGACTTTCATAATCAATTCAATCATCATTTAAGATCAAACTCCTCTTCTAGACGAATTCCTATGTGTGTGATGCTATAGGTCCCGTATTACTTTATCTTGGAGACGCCATTTCATCTTTGGGTTGGTCCCCTTCTCTTTGTAAGGATTATAAGTAGAATAATGATCATCACTCTTGCAATGTGCACAAACCATAGGTTTCATGGAACCAGATGACTCTCCATGAAATATAGGAGGTTCTTTTATCTTTTTCTTACCCTTTCCTTTACTTTTGGTATCTCCCTCATATTCCAAACCACTTTTACCAATTTGGTTTCATGCCAAGAAGATCAACAACATATGCTATTTTTCTGATAAGGAGGCTTATGGACAAGTATAGAGATAGTAAAAGACATCTTCATATGGTGTTTATTGATTTGAAAAAGGCTTATGATCAAGTACCCAGAGAAGTGTTGTAGATGATTTTGAAGAAAAAGGTTGTGCCAATCTAATACATAGACTTGATCAAAGACATGTATGATAGCTCTACTACACGTGTGAGGACTCTTGGAGGAGAGGCATAAACTTTTCCTATCATAGTTGGGGTACACCAAGGACCCACACTTAACCCATATCTATTAGTTCTTGTTATAGATGAGTTGACAAAGTATGTTCAGAATGATGTTCCTTGGTGTATGTTATTTGCTGATCATATTGTTTTGATTGATGAAACAAAAGATGGATTGAATGATAACGTTGAGTGTTGGAGAAAGACATTGGAATCAAATGGATTGATAATTAGCAGGAGAAAAAATGAGTATGTGCATTGCAACTTCAACCAATCTCACAATGTGAATAATGGAGCCAAGTTGGACAAAGTAGATATACCAAAATGTGATAAATTTCATTACTTGGGTTCTATTATTCAAATAGACGGGGATGTCCAAAATGATGTTTGTCACAAGATCACTACAAGATGGTTGAAATGAAGGAGTGCAAGTGGAGTTTTATGTGATCAGAAGATCCCTCTCCAGTTAAAAAGTAAGTTTTATAGAACAACTATACGACCAGCCATGCTCTATGGGAGTGAATGTTGGACAGTGAAGAAATAAGGCCTCAACAAGATGAGCGTGGATGAAATGCATATGCTGAGATGAATGTGTGGGAAGACAAGAAAAGATTGCTTGATAAATGACTATATCAGGAATAAAGTGGGGGTGGCGAGAATTGAGGACAAGTTGTGTGAGGGCCAACTCAGATGGTACAGACATGTCTACATATCGACAAATGTGCTATACAAAGCAATTCTATTGAGTCAAGCACAATAAATAGAAAAAGAGGAAGACCTAAATTAACATGGGATGAACTTATAAAGAGAGATTTTGAATCTCTACATCTCAACCAGAATATGGACCATTATAGAGCTAAATGGAAATGAAGGATAGTTGACCCCAACATAGTTGGGATTGAGGCTTAGATGATGATGATGATGATGATGATGAGAGTGATCTAGGAGTTCATTGAGGGACTTTTTCCCTTTGAGGAACTTTTGCAAGGAGTCTCTAAGCTTGTGGTTATCATCACTAAGAGTAATAATGGTAGAAGAAAGACTAGCCAGATCATCTTGAGCATGAAGCAAGTCAGCCTCTAGACAAAGGGTTTTAGTCAAGTAAGAATATCTCTCAAGAGTTATACTGGATACTTCATTATTTGGAAATAAAGGTCTAGAAGAAAGATCATTGACTTTAGAAAGCAATCTAAAATTTTCAAATCTAAGCAAAGTAAGCCCATCAAAATAGATTTGATTTTCACCTTAATGTTATCACAAGCATGTCTAAAATTATTGAATTTGACAACAAGTTTATCATTTTTAGTTGCAATTAAAACAAGATCGTTAAGGCAAGTTTGGTTTTATCTTTAAGACTATTGATGTTCTTAATATAAATATCGTTCTCTATCTCAACTTCATTGTATTGCAACTCAAGTTCAAGAAATAGACCTTGCAATGAATCCATACTATCAGGATTGACTTTCTCATTTTTCTCAAGGAGATCAATCATAGGATACAAGTCATAAATAATTTTTCCTAACATTTTCTTCTTAGATTTGCATTTGGAATAAGAGGAATGGGAAGCATTAATCATTTTAATGAGGAATTCTTTAGATAAATCATTCAATATTACATCACTTACCTCACTTACCTAATGTGTGTCTTCACTAGTTGAGGCCATGAGATAAAGGTGGCATTCTCCCTCATTAGAGATGGAATCACTAGAAGAAGACTCCTCCCATGCGGCATGGGCTGCATCTTTCTTCTTCTTTCCTTCTTGTCCTTCTTCTTGAAATTGCTTTCTTTCTTGTAGTCCTCCTTATTATAGATGTTTTCTGTTAGATCAAAGGGCTCTAGAGGGGGGTGAATAGAGTTAAAAACACTTCACACAAAATTTGTTAGACCTTCAAGTTACTTCAAGTAGGACTATTGCAAATATATAATTTGATGTTCTATCTAAATATACATAGCAAGGATGAGAGAGATTGAATAAGCACAAGAACAAGCTATGTATAGTGGTTCCAATCTCCAAACTAGGAAAACATCAATCCACTACCTAGAGAGGTCAATCTCTAGGATTTTTCAACCATCGCATACTTATAATCCATTATAAGACATACAATGAGACCTTCCTTTTGCAGGGTAAGGATACCTTCCCTTCCCTTTTAAGGACCAAAAGGATCCAATAAACCATACAAGGACTTACTGACCGGCCTAAATCACGCATCCTAAAATTGGAGGCAAATTTGAGGTAGTCGAGCTTTTACATTTATAACCCGAAACCTTCTAGGCCCCTGCAACTTTACTTACGGGGTCGAAGTAGATAGACGGGGTCAAACACAGGGACAAGGGTGGTAGTGTTGAGAACTCGGAATTGAAACGCTACACTCTGGCAGATACAAAGAGATAGTCAATTCCCCAAGGGGAAACATCAAGATGTCACAAACAAAAGAAAGAAAACTATCTCCAACTGGAGCTACAAGAAAGATTTAAGGATTTAGTCATTTAGCAGTTTTAGGGGTTTTCATGCAACAGAAACAGAAAGATAAAACTAGAGCTTAAAGCAAGGTATGAAGGATAAACTTTGGTAAAACAACCAGCAGGAGGAACATCCTGTACCCCTCCTCTCAGAGCGGATACCTCTAACCAAGCATCAACACCCCTCTCGAGGTTGCTAGACTTTAAGTTAGAGTGAAATGTTACTGAAGCAACTCCGATTCCGGGTACTCCCGTACTCCAGAATCAGACCAAACACTAGAGCCACAACACATCTCTCGAAGTTGTTGCGACGGGAAAACATGATTCGGTAGCTAAGCGAAACACGATCCAAACATGCAAGCTAGAGTCTAGATATTAAACATAGCAGGCATCCAACCATTGCACAAAACATAAAGTAGCAAGTAATTATGCTTTTCCATTTCCATAGACATTAAGGGTCTTAATTACATTGCATAAGTAAAGAATTAAATAACAGAAATAAAGATAGAGGTCGCCTTCTTGATGTAGAAGGATGAATGACTACAGCGGCTCTCCAGCCCGATACCAGTCAGGAGCCAAGCCCAATACAACAGTGTCGGGCGGCACACCACGACGGCCGATTGTATCGTTCAAGGACCCTGGCCGATACGCTCAAGTCGGGTGGCACCCTCTCGGGCGACACTCCATGACGGGCGGAGCGTATCAGGTTCGATATTGTGTCGGGCTAGGAGTGACGCATCTATGTCGGGCACTTGTGTCTCTCATCCACGTTGGCCGATATCGGCCTATAGTGTTGCCCGGGACGGTCCTAAGTGAACCATCCCCTCCCTCTCGGGATGGGGAAGAGCTCACCTAGAGTTGCCCGACACAAACACTCAGGCACGATACTTCTTCTCTCGTAGCTTCCTCCAAAGATTTGCTCAGGGTTCCGACTGTTCCCCTCTCCCCCCCTATCCGACCTGTCTTTTCGGCTTCCTATAGCTGCTATTTATAGGCAGCGGTTGGGGGAAGTTATGGTGCTTGAAGCGCCACGTGTCCTCCTTATTCGCGGGGTCGGTGGACGGCCGATACACATATCGCCCGACACATGGATGTCGGCTGTCGGTCACATGACGGGTGGCGCCTGCCGGTGGGTGGCCTGTGTCGCGCGACAAGCTTGCGTTGTCATGGGGAGCTCGGCTCCCTGTCGGGTAAAAGACATGTCGTCCGTCAGTTTCTTCTTGCTTGGCATCCCCGTGTTGCGTGTCGTTGTGTTGCGCTACCATGTCGGGCAGTGATCGTATCGGTCGTTAGGAAGGTCGATGCAGGCTGAACTTATTTGTGGGCCGAGATGGACTTATTGACGATAAATGGGTCAAAATAGGAGGAAAATACTTCAAAAGATGGAAATATTGAACTAAGAGCGTTGTTTGGCCAATTATTGCGAAAGTACATATAAAAGAGAGGAAAACAGTTTAAAAGGACAGTTTTGATAATAGAAAAACAGTCTAAAATATCACAAAATTTGGTGTTATCAACTCCCCCAAACTTAGCATTTTGTTTGTCCTCAATCAATATTTAAACTTTATTTAGCGATGCTTCTTCTTGCTCGGTTTAGCTTTCAGGCCAAGAGGTAAAACAAGTATCGTAATGCCTTTAGAGATAATGCTGCCCCACTTCAAACAAAAGACCTTGTGTTTCTTGCCTTATTATTTTAGTAAAAATTTTCTTTCTCTACAACTTCAACGAGACTTTGGTGTATGATTCCGAAGTTAGCTTCCACACCAAACAGCTTTATTTTTGGGGCAGAAAGTTGTGTGTTGGGTAGGCTAAGGCTTTTTGGGTTTTTCTTCTTGTTTCCCATCAGTCCATCCAGGTAAGGGTCCGTTAACGGGCAAGTGGTCCCTGCAGTCCAAGCCAGTTGGCTTTAGAGCAGTGATTTCACATCCTACGTACCACTGCCCCAGATCTACCATGCTTAAGATGAGTACTTTTGGAGAAACAAGTGTGTATATATATATTTTTCTTTTCTTTTATTGGGCACAACTCTCATGCTTTTATTCACTCTCATAAGGCTACTTTCTCTTTTTGGGATTTTTGTTAGGTAAGGGAAAACAAAAGAGATTTTTGCTGTTTGGGCAGCTTTTTCCTTCTCCATACTCGTCTCTTAGCTGTTTGCGAGATTATTATATTTTTTTCGAAATTTTGGCATGGATAGTCATAGTCTTTTGTTTGAGGCAGCATTATCAGAAAGATATAACAAAACTTGCATCTCGTTAAGCATAAAGAAAACAAACTTGGCAAGAAGGCGCATCATGTTTTTACTAATATAGCGACTTTGTACATATGTAGGGAGACAAAATAAGCATAATTTTTCAAAATTTTTGGTAAAATTGTATGAGAAAACATATGTATATGTACACATGATATAGGAAAGAACAAAAATCAGAGAATTTTCAAAAATTTTGTACCTCCCTCACTGGTACATGGTACCCCCCCAACTTACTCCACACTCTGTCCCAGAGTTGTGAAGTAGATAAGGTTGGGTAATGTTGATCCAGTGAGGGTTAGCCGATAAGTGCGCCTGCGTCAGATAGAAGCTCCCACACATATTCTCCTCTTTTGCTATGATAATCGATGTGGTGGAGCTAGTCAGGTGTTGCTTCATTTGCTATCCATTCCAGGACAAAGATGTCGCAGTCGTTAGATAGGGGTATCTGTTGTGGGCTGCAGTGGCAGAATTGGAGTTCATGCCATTTGCTTGCTTGCGTGTCCAGGAATGGTTGTATCATCTTTGCCACCTCGTCGTAGTATTTTCGAGATAAGCATTCGACAGATGTCAACGGTTCTGATGTACACAACACTGGATGGTTTTTGTTGATGTCCGAGTTGTTGTAAAAGATTCCTGCTCATTATCGAGTGTACATTGTCAGGAGCGTCCAATGGTTATAATGTAGGATGGGCAGAAAAATTTGGCAAGGGACCCCACTCACCAACTCTGCCAGAAAAGTGTCTTTGCTCATGTTTCATCGGCTAGGCAAATGTCATTGAATAGCATAGGATGAGCTATGTATGCATGTCCAAACCTTGACTGTAATATTTGGATGTAAGCAGCCACCACAGATACATCCAAGCATCCTCCTTCTTTTACCATGTCCTTTAAATCATCAATCAGGACTATGACATCGCCTGCCTTGTAAATGACATCTGTCGGGGTAGAATCTGTTAACTTTAGAAGGATTTCATTTACCTGCTCCTGTGTGAGCGTAGCGCACGAGAAGCGGTCGAAAGTTTTGATCAGCCCTTCGAGAGTTTCAGGCGAAGTAGGGTCTACCATCCCATGCACTTTCCGCAGGGTCTCCAACTGCTTGCCTGCACCGTAGGTGTCAGTTTCTATTTCTGCTTCTTTCTCTGGAGAGCTGCTGGATCGTGAAGATTCATCTTCTTGGTCGCTGTCCAGCAGCCTATCAGGTACCCCTGTGTCTCGGAAATAGCGTCCGTCTTTAATCAGCAGCATGGCGTATGTGCCCCTGCGGTGATAGAAACATGTGCCCCTAAGGGCCCCCAAGTTTCCAATTGTATTGAGCACCTCAATGGCACTTAAGATGACTAAGGCGCTGTTTCCGCTTCCCTCTTAAGCCTAGATGGGGAAGTCGTGAATAGAATAGAAGTTACAAATGCCGCCGTAGCATTTGGCTCCTTGCTTGATAGCTCGTAGAAGACGCAGCGGTAGAAGCCTCATATTTTTGTCCTCCGGGCGGCTGAAAGCATACCCGGAGTGCGGCACCTCGTTGTGGCTATAGTTCAGCAGCCGGATGTCATGGTTCCTTAGGTCTGCCATGCAGAGGAACCATATGTTGCGGTGCTTGTACGGTGCCAACACGAGGTTAGGGTTATGCTCGTCAATGTGTTGCATCATGTTGGCCACTGCAGTGGAGTCTTGTTCTCCCCACATCAGCCTTCTTGCCAAGGTCGGGGTGGCACTGTATATTTTCTTCCGACCTGTCCTGCTATTGATATTCTCTATTATTGCATTTTCAAGGACCCTAAACAGTCTTTTGCCGACGACGGCAGGCGAGCGGAACATGCTGTGGAGTGCTCCCCGTCATACGAAGAAGTAGCTGTCGCTCCAGACGACGTCTTCTTCATCTGCCTGCGATCTTAGGACCTTGTTCAGCAATTTCTGGTCTCTGATCATCAGGCAGCCGATGGCACTTCTGTCGAAGTGGGCCATCTCAAAGGAAGGTATCTCTGATGGCTCAGCGAACCTGTCTGCCATCGAGCGTCTTTTTCAGGGGAGGTGTCTTTCATTAGCTGCATACACGTCCTCTTTTCTCCCTCAGATTCATCAGACGAGTCTCCCCCGATGCTGATATCTTTGTTATCATCTTTAACTTCATCTAGGGGGACAGAGGGGTTTTCTTCTTCCAATCCTGGGGAGCTCTCCTATCCTGTTGGAGCTCCTTCAGCTGACCTTTGTTGCGTCCCTTCCTCGGGCGTTGAGGATCGCCCGCTGGAGGAGGAGGAGGACACAGTTCCCGATGGGTAAACTGACGAAGAAGGAGGAGACCCACGGCTGGGGGGTGACGGGGACCTTCTCGGCTGCCTTCGGCACGGATGGTCATCACTCCTGTCCAACCTCTCTTTGATCTTGTCGAGGCGTTGGAGAACTTGATGAAGCGTCAAATTCAAAGCCTCTAGTCCGCCGGGAAGGCGAGTCAGAGTCAACAACTCTCGTTCTTGGCTAGTCAGCATGTCTTGGAAAGAGGAAAACTTGCGGGTTAGGGAAATACAGATAGCTGAGTTGATATCCATTAACTCACACAAGTAGTCGAACTCGTGCCCGAGCATCTTTCTGAGCGACGGAGGAGTTCCAATGGGTGTCCCTTCCGTCCTTGCGACATCTTGCTCACACGCGGGTCTACCAGGCGAGGTAGAGTCTATCTGAATCGTCTACGATGCAGATGTCGTCGGTCGAGGCGACGGTGGTCTTTCAGCTGCTACCGTGTTTCCCTCTCATCGGGGTGGAGATGGCTGTGGTGTGGGCGGATGCTACTCCACCTCTACACCGTAGGCGAACTCTCCAGCTGCTACAAAAGGAGACTCTGGTGTCGGTGTCGGTGTCAATCGTGCGCCCTCGAGCTCCCTCTGAAGGATCGCAGCGAACACCTCATTACCGGTGTCCGGTTGCGGCTCTTCCTCTGCCTCTTCAGGCAATATAGGAATTTCGGGGGCTGCAGCTGTCTCTTCCATGGTATCTCCCGTAGTTTCTGTCTCAGTGACCTCAACTATCACCGGGTCTTCTTCAGCCATCAGAGTTGTTGTTGTGGTATTGGCTGGTATAGAAGGAGCGACGACAGTTCTTTTAGCAGCTGTCGTTGGGAGCTCTGGAATGATGGTGCGTTCGGCGCGGGTCGTCAAAGTTTTCCCCGCCTTGGGTCGAGAGGAATCAATTCTCCCCTCGTGGCTGCCCTTTCCTGAATTCTAGTTGTGGTGGCATAGGCTGCGTCTACCGCCAAGGCTTCAATCTCTGTGGTAGTGAAGACCAGCTTTTCTGCGTCGTAGGTGGTGCAACGAGGGAGCGGGAGTAGTATGTTCGTCCTTGAAAATTTTTAGAAGTAGTCCCTTCCCTCCTTCTTTACGATGCTAGTCCTCATCAGGTACTTGGTGTCGATCAGCTCATCGCCTTGCGTCCTTGAAAGGCTATGCGGCTCCTTAGGGTACCCGAGCCCTGCTGCAATCAAGTTGAGAATGCCACCCATACAATATTCCTTGGTGGCGTCCTTCATCGGGTGCAGTCTGTTCAGCAAGAATCACCTAAGGTTGATCACTCGACCCTCCATCATATGCCACATGACGTGGAGTTCTTCTGTGTAGATGTTGCTGGACTCATTCTTGCTGAACAACAAGCACACCACCAATTTGTGCACTATTCTCCAAAAATAGGAGTGCACTGCTACCACCTTTCTTCCCGGCTTGAATGATGATTCGCCGGTTAGCTTGTTGCAGAGGTCCACGAGATTGAACCCATCTCCCTCAGTGATTCTCTCACCGTTATCCATTAGATTTTTCTCCTCCTCGCTGGAAGAGAAGATCTTGTTCAGCAGCTTCTCGGAGATGGCGTGCTCCGAGTTGTAAAGTCGGGCCTGGAGTCTATCTGCTCCGCCGTATTCTTTTCTTTCTGCAGTAGAATTCTTCACCCGGCGGAGAGAAGACATGAACTCCTTCATGAGTCCAGTATAAGTGGAAGATTGGCTAAAGTAGATCTTTTTCAGCCCTATCACAGCGAGGACGCCTTTCAACCTCTCAAGGATTCCCAGCTCAGCAAACGAAGCTTCGTGGCAGAACCTGCTCGGCCGGTATACTTTTGTTGCTATCTCATCGTAACGACGAGCGTGCTCATCGTCTCTCGGCACGAACCTCCCAGGCGAGTATTCCAGAGGTTCTGCCGCTGCTGTCGGTGTTGGAGTTGGAGTTGGAGCCGCCACTTCTCCAACCCTAGCCCTCTTCTATGTTGTCGATGCCCCAACTGCTTCTGTATTTGGGCGTTTCTGCCTGGCAGTCGGTGCTTCAGCTGCTGTCTCGGGGTAGACCCTCCTGCCTTGCTTGTCAACAAGGACGGAGGTTTGCTTGATGTGGGCCATTCTATTAATTAACAAACAAAGTCCTTGGTCAATTAGATGTGTCTATGTTTTGAAGAAGTTAAACTCAATGCTCGATAAAGTATGTCCTGATACAGAAATGATCCACACCCTGTATCGGGCGATACGATGTTTTCAGCTCGAGCCCGACACGAGATATGGGTATCGCCCGTCACGTCGAGAGATCATACGTGCGATAAAGAAACAAGATGATATTGCAATAGATACGCGTCAGTTATGTCACCCGGCACGGGTGTGTTGGGCGATACAAGGCTGCTCAGCTCAGGAACCGCAAGACTGATAAGTTACTCATTCAAAAGGTAAAATCATGTCAGGCGGCATGGTCTGCCGGGAGATAAGGTCTGTCGGGCTATACCTTGCTGTGTTCTCAACTTCTGCGCGATACGGGAGTAGGGAGGTCTTGCTCGACACGGGAGCAAATGCACAAGGTCTTAGCATGACACGGGAGAGTAAAAAGCAGTAAGGCAAGTAGCCCGAGACGGTAAAAACTCGGCCCTTAATATAGCAATCTCAACCGGGGGTGAAACTTGGTAAATCCAGAGTGCGCGTCGGTCGTTGGGGTAACTCGTGCCAACTGCTCGATACGAGAGCACGCCGCCTAGGCATGCTAACCGACACAACCCTTGCAATCCCCGAGATTCCACTGCCCGATATGGGTGCGTTTAAGGCGCCGGTTGAGCTGCTGCCCAATACAACTTGAAAACATAGCGGTTTAAAAGTGGCTGATGAGTAAAACATCATTGGCCCAGGACTAAGATCCTGGCCTCAGATGGTATTACCCATCCCGGTCAATAAAACTAAGGCGGTGACCCATAAAATAGAAGATCCAACGCATGTGGCGCATGCACTGACTCGGGCCTTATTACAGTCCATAATGTTTGTAGTGTTTTTCATGCAGAAAAGTAAAAGTGTCCTAATCTAGGAATTCTAAAAAGGCATCTCAGGATGCCTCCCGAGAAGCGCTTCGTCTTCGGCTTCTTCCTGCATCTTCATTCTCCGCCTCTACGGTCATTGTCCTGTCTTCTTTGCTAGTTTAGTATTCGACGAAATCTTTCCCGATGGGTTCTTCACAATTTCGGCCAGTTGAGCTAGCTGATGGTCAATCTGGCATTGATGCGTCTGCATGTCCACTAGTTGTACCTACAATGAGTTCAAAACACCGGAATTTGATAGCGTAATTTGCGCCAGTTGGTTATTGATCGTATCCTACTTCTTAACAAAATCAAATAACTGGCCAATCACGTCTGCTTGGCCCGTGCCCTTGTCTTGTTCTCGGTTCGACCCTTGATACTTTCCCTGCACTTGGAAGTTTCCTTTAGTTGACTGGAACTGGTTGTTCTTGGCGTATTGACCAGCCCCCCTCTCTTCTCAAAAACTTGTGTCGGCTAGGACGAGATATGCAGCTGATGAGAGTTTTCAGCTGCATCTTTGTTGCCGTAGTTAAAGTCGGGGTGATCTGGCCTTTTGTAGTTCATGAAAGAGACATTTTCAGTCCTTTCATCTTCCAAGTCAGAATCACTGTCCACGTCTGGTCGGTTGTAGACGCAGTTGTCTACCCCATGTCCTCCTTCGCCGCACGTAACACATTTCATCACCTTCTCAACTGGCTTCTTGCCTTTCCCTCCAGCTTCTCGCAGTTGCTTAACATCAGTGGCAATTCTTTGTATCTGCGAGGTGATGGACTCCAGTGCCCTGGACTCAAGAGCGGACCCTTCACTTACCTTCTTGACCTGTCCTCTGTCAGATCGATCAAAATCAGTGACGGCCATCAGCTCGACCATATTCTTGATGATCCTTTTGGACTTGCTTGGTTTCTTTCCGAGGAAGTCACTGCCTGCTGCCGCATTTAGTGACACCCTTTCATCGGGATTCAGGCCATTATAAAAGGTGGTGACGAGGAAGCCCTTCTTATAATTATGATGGGGGAAATCCCTCTGGTATTCCTGGAATCTCTCCCAGGCGTCATGGAGGCTTTCATTCGGCTTTTGCATAAAAAAAGTTATTTTCTGCCTGTTTCTGACAGTTCTTTCAGTGGGGTAGAACTTGTTAACGAACGCGTCAGCCAAAGCTCCCCATCCGTTTAGAGATTGGTGAGGTAACCCAAGATACCATGACAGAGCTTTGTCCTCCAGGGAGAAAATAAAGCCCTTATAGTAAATCACCTCTTGGGGGACTCCCCTCATCTTTATGGTATCACATATATTTTTGAAAGCGTCCAGATGGTGGTATAGATTGTCGTTCTTAGAACTTCCCCTGAAGCTTTTATTCTGGATCATTGATATAACGGACAGTTTTAGCTCAAAATTTTCCGCGTTGAAATGGGGGACAACGACGGGGCATCGGGAGTTGTTGGCCTTCGTGGACGCCAACTCCCTTAGCATTTTCTCTTCTTCCTCTGAGTCGTTATTGTCGCTGGCGTCACGTCGTCATTCCTGACTATCATGATTTCTTCTGTGCCTCCGGTGGCGATGACGTCTATCGCGGCAATGTCCCTCCTCGTGCTCTCCTGATTCTGGATCTTCAGCGTTACCGTCGTACCGGTCGTCACCTTCGGGTGGCGGTGAGTCAGGCCTCCTCCCTTGGCGTTCGCCTCCAGAATGTTGGGGTTCGACGCGAGGAGGCATATTGGTGTTGGTGTTTGGCGGAATAGATCACCACACTTCAGAGTTCTTGAAATGGCACGAAAAATCAAGTCAGAAAATAGAATTATTATTTTGTGCAAAGAGTAATGATAATAAAATAACAAAAGAATGAAAATAGTGTTGTCAAACTCATTTCTAAGCTTGAGGCACGGGAGTGTAGTTAGTGGATTCAGATTTGTCAATAGTGCCATTTTGCCTTGTCCCCGGCAACGGCGCCAAAAAGTTGACCGACCTAAATCGTGCGTCCTAAAATTAGAGGCAGATTTGAGGTAGTCGCGCTTTTACATTTATAACCCGAAACCTTCTAGGCCCCCGCAACTTTTCTTACGGGGTCAAAGTAGATAGAAGGGGTCGAACACAGGGACAAGGGTGGTAGTGTTGAGAACTCAGAATTGACACGCTACACTTCGGCAGATACAAAAAGATAGTAAATTCCCCAAGGGGAAACATCAAGATGTTACAGACAAAAGAAAGAAAACTATCTCCAACTGGAGCTACAAGAAAGATTGAAGGTTTTAGTCATTTAGCAGTTTTTAGGGGTTTTCATGCAACAGAAACAGAAAGATAAAACTAGAGCTTAAAGCAAGGTGCGAAGGATAAACTTTGGTAAAACAAGCAGCAAGAGGAACATCCTGTACCCCTCCTCTCAGAGCGGATACCTCTAACCAAGCATCAACACCCCTCTCGAGGTTGCTGGACTTTAAGTTAGAGTGAAATGTTACTGAAGCAACTCCGATTCCGGGCACTCTCGTACTCCAGAATCAGCCCAAACACTAGAGCCACAACACATCTCTCGAAGTTGTTGCGACGGAAAAACACGATTCGGTAGCTAAGCGAAACGCGATCTAAACATGCAAGCTAGAGTCCAGATATTAAACATAGCAGTCATCCAAACATTGCACAAAACATAAAGTAGCAAGTAATTACGCTTTTCCATTTTCGCAGACATTAAGGGTCTTAATTACATTGCATAAGTAAAGAATTAAATAACAGAAATAAAGATAGAGGTCGCCTTCTTGATGTAGAAGGACAACTGACTATATCGGCTCTCCAACCCGATACCGGTCAGGAGCCAAGCCCGATACAACAATGTCAGGCGGTACACCCTCTCGGGCGGCACACCGTGATGGCCGATTGTATCATTCAAGGACCCTGGCCGATACGCTCCAGTCGGGCGGCACCCTCTCGGGCGGCACCCTCTCGGGCGGCACGCCATGACGGGCGGAGCGTATCGGGTTCGATATCGTGTCAGACTAGGAGTGACGCATCTATGTCGGGCACTTGTGTCGCTCATCCACGTTGGCCGATATCGGCCTGCAGTGTCGATCGAGACGGTCCTAAGTGAACCATCCCCTCCCTCTAGGGACGGGGAAGACCTCACCTAGAGTTGTCCGACACGAACACTTAGGCATGATACTTCTGCTCTCACAGCTTCCTCTGAAGATTTGCTCAGGGTTCCAAATGTTCCCCACTCCCCCCCTGTCCGACCTGTCTTTTCGGCTTCCTGTAGCTGCTATTTATAGGCAGTGGTTGGGGGAAGTTATGGTGCTTGAAGCGCCACGTGTCCTCCTTATTTGCGGGGTCGGTGGACGGCCGATACACATATCGCCCGACACATGGATGCCGGCTGTCGGTCACATGACGGGTGGCGCCTGCCGGTGGGTGGCCTGTGTCACGCGACAAGCTTGGGTTTTCGTGGTGAGCTCGGCTCCCAGTCGGGTAAAAGACGTGTCATCCGTCAGTTTCTTCTTGCTTGGCATCCCCGTGTCGCGCGTTATGGTGTTGCGCTACCCTTTCGGGCAGTGATCGTATCGATCATCAGGAAGGCCGATGCAGGTTGAACTTATTTGTGGGTCGGGACGGCCTTATTGACGATAAATGGGTCAAAATAGGAGGAAAATACTACAAAAGATGGAAATATTGAATTAAGAGTGTTGTTTGGCCAATTATTGTGAAAGTACATATAAAAGAAAGGAAAACAGTTTAAAAGGGCAGTTTTGATAACAGAAAACAGTCTAAAATATCACAAAATTTGGTGTTATCACTTACCTATCCTTCGATCTAGAGTATTCAACCTCTATATGGGCTTACCCACTCTTGCAAGCTACTGGACACCTTCACCAAGGAGCTTCCCTTCTTGCATCAGGTCTTCTACCTTGAAGGAATTACTCACTCTACTCAAGAATCTTCAGCCTTCACCTTCTCTATAACATCCCAAGATTTGAGGCCTCGAACAACATGATCTTAAAAGGAATGATTGAACTACCCATATCACCAAGGTGCACCTCCTTTTCCGAGAGCCCATCACTAAGAACTCCATAGTTAAGCGTGCTCAGCTTGGAGTAGTACTGGTATGGGTGACCTATCGGGAAGTTGATCCTGGCATGCACGTGAGTGAGGACAAAGCGCATAGTTAAGGCTAGTGGTGGTCTGTGGGGCCAGTTGTCATTTGTAAAACTCTACTAGAGCCTTGGGTAGTGGGCCCGAGCATTACAAATGGTATCAGAGCTATAACCCCTCCAGTAGGTGGGGCCCACATGGACATGGCATGCCAGTCTTGAGCGTGCGGTCCAGGCATGTAGGAAAGGGTTGTCCATGGTTGATGTAGCCACCCTTGCGTAGGTATTCTATGATTGAGGGCTGGGTGTCCATGGGCCATTGTGGGTCTGCACTGAAATGGGAAAGATATTATGAGGCCTTATAGTTGAGCCTTGACGAGGACGTCAAGAGCCTAAGTGGGGGAGATTGTAACATCCCATGATTTGAGGCCTCGAACAACATGATCTTAAAAGGAATGATTGGACTACCCATATCACCAAGGTGCACCTCCTTTTCCGGGAGCCCATCACTAAGAACTCCATAGTTAAGCGTGCTAAGCTTGGAGTAGTACTGGGATGGGTGACCTATTGGGAAGTTGATCTTGGCATACGCGTGAGTGAGGCCAAAGCACGTAGTTAAGGCTAGTGGTGGTCTGTGGGGCCGGTCGTCATTCCTGAAAGCCTTGGGTAGTGGGCCCTAGCGTTACATTCTCCTTCAACTTGGAGAAGCTTTGCACCTTCTCCTTCACCTTGGAAAAGCTTTCACCAACTTTGTACTTGAAGAAAGGGGTTGGGAAAGAAAATCATTGAGAGCTCTACAAGAGTACAATGGAGTAGCTCTCTCACACGTAGCCTATCTCACCCATATGGACATTTTGAAGTGTAAGAGAGAGAAAGGGGTTCTAGTGGACTAAATGCATTGGACTATAGCTAGGAGAATAGCATGAAGGAGCAAACCTAGAATGAAGTCCAAGGGGTTCTATTTATAGTTGGGTATGTCCACTAGTGTGTAGGAGAACTTAGGAATGATTTCTAGTTGTTTGGGGTGCTACAACAGATCTATTTTTTATCTTTACAACACTCCAATGGCTAGAATCACTTTTTCTACACACTATGTATAGTGAAGTCAGTCAAGTTTCCATATAGGGAACTCGGCCGATCGCACTGTAAAGAAAGTACATTTGAAGCATCAGTTGAGTTTATCCTAGATGAAACTCGGCCAATTGCTTAAATCTATTTTTCCAGTGTAGGAAGTCTGTCGAGTTTGCCCTGAGATAAACTCAACTGAACCTAGACATTCCCAAAATTCATCAAGGGTGTCATTTGAGTTTATCAAGGATGAAACTCGAACGATTAGATACTCTATGATGAATTTTAGAAATAGTCATTAGATTGGTTAAACGTTTGAATTAAGTGCTCTTGATTTTTTTTTCATCTTAGTTACAAGTCATCAATACAAATGATTACAAAAATTGTCCTAAGGGTTTAGGGGGTTTTCTAAGAAAGTGTGTTTGCATTTCTTTTGACTTGAATTTAGTCAAGATATGACTTCATTGAAGTCATCCTTTTCATGTACCCAGTACCTAAAATCGATATCAAATAGACATATTAGATACATATTAATATAATGGTCAAGTCATCATCAAAATATGGATAATGTATAACACTTAGGTCAACATTCTCCCCCTTTTTTATGATGACAAACCTTCCTCAACATATTAAAAAGGATATGTAAATGAAAACTTCTACCTTGTGAATTGTAAGGGGATACATGAATGAACAATTGTAATTTTCTCCCCCTTAATTCGTACTTACCATTTTGCTCAACTTTTCTTGTATGGTTAGTACCTACAAAAATATAACCATAGCACATATATACCATTGAGTCCTCTTACAAGTCATATGATATTTAAGATAAAATACTAGAAAAGGATCACAAGGCAATATGGTTGAGCTCACTTCTCCCCCCTTTTCATATCAAAAAGGTAGGGGGTAGAAGATCTATAAAACACATCTTATCCATAGACACAAACTACACAAGAAACCACCAAGAAAGCACCAAATAGAGACAAAAATAGAGAGAATAAGCAATCTTGACTCATAATCAAAATATGGAGCCACATACTAAGAACTCATTAGATGTAACCAAACAAAGAGTTAAGGTACATACAATTTAGATTACAACACCAGATTTGTCCTCTCAATATGAAAAGTACAAGCTAGTGAGAAACAACAAGATATAAAAATATTATGCCTCAGATACAATGCCCAAATGTTTAATACATGATAGTCTTCAAAAAGAGATGAATAAAAACCTGACAAAGTAAAGAATTAAACATTTAGGCCATCTATGTCATGTGGGTCATCGTCAGCTTCATCATTCTATGGTTGGTAATCCTCATCCCCATTAGAAGGTGCATCCATGGCAGTGGGTGTAGAACTCAGCATCATCACCATCAAAAGAGACATCGTCACCATTATCACCAACATCCTCAACATACTCATCCTCAACATCATGATATGAAATCTACGCATCCTCTCAAGAGATAAAAGAGCGAGTGGTAGGGCACTTGGCATGCTGTACAGCCCAAGACATACCACATGCATGTAATACATTGACTTGCTCAAAACTGGGTGTTGAAACCCCGTCAAAACTAGCAAGCTGGGGGCAGCAGGGCCAACAGGAAGAGCCAAAGGCTCAGAGGCAATAGAGGCATGTATACCATCAGAGATAGGGGTACAACAGAAGAAGGAGGTGGAGGGTCCAGTTAGAACTGACTATATGCATACAAAGCATATTCAGCACCTGGGTAGGACTGGAAGGTGGGGTAGGAATGGATGTAGGATAAGTTGATGGTAGACATGATTTGAACTAAATCCTGGTGGATGTGGTCCTGAACTTGAAGGTTATACGCCAGTTGGTGTATCATATATCCCATAAGGGCATCATTTGACACCAAAAACGATGCACAATCAGGTCTGGGTGGTGGTGGAGGAGCCTGGGTGGATGTGGAAGCACTTGGTATAGTAGAGGAGGTAGGGTGGAAGGACTTCTTGATAGTGGTTTCACTGATATAATTACTTTTTCTACTAGGTTTGTAGCCAAGATCATGGAAAGATATTTTTTATAATGGCAAGCAAACAAACCACACATCAAGTTAGGATAAGGGAGACGAGTACCATTGGTGTTCTTCCCTGAGTCAAACCAGGTCATTTGGTGAAGAATATAACAAACCCACTTGACTCTGACATCATTCAACAATCAGTACATGATCATAGAGGTATTATCTATAATATTCATTTGATTTCACTTTGGATAGATATTGTGGTTGATTACTAATGTGATTAGATGTGTCTTGATGTATAGGGATGAGATGGGTAGGATGGATTTCTTCCTATATGGGACATCATGTTTCTTCAAAAACTTATGGATATCTGGAAAGGTAAGCACAAGGTCAAAGCTTTTATAGAAATCCTCAAGGTCAAGCAAGTCATGGGAGCTAGGATAGGAAGACATCCATGGACCGAGGAAGTCGGTACCATTGAAATAGGTATTCAATGAATCCTTAGGGATTGTAATCTTAGTAATGACAATCATGGAAGCCAAGATGACTTGGGTGTTAGGTGGTGGAATGAGGGTTTTGTAGTTCCACATTAGATTGACATGAAATTCATAGACTACTTTTGTGCTAGTCATGGAATTGGTGAAGCACAAGTGCTTTACACACCAATCACTGAGATGATGTTCTTTGAAGACCTAAACAATCTCTTTTATCACCTCACTTGTTGCAAAATGAGATTCAAACAAGGTATGGAAAGGAAAAGGAGTTCTAGGAAGAAAATCCTTATACCTATTCACATCTTGAGAGGAGATAAAAGAAGTGTCATTGAAAGAGACGTGCCTAGGGTTAGTGGAGGAGGATGAAACTTTAGCTGGTCTGATGCGTTTCCTATGGTTGGAAGCCATGGAGGTCAGATGGAGAGAAGAAGACCATCAACGAGGAGAAAAATGCAAGGAGGAGGCTACCTAACCTCCTAGGTTAAGATTGGGAGAGGCAAAGAGGGTTGATTTGGGATGGAGGATGGTAGGAGAAGGTTTGGGTTAGCACGAGGTTGGAGGAAGAACACAAGGGAGTAGCTATCAGTCGACTTTCTCTAGTTGAGAGGGAGAAAATTTGGCCGATGGCATATATATTTTCAGTCCAACAACAATTTTTGGTCGAGTTAAGGTTGTGGGAAACTCGACAGAACCTGTGGTTTAGTTAAGTCCTCAACTAGTGATCGATCAGGTTTCTCCCTGAAACAACTCAGTCGATCGGTCAGTCTGACCAAAAGATAAGAAGTTCAATTCTAAGCCATTAGAGTGCTATTTAAATTTATTTTTGTAGCCTATCATGTGTTTTGAACATAATGAGGCACATATCACTCATCATTGGCCACTATTTTGTGGTCAAATAAGCATTTGTAAATAAATAGCCAAAGATAAGTAAAACAAGGCATGAAAATAAGGAAAATATAGCACTTTCAACTAAGAGATAAGCAATATATAGGAGCAAGAACATATAGGTGTAGGAACAACTACCTAGAAGGCATATCAACATCATCAAGAGTAATTATAAGCAATTTTGATCTATTAAAAGTAAATTGCTCTCTGGCTAGTAGTTTTGTGAAAATATCTACAACTTGATTCTCTATGTCCACAAGCGTGATATAAATATCCTTTTTGGCAATGTGGACACAAAGGAAGTGGTGGAATACCTCTATATGTTTGGCTCTACTATTTAATATAGTATTATAAAAAAGATTGATTGCACTAATATTATCACAATAGATAGTGGAAGCATCAAAATGAATGTTAAAGTCTTGAAGCATTTGCTTCATCCTTAAGACTTGGGAACAACAACTTCCAGCTACAATGTATTCAACCTTGGTAGTTGAAAGAGACATTATGCTTTGTTTCTTAGAGAATCAAGAAATCAAGCACATTCCTAGTAATAAGCAAGTGCCACTTGTGCACTTTCTATCAATCAAGCATCCTGCATAATCCAAATCACTATAGGCAATAAGAGTAAAGTCCCTTGACTTGGGATACCATAGTCTAAAATTTTGAGTTTTAGCTAGATACCTCAAAATCCTCTTAATTGTTATGAGATGGAATTTCCTATCACTTGATTGAAATAGAGCACACAAGTCAACACTAAACATTATGTCAGTTCAAGAGGTAGTTAAACAAAGTAAGCTACCAATCACATATCTATAGAGCTTCTCATCCACTTTCTCACCTTGCTCACCTCTGTCAAGTTTGGTGGTGTTTGACATGGGGGTGTCCATTGGCTTGGTGTTCTCCATCCTATATTGATTCAAGAGTTCACTTGTATACTTTCCTTGGATGATGAAGTTTCATTCCTGTGTTTGTTTGATTTGAAATCCAAGAGAGAAACTAAGCTCCCCCATCATTCTCATGTCGAAATCACTCTGTATAAGAGAGCTAAACTCCTTGCAAAGACCAAGATCAGTTTGTCTAAAAATGATATCATGAACATAAATTTGAATAATCAAAAATTTTCTAGAAGTGTGTTTTAGAAAAAGGGTAGAGTCAACTTTTCCCATGATATGGCCATTGTCTAGAAAAAAATTCTATAATTTTTCATACCAAGCTCCAGGGGATTGCTTGAGTTCATGAGAAGCATTTTGCAACAAATAAACATGGTTAGGAAGCCTATCATGTTCAAAGCGGGGAGGCTGAGCCACATAGACTTCCTCCTCAATTTTACCACTCAAAAACACACTTTTAACATCCATTTTGTAAAGCAAGAAATTCTTATAGCTAGGAAAGGCAAGTAAGATTCTAATGGATTCAAGTCTAGCAACAAGAGCCTAAGTTTCATCAAAATCAATACCATCCTGCTGATTATAGCCTTGAGCAACTAACCTTTCTTTGTTTTTTACCACTTTTCCACTTTCATCTAGCTTGTTGCGGTTGACCCATTTGGTGCCACTGATATTCCTATCATTTGGTCTTGGCACTAAGGTTCACACTTTGTTCTTTTCGAATTACTCTAATTCTTCTTGAATAGATAGGATCCATTCATCATCTTTAATAGCTTCTGTAATGTCCTTAGGCTAAAGTTGTAAGATGAAGGTGTTGTCAACTTGTTCTTTGTTGAGTGCAGCCCGTGTCTTCACCCTTTTAAAAATATTACCTATGACAATCTCTTTAGGATGATGTTTCACAAAGCAGGGAGTTGGATCCTTCTTTTCTTCTTCTTTCTCTTCTTCATTTACTACCATCAACAATGTTGAGCTCTTACAAGTGAGGAATCACCTCATCTACAACATCACCAGTTACAATATTCTTGGAGATAGAGGGGTTAGTTTCAATAAATTTAACATTGATAGATTCTTCTACTTTAAGACAATTCAATGTTAAACACTCTATAAGTCTTTCTAGTAGTGCTATAGCCAAGAAAGAAAGTTGTGTAAGATTTCACATCAAAACTGTTGAGAGAATCCTTGGTGTTCAAAACAAAACAAGGACAACTAAAAACATGAAAGAAATCAATAGAGGGCTTTCTACCATGCCAAATCTCATAGGGGTTTTTATCTAAAGATGGATGAGTGAAAATTTGATTTTGCACAAAATGTGAGGTGCTAAGCTTCGTCCCAAAATTTATTAGGAGTGTCATACTCTAAAAGTATGATCCTAGACATTTCTTGTAGTGACCTTTTCTTTCTTTCTACAACCCCAATTTTTTGAGGTGTACGAGGGGAAGAAAAGTTGTGCTTGTAATAGGATTCCTAACAAAAGTGTTCAAACAAGTCATTTTCAAATCCTCCCCCATGGTCATTATGGATAGAGACCATCCATCAAGAAGCTTTGTTTTCAACACATTTCCAAAAAATTGAGAAAACATCGAGAGTATCACTTTTTGAAACAAGAAAGAAGGTCCGAGTATAGCGAGAAAAGCCATCGACTATCAAAAGGCAATATTTTCTACCATGAAGTGATTAAGTTCTCATACATCCAAATAGATCAATATGAAGAAGTTTAAGAGATCTTTTGGTACTAAGGACTCCTTTGGATTTAAATGTGGATTTGGTTTGCTTTCCTTGTGTGCAAGGTTGGCATCATCCTTCTCCAAATCCAATTTAGGAAGTCCCTTGACCAATTCCTTTTTGCTCAAATTCTTCAACTGATGCATATTTACATGACCAATCTTATGATGCCACAAAGATATATCATTCTTGTCAACAACTATGCATCACAATATGCTTAAGAGAATCAAGAACAATAACATAAAGATTTCCATTTCTAGTTCCCTTATATACAACATTGTAGCAGAGGGAATCTAGAGGCAAGCATTCAAGTGAGGTAAAAAGAACAAGATAAACGTTATCACATAATTGACTATCACTAATTAAATTGTGATGTAGTCCATCCACAATAATAACATTCTTTATGTGTAGTGAATCACCTACATCACCCTCACCTCACTTTATCATTGTTGTTGTCACCAAAAGCCATTGATCCTCCTTTCTTCTTTGTGAAGTTGTTGAAATGGCTTATCTCACTGGTCATATGCTTGGA
Organism: Alisma plantago-aquatica; assembly: GCA_963693085.1. Classification (NCBI taxonomy): domain Eukaryota; kingdom Viridiplantae; phylum Streptophyta; class Magnoliopsida; order Alismatales; family Alismataceae; genus Alisma; species Alisma plantago-aquatica. The sequence continues at coordinate 912,577,900 of OY856410.1, forward strand.
GCAACAACTATCAACAATCCAGTTTCCTTTTACCTACAAGAAAGGAAGATGTCGGTGCCCAACTCAAACCTTGGAATTTGGAGTTAGCTTGGGGACCCATTTTATCTTTGGGTTGGTCCCCTTTTCCTTGTAAGGACAATAAGTAGAGTAATGGTCATCACTCTTGCAATGTACACAAACAATAGGGTTCGTAGAGATGGAAGACTCCCCATAGAAGATAGGAAGTCCCTTGATCTTTTTCTTACCCTTATCTTTACTCTTTCTCTTTGGATCTCCCTCATATCCTGAACCACTTTTAACACTATGTTTGGTAGAGTGATCTAGTACTTCATTGAGGGACTTTTTCCCTTTGAGGAATTTCTACAAGGAATCTCTAAGGCTATCATTATCATCACTAAGAGTAATGATAGTATAAGAAAAACTAGCTAAATCATCTTGAGCATGAAGTAGGAGAGGGCTTTAGTATGATAAGAATCTCTCTCACGAGTAATGCTAGATACCTCTTTACTAGGAAATAAAGGTCTAGAAGAAAGACCATTTACTTGAGAAAGCAATCTAGCATTTCTAGTTCTAAGCATGATAAGTCTATCAAGATAGATTCTATTTTCATCTTTAATAGCATCACAAGCAAGTCCAAATCATCATTTTTAGTTCTAAGTAAGAAAACTCATTAAGGCGGGTTTGGTTTTCCTCCTTAATACTATTTATGATCTTAAGGTAGATACCATTCTCTACATCAACTCCATTGTATTGGAGTTCAAATATAGCAATGTATTAGCTAGGCCATTATTGTTAATATTAGCACAAATTTAAAGAAGACATTGAATTCACCGCTTCACCCTTACTCTCCTCATTTACCCTGTGGGTAAGAGGGTAAGGGTACAAGGTGGATAAGCATATTGGTGGAGTGGGGAATTACCCATACCCTTACCCACCAAGTGTGGTGGGTAAGGGTAAGGCTAAGGGTAAGACCATACCCTCCCAATACACTCCCCATTGACAGCCCCATACGTCATGGAACTCAAGTTCCAACAAATATTTTAAACCAATCGTGAAAAACTACTTCAGGAACTCTAGTTCATATGTTTTTCAGACCAGTTACAACAAACCAATCAGACCCTAAACCAAACTCATCCGATAGCACTATGCGACAAAGAAAATTTAAAGTATTGGTCGAGTTTATCCTAGATGAAACTCGACGAAGACTTAAATTTGGATGAAACTCGACAAATACTTAAATTTGATTTACACCGTGCAAGGTGTTGATCGAGTTTGTCCTGAGTAAACTTGGCCGATCATGGAAATTTTCAAAATCCATCAAAAGTTTCGGTCAAGTTTAAGAAGATGAATCTTGACTGATAAAACTCCCTGTAATGAATTTTGGAAATTTCCATTTGAGTGCTTAAGTATTCATTTTAAGTGTACATGATTTGGTCTCATCTTTATTACAAGTCATTACATCAATACAAATGATTAAAATTATCTTAATGATTTTAGGGCATATTTCACAAATGCATTTACATTAACTTTGACTTGTATTTGGTCAAGCCAGGGTTTGATTGAATTGATCTTTTTCATGTACCTAATTTCTGAAATGAATCTCAAATAGATATATTAGATACATATGAATGGAATCGTTAAGTCATCATCAATATATGGACAATGTATAACTGTGATGTCAACTTAGAGTTGTTGAGATACATGTTTTGATTGAATCCAAGAGATTCTTTCAATATATTTTCTTTAAAAAAAAACTTATTTGACTTGCTAAAATTTACTCTAGAAATTTCTCTGATTATTATCATGTGATTTTGAAAGATCTCTTGGAACATATATTCATATTGTAGAAGAAAGTCTAAATTTACAAATTGCAATGATCTTACAAGCCTTGTTGTAAAGATGGTACAAACTAAAGAATATTTAGGTTTTCCATTAGTATCTAAACTAAAGAATATTTAGGTTTTCTATTAGTATCTGTCTTATAAAACTAGCATTAATACTATTAGAGGAAACATCAGCAGTTGAAAGAGCATTTCAATTGCAATGAACATTGTCAAGAGTGAACTGTGTGATAAGACAACTAATGACTGATTAAATGACTTGGTAGTGTGTTACATAAATGTTTTGACTGATCTATATGAGGGGATATCAACACCTAGACCATTCTATGTCTTGATTTTTGACTGGGGTAGAGAAAACCATGTATGTGTGGATCTAGCAAGAGTTTCCTCTTGGGTGGGCATAAAAGTTGGAGATTACTGTGAATCATGTTGTCCTTAAAGACACCTGAGCAAAAATGGTCAAGTATGAAAAAGTGTGTCTTGACATAAAATAGTTTTACACCATTCGTCTTTGATAATTTTGATTTATTAGTACCACAGACTGTGAAGCTTTTCGAAAAAGAGTACTAAAAGTTATGCATAGTAATTCATGACCCTCATGACCTTTTTTGTTGACGAAATGACCCCTATGACTATGTATGTAATTTTTCAAAACTCGAATTAAGCTATTCAGAAAATACTGGCGACATAATTTATTTCTTGTGGTTTTATTTCCTTGTATTAGAATTTCCAATTGAAGGAAGTGCGATGATAAACAAGAAAAGGAATATCTTAGTAATGACAAAAAAGAGTATAGAGATCACAAAAGAGATAATGCCACAGAACTCTGAGAAAAATGTATTTCAGACAGGGTGAGACCTGATTGGGAATGAACGACGGATGGACAGGGGGACATGGGGTGCATATGAGATTATATGAGTGGATCCAGACATGTTTCCGGCTACACCCACTTCTGTTGAACTTCTTTAATAATCATCCACTCTGTCATCATCATTAGCCATATCACAAAGTTCCCAAAATCCATCAAGAGTTTTGGTCAAGTTTATCAAATATGAAACTTGACCGATAAAACTCCCTATAATGAATTTTGGAAATTGCCATTTGAGTGCTTGTTGTGTGTATTTCATATTGACTTTTTGCACATTCTCACATACAAATTCAGTTCATTTTGTCTCCATTTAGCCTCTATTCATATTCATCTTGCCACATTTGTAGCTATTTTTCTTATCACATGATGTTGATTGCAGACATGTATTGAAAAGGTCAAATTAGAGATAGCCCAACTCAAATCTGACCCCAATGGGACTTCTCCACATTTTGCAACTGATTTAGAGCCACATATTGAGGAAATAACAACGAACACGGCATATTCCCTAAGAGATATGACATGTACCTTCATAGAAAACCTCACCAGACAAAGTACACATCATTTATTATGACACACACAACGTCTGTGTTTCCAACAACCCCTAGCTTAGAACAAAGAAGCGGCGACACGATGTGTTCCCCTGAGAACACGTCGTGTTCCTAGGATATGAAGGCCGACTACATTTTTCTGCCAATGCACACAACATGTATTTATTCAAACATGACGTGTACCTTTCACTTGAATCGACTCTAGGAAGCCATCACATGGTGTGTCTATACTCGACAGACCGTGTTCTTCACTACAACATCAATACTCAATGGGATCAAATGACAAGACACGACGTGTCCTCCAAAAGACACGTCGTGTCATTATTAGTTTCTGCAAAACTGAAAATGAACGTCCCTCATTTTGAAAGAGAAATGCAACACAATGGGCAGTTATCCTGGGTGATTTTGAAGTGTCTTTCATCCAAGAGAAGTTACGGAGCTTAGGAGGGCGATTTTGGGGTGGAAGAAGGTGGTTTCTTACAAGAGAACATCAATTCTACCTTTTTTCTTCTCCATTCTCTTCTCCTAAGGTACAACAGAGATACTTCTATCAACCAAGCTTTTCGGGAGGGAAGATTGTCCGAGTTGGAGCATATATAAGGGTGGAATTTCATCCTCTAGCTGGAGTTCTACTCCCCTTTGGCTACATCTTTGGTTCCTCTTACTTTTCCTTCTCTTAAGCATGCAAAACTCTAAAATTACTGCCTTGTATCTGCGTATCTTCATTATGGATGAGTAGAACTCTTTTCTTGGGCACGGGAGAGTATCTCACATGCCATTGTTCATGTGAACTTGAAATTTACGCTCATTGCTATTTAACTTGCCTTTTCCATGGATGCATATGGTGTTTTCTTGCTTGAATGTATGTCTGGCCACCTCTTGTACATGTTTTATGCTTACCTTATGCTTTAGGAGAATGCATGAGGAAGTAAGGAGTAGGATCTATGGCAATACTCTCTTGACCACGGGAGTGGCTAGAGATTATTGAGGGTTTAGGTTGTGTTTGAGACTAAGAATAGATGTGGGAGTGTTATGTGATGTTGAAAACCATCTCATGACATTGGGAAATGCATGTCGATGACAACCTCCTTGCTTGTTAGCAGATATCTTTGTTTTGTATGTTCATATGATATGATGGTATGGTGGTGAAATCTAATTCCCAAGTTTCTAATCGCTTAATTGACACCTTTTAATTTTAACCTTTGCCTTTATTTACCTCTTTAGTGTGTGATCAATCCAACTTTTATAACCTTATGTAGATTAATGGAAGTTAACAAATTTGTACCTAACTAGCCTAGCTCCTTGTGTTCGACACTCGACTACATTGACTCCCGTATGCTTGTGGGTACTTAGTGAGTTGAGACCTCTCTTTCTAGAACTCCCAAAAATTTTTTGGCTCCATTGCCGGGGAGCTATGGTAATTTTTAGTTAGAGTAAAAATGTTAACTAGTAATTGAGACTAAGTCATCATTTCTGCATTTTACCTTGTGATACCTCTTAGTTTTTGTGAATCTCACTGAAATTTTGCTTTTCAGGTTGCATGCAACTACAAACATCCATCTTTTTAGACCCAGAGATAGAATGAACTTTCAGCAGCCGTAGATGAGCAAGGAGGGGTGAGAACTCTTCAAGCTTGGAGGGATCACAACCTTCATCACCACATTCCGCACATTCTTCACTTTCACCCGATCTTATTCAATAGTCAGAGATGTAGAGGCTCGGGAAACAAAGAGAAGATGTATACGAATGAAATATCCAGCAACAAGAAGAAAGAAAAGGATTGAATAGAGGAACTCCCAAGCATTTTTTGATCTCAGACGTGTCCATATCAATGGAACCGGTGACTCATTGTTCCAGAAGAAATGAAACAAAAGATAGGGTAGAACTAGGACAGTTATTGTATGGGGTCTACCCAATGCTAAATGGAGAGGCGCATAATAGATCGATATGAACATCATGAGCTATCCCGTAATAAGTTTCAGTCAAATTAATCGTTTTGACTAACTTTTTTTATGTAAATGATAAGTAAAAAAGTGGTAGGAACTAGAATAAAGAGTGCAGTAGAAATAAATGCGAGAATATTTACTTCCATAATCTCATTATTTTTTTTGCTTCGCAATAACTCGGGATCTAATCCCATCGAGATAATAAATTTGACTCCTAGAAATTCAATGGGATAAATTACACCCTAATGATACGAAATTGGATCAAGATCAATATTATGAATAACAATATTTGATCTATCAAATCGATTCATCATCGAGAATTGAATAATACTTTCGAAAAATCATTACTTTCTATAATGAAGCCGGTAATAGAATGAAAATCTTATAAAAACAAATTACAGAAATATTAAGAATTTTATGTTGAACAATACATACAGAGTTATACATATACAAGGAACAATAAAAAAAGGAATTATGTAGTATTTCATTTTGATACTTATTGAAACTGTGTTGTTGTGTCAGAGGAAGGATAGCTATACATATTTGGTATACTCTAAATACACCTTCGGTACAATATTGATAACAAAATGTATTATTCCAATATATAAAATATAAATTCCAATGGCTTTTGCTTCTATGTCCTTCCCAACCGTGATTTTTTATTTCAGATATTTCATTATTTCACTTGAAAGAAAGAAAAATTCTACCGATACTAAACTAAATATGAAAAAGAATATTGTTCTATATCTCCATGAATCTAGGAACTTTTGCTTGCATTGTCTTATTCGGTCTACGTACCGGAATTGATAACATTTGAGATTATGCAGGATTATACACGAAAGATCCTTATTTAGCAATAAGAAATTGAGTTCGTACTAAAAAAAATAAAAATAAATAAAGTACGTTACGTACTTTATTAACTAAAATGACTTGTCGTTTGATTCTTCGAATTATATGGAGGACAAATGTCCACTCAAGGACTTTGTTGTGCCAACTACCATAGATATTTGGGGAGGCATTGATCATCCTGCGATAGAAGCCAACAACTTCTCCATCATCTCTACAATCATGCAGATGATCCAACAAAACTGATTTGGGGGAACGCCAATGGAGGATCCAAACCTCCACACTAATGAATTTCTGCAATACCTTAACACATTCAAGATTAATGGTGTTCCAGCTGAAGGAGTACGCCTACTCTTGTTCCCATTCACTCTACAAGACTGAGCCAAGGCGTGGCTCTCCTCTTTGCCTCAACATTCTATTAAGAATTGGGATGATTTGCTGAATGCCTTTCTTGTAAAGTATTTTCCTCCTAGCAAGACAACCCAGTTGAGGAATCAAATCATAAACTTCAAGCAACTTGAAGGTGAAACACTTTATGAGACTTGGGATAGGTTCAAAGACCTCCAATGCCTATGCCCTCACCATGGTCTGATGAACTGTTTGCTTCTACAAACCTTCTATAACGGGTTATTCTACAACACTCGTATGACCATTGATGTCACTACAAATGGAGCCTTGATGCACAAGTCATACTGTAAGGACCCTGACCCATGTTTTGGGCAAACCCTCTTTTCTTTGCTTATGAAATGTGCTTAGAACCTTAATCTAATCTCTTCAGATGTTTTGATATCATGTGACAAGCTCATGTTTCCAGTTTGGTTCCATTTCGATGATGTTTGAGCAATGTTTGCTTGTTTTGGATCAAAGTACAATTTACCCAAAGAAAAGGATTATAGTGAAATATGTCGCATGTAAAACATGCATTTAGTTCTCTTGTATCATTATAAAGAGAATGATGATGTGGGGGCACCTTGTGGAGGACCTATGTTCCAAGTTTGAGCTTGGTTGGATGATGTTTATGCTTTATGTGCTAGTTTTGGTGTAAATTGCAAATTACCCAAAGTGGAGGGTCAATATGCAATTTATCAACTCTACACTCACCTCCCTTATTTTTGTCATCATCTAGAACGTGGATGGAAGTAGGGGCACCTTGTTTGGTTGATATATGTGACATCTCTATGTGTCACATATGCTACCTTGTCCTTTAGTGTATCGGCTAGGGCTTGGAGGTGTGTCACCCAAGAGGGTGTATCGGCCATGGCAGTTTCCCATCTGCACTATACACATTCTAGAGTGTATCACCAGGCCATGCATGAGAAGATAGGGTGGCAACAAGTGGCGTTAAGTGCAAGAGCAAGTGGCATCTTGGTTTATGTGGTTATGACACCTCTCCCTTGCTACCTCTCTCTTCCTTAGTGTATATAACCCCCTTCCTCCTTGACCAAGTGCTCCCTTCGGCCACCTTACTTCCCCTACCTATATGGGATGAGTGTGGAAGCATAGGAGCTTAAGAAAACTCCCATGGAGCTTGGGAGGATGAGCACCTTGGCTATGGAGACTCCTTGCTCAAGATCTGACCTTGGTGAGTCATGCTTCTTTGCTAGTCTTTCCTTATGTCTTCTCCTTCACCTTCCTCTTCCCCTCTCAGCCATGGATAGGCCCTTCATAATAGTAAGCAAGGCTGTGGTTATCTCCTATCTTTTCGTCTTCTTGATCTACATATAACCATAGTATCTTCTTCTTCTTCTTTTGTTCCTTGAGGTGGTGGTGTTGGAGTCGAAGGCAAGCTTAGAGCTTTGGATGGATGGTTTCCATGGAGAAGAACGTGTGTTTGCTGCTTGGATCAAGGAGATTCGTGCCTTTCATGGAGAACCTCTTAAGGTGGGTTACATAACTCTTAACCATCTCTATTATGCACATTCTCCATATATGCATATATTGGTTCTTGTACTTAAATCGATACCTTTCTCCATGATAGATGTATATATGGAACTTGAAATCTGATCTAATGGGAATGCTACGTTTTATTACTGCCTTTAACTTGTTCTCCTTGTTTTATATGGTAATGGGTGGCTAGAGGTTGAAGACGACTAGCCCAATATGGGGCTTTACCCGATATGGGGGCTTTGCCCGATGCAACTATGCTGTGCCCGATACAGTACCTTGTTTAATAAGTTATACTTTGGTTGATGGTTTGTGGCAATACCACTTTCTCTCCTTTGGACTTGAAAGGTGAACCTATGGTCTATATGTTTTGGGAAATATGATGTAGTGACTGATATCTCTCTCCTACCATTGGGTTAGGTTTGGACGACATGGTTGGTTCCTTGGTCGATATGTGCCCTACTTGGTGGATCCTTGAGGTTGTTGCCCGATACCCTCTTCTAGAGTTGAGCCTTGAGTAATATTCTAAGTGAAACCTTTGTTGACCTTGTGACCGATATGCACCTCTACCCAATATGATGATGGTGGGCGATATGGTGGTAATGCCTTTGGTGATAGGTACCTTTGATAGTGAGGGGAAACCGATAGGTTGTTCCTTGATGTGGGCGATAGCACTAGAAGTAGTATCTTGGGCGATATGGGTGACCTAACCCTATTTTGGGGTGATAAGATTACTAGGCCAATAGGATGATCCTAACCCTAGATGCCCGACATGGAGTCTTGAATGATAGGGTTGCCCTAACCCTAGTTGACCGATAAGGTGCTTTTGAGTGTTATGGTTCACACCTTGATCCTTCACTGATATGATGTGGGGAGATGTGGCCATGATGTGCTTTGCACGATACTCTTGGATGAGAGCCCTACCCTTGAGTAAGCTTTTGGGTGAGACTAAGTATCCCTGCCCGATATGCCTTGGTGAAGGACCTAACTTGACACCCTTGCTTGCACGACACACACCTATAGGAGGTCTTTGCCAATATCATCAGGCCTAACCCGATATAAGCATATTGTGTACATGATTTCTTGGGAACACAAGGATGAAGTGTTTGGCCAATACCCTATATGGGGATAAGATACCTTGGCCGATATACCTTGCCTGATACATGTTCCCTCTTTTGGACATGAGTATATTCTTGATAGCTTGGATGGCTTTAGAGTTGAGGTTTGGCTGATACATGTGTGGAGCTTGGATAGTACCCTGGACATACAAGTGAGGGATGGACAATATGATGTCTTGGCCGTTATAGGGTCTGAAACCCTAGTTGGACGATAGGGTACCATGGGTGTCATGGCAACACGGAAGTAGTGTACCTTGGGTGGTATGAGAGCCCCTTGAGTATCTTGATGTGTTAACCAAGTGGGTGTGCTTGTTGGGCGCCATGATCTTGGCATATATGGCCTTAGGCGGTAGAGAGTTGAGGGTTGGTCGGTATGAAACCCTAACCCTAATGAGCGGTAGGGATTTGGGCGATAGGTGACGCCCATGTGCTGCACGACACACTCCCTTACACCTGGTTACCTAATATCGACCTTGCATGGATGCATGATACACAGCTCTGGATCAGGTTGCACAACACACCATAGATCATGGTTGGCATGATACCCCCTTTGTGCATAAATGTATGATATGCTTGTAGTTGACAACCTTGGGTGAGAGTTGGTACCCTACCCGATACCCCTTTTTGGTGAGGGTATGCGATGCTTTAGTGAGGGTTGTGCCCTAACCCGATAACCCTATGTATGTTATCTTGAGCTCACACCTTTGTTTATGATGAGCTATGCCAAGATAGGTTGTGAACCCTTGTATAGTGGTTACCTATGGTTAATGATAGATGAACCTCTGATAAAGTTGGATGGTGGATCATGGTGTATGATCCTTAATGATAAATCCTTAGGGATGATGTGCTTAATATCTTGAGATGCAGGGTATGGTGGGATACCCCTGACATGATAGTAGTGGTGTGTATTGATTAATACACAAGTTATGACATTAAGCTGCATATGTTCATAATGATGAAAGAATATTCCAATGCTATAAACCTTAATCTTGATGAAATGATAATCAAAGATATGTTCATGAGATATAGGGCATAGTGAATGCTCGTGGTTTGATTACAATAATGTAATTCATTTACAAGACACAACTTTGTGCTTCATGTAGTTATAATCATGGATGTTGATCCAATCATGTACCTTCAGTCCTAATAGCATGATAATCATAAAGATATGTGTCTGGTGATTCAATTGTCTCTCTCAATATGTATACTAACCATGCAGGTGTATCCAAGGAGTTCATAGCCAGGTAAGAGCTATGAGGAATATGTGTTATGTATAACACTCAATGATGATAATCCTTGTTGATGAGATAACATGTATCACCAGTATGATGTGGAAGGTTTGTGGACCTGATAAAGGCTGAGTGCCAAGTTGATGTGTTATCCTCTAACGTTGAGAGAAGGGATTGCTATCCCATGGTGATGATGTAAGCCTTGAGAGGCAGTGGCATGATGTGATGATGGGATTGAGTCCCAGTGATGTTGATCCTTGAGATGGATCTTGATGATTGGTAAGAGGCCAAGTGGTAACATGTATTGTTGGCTTTGAAAAATAAGAGTGACAATGTAACACCCGACAATGAGATCTAAGTTGTTTACTTGTGTTTTATTTTACATGTTACATAACTTGGTTGAATCTTGCAATCTGCTTAAAATGTATTAATTAATGACAAGTGGAACCTTTCATGTAGTTTGCCATGGCCATAGATCTATCATCGTCAGTAATTAGGTGATGGTGAAATGGGTTCTCCTACATGTTAACCCAGAGCGCATATTGTTGAATATGAAAGGTTTCTCCTAGTCAAAAATAGGAGGATCAGAGTGCAACTATGGTTGTGGACTCAAGATGTGTATAAGAGCATGGTGATCAGGACCATGGCTCAGTGTGAAGGAACATGAATGCGTTCATGGCTCAGGAGCACGGTGAATAGGCTCGTGGCTCATGATGAAAAGGGCAGCCTGTGGGACTGACCCTGTAGGTGAGGCCACTTAAGCAAGAGAATGCGGTCCTACTTGTGGATTGTTGTGCACTGACCATGAAGAGGTGAGGTCATGGAGTCCGGCTCTCCCAATGACCTTGTATGGCACCAGTTTTGGGCTTCACAGCCAAAGGTTGGATTTGAGCGGGATGACTCACTTCCTCAGGGCATAATAAATTGTAATCCAGTCATATAGAATATATTGCTTAAGGCAAAACATGGAACATTGATTGAGGCCTTTCTTGTGTAGATGATCCAATTATATCTTGCATTTAGATGTACATTCGTTATATCTTGTGATAAGATCTTATAAAGCTTATCTTGTCAATCATGTTCCATACAGATGCCTGGTTATATGCCTCTTGGATAGTTTGGTAACAATGATAATAAAGCTAGCTTTTCTCAGTATGCTGCTCTTATAATATGCTTATTTCAGTTATTTGTGATCGAATAAAGTTGGTAGAGGGTTATGTTTCTCGTTGGGACTCTGTCTCACCCCGCTGGTTAATAACCCTTTTTAGGTGGACGTGCCTGGCGAGATGAAGATCATGTGGCTATGGATGATATGCAGAGGTATCATACCCGATGGAATAAATAGTGTATAGAAACAAAGTCCTATCTATTGTCCCTGTACACTCAGGTCTTCGGGAGAGATTTTTGATGTTTCTTGTATAATGATCGATGAACAGTTTTCAGTTTATGTATCTTGATGTAAAGCAGCATGGCAAACAGTCATTTCATGTAAAGAGATGATGGGAAATTATGTTGTAGCACCCTGAAAAGATGTTATGAAATGAAAAGTGTTGGCTCATATGTAATATGCTTCATCTTGTGATGACTTCTTGTAAATCGGTTTTAATTTCCCGTGATTCTCGGTAATCCGCTGGTTAGCATGTAATCGTGTTTTCCTGTGGATGGGGTGTTATACATACAGCCACACCTTTGCTATCATTGAAGATATGGCACTCAACCACAGCCAGTGGTGCTCTGAAAGAACCAGCCAACCCCTCTCCTCTCCAACTCAAATGAGAAGTCTAGTGGGAAACATTCTGTTGATGTTGTAGACTTAATTTCAGCCAAACTTGATGCCTTGACTTAGAAATTTGAAAGGTTGACTACCCATTCAGTTCAAGCAGTTGAGAAAATTTGTGAAGCTTGAGGAACATCTGGGCACAACTCTGCTTCTTGTTTTGCACCACAAATTAATTTCAATGAAGCACCATAGCAAGTCAATGTAGTGGGGAATTTCAATAATAGACACAAGTCTATAACCCGTTTTCTGAAACATATAACCCAGGATGGAGAGACCATCCAAATTCCTCTTATAGGAACAATAATTCATAGAACCAGTAGTAAGGCCAAGCTCAAGGTCAAAAACCTATGAGCAACCGTCAACCGATGAATACCAATCACCAAAAACCAATGGGGTACAATTCTAGAAACAACAAAAATTTCAACCAATTTCAACAAGTGAATCCTCCCTCTCAGAAATCAAGCTTGAAAAGCCTTCTTGAGACCTTTGTCACTACACAAATACAACAAAATGACGAATTTCAAGCACATGGAAACTTGTTGAAAGACACTATCACACATCTCTCTCCAAAGGTTGATGGGATTGTCACACACACCAAAATGTTAGAGAATCAGATAGCTCAACAAGCATTAGCCAATCAAGGATCATCTTCAAGTTTCTTGCCTAGTCAACACGTCAATCCCAAGGAAAGTTGTAAATATGTGACCCTAAGGAGTGGAGTTGTCATAGGAAGATCTTCACCGCCACCCAAGAGGAAATATGGAGAAATTGTTGATACTACTGTTGAAGATGTAGCTGAAACACAAAGGAAGAAAACTATTGGAAATCTACAGCAAGGTGATTTTTCAAGCAAGCCAAATGCTCCTTTTCCCCATAGGTTTTCTAGCACAAAATATGATGTGAAGTTCAACAAATTTATGGACATTCTAAACAAGTTATATGTAAACCTACCCCTAGTCAAAGTCATAGCTATAATGCCCTTCTGTGCCAAATTCTTAAAAGATATCTTAACAAAGAAGTGGAGATCTAGACAGGTGAAACTATGATGCTTTTTAAAAGGCTAAGCTCCATCATCTAGAACTGTATGATTAAGAAACTAGATGATCAAGGTGCCTTTACTCTTCCTTCTAAGATAGGAGACTCTACTTTTGATAAAGGCCCAGTAGACCTTGGAGCTAACATCATTTTGATTCCTGTTTCTTTATGGGAAAAGCTAGACTTGGGAGATCTTAAACCAACATCTATGAAATTCAGGTAGCTGACATCTCTATTAAGCATCCTAGGGGAGTGATAGAGGATGTCCTAGTTCAGATAGGAAAGTTCTGTATCCCATGTGATTTTGTGGTCTTAGACATGCATGAAGACCCAACCAATCATGTACTTTTTCGAAGACCCTTCTTACGCACTATAGGCTATTTAGTTGACGTTAGAGAAGGAAAACTCACCATCTGGGTGGGAGATGAAGAACTTGTGTTTTCAGTCTAGCATGCAATGAAGGCGCCCAACTCAAAGGAGTATCTTTGCCTTGTTGACGCCATCGACACATTATTGGAAGAAAAAAAGAATTCAGTTGATACTGCTTTAGGTGATCTTGATGAAGATGATGTTAATGCCATTCAAAATGATGAAAGCACTAAAACTTTGGAGAATCCATCAAGTGAAGAAATCACAAAGAAAAATGAAGGGAGCAACACAACAACTCCAAGCAAATAGGTAGAACTAAAACCCCTCCCACCGGGGTTAAGGTATGCTTTCTTAGTCCCAAACTCTTCTTCTCCTATCATTATAAATGCTAAATTGAACAATGATCAAGAAGAAACACTTTTGAATGAACTTAGATGCTAAAAAGATGTGATAGGTTATTCTATTGATGAACTCAAAGGAATTAACCCATCCATTTGCATGCATAGGATAACTTTAGAAGAGAATTCCAAACCATGTATAGACCCACCGAGGAGACTAAACTAGAACATGATGGAAGTTGTAAAGAAAGAAATCTTATAATTTAAAGACACTGGAATTGTTTATCCAATAAGTGATAGTCCTTGGGTGAGTCCTATACATTTGGTGCCTAAGAAAGGAGGAACAATTGTGGTTAAAGGAGAAAATGATGAACTAATTCAAACAAGAATCGTCACCGGATGACGAATGTGTATTGATTATAGAAAACTTAATAAAGCCACCAGAAAAGACCATTTTCCTATGCCCTTCATTGATTTAATGCTAGAAAGACTTGCTCACCACTCATATTTTTGCTACCTTGACTGGTATAGTGGGTTCTTTCAGATCCCCATCTATCCACCTGATCAAGAGAAAACCACATTTACTTGCAACTATGGAACTTATGCATGTAAGCAGATGCCCTTTGGGCTGTGCAATGCACCCATCACTTTTCAAAGGCGTATGATGGATATTTTTTATAATTACATTGAAAAAATTATGGAAATATTCATGGATGATTTTAGTGTCTATGGCAATTCATTTGATGATTGCTTGTTGAATCTAACTAAAGTTTTGTAGAGATGTCAATAAGACAATCTTATGCTGAATTGGGAGAAATGCCACTTTATGGTGTAAACTAAAGTCGTTCTAGGTCATATCATTTCCAATAAAGAAATTGAAGTGGACAAAGCCAAGTTGGAAGCTATTGAAAAAATGTCTGCTCCAACCAATGTCAAAGAAATCCACAACTTTCTGGGTCATGCAGGTTTCTACAGGAGATTTATTAAGGACTTCTCAAAGATTGGAAAGCCTCTATGCTCCTTGTTAGAAAAATATGTTGAGTTTGAATTCAACGACAGTTGCGAAACTTCCTTCCAAAAATTAAAGGATGCCCTAGTTTCAACCCCAGTTATCCAGCCACCACATTGGAGTGCTCCTTTTGAAGTGATGTGCGATGCCAGTGACTATGCCATAGGAGCAGTCTTGGGATAGAGAAAAGAAAACAAACTCCATGCTATAAACTATGCAAGTAAGACCCTTGGTGATGCACATATCAACTATGCTACTATAGAAAAAGAGACGCTTATCATTGCTTATGCATTTGATAAATTCAGATAGTATCTAGTGGGTTCTAAGGTCATTGTGTATACGAATCATGCTGCAATAAGGTACCTTATGAGAAAGAAAGATGCTAAACCTCGTCTCATCCGCAAGATATTATTACTATAGGAGTTTGATTTAGAAATCAAAGACAAAAAAGGAATGAAGAATAGTGTAGCTGACCATCTCTCTACAAACATTGACGATAAAGTACCCATTGATGACAAGTTGCCCACTGAGAAGTTATATGCAGTGAATTCTCCAGCCTTACCGTGGTTTGCTAATTTTGCAAACTACCTTGCCACCGGTTGCCTTCCACCTGATTTCACCTACCAACAGAAGAAGAAGTTTCTTCATGATGTTAAATTCTACTATTGAGATGACCCTCTATTGTTCAAGCAATGCACATATGGACTCATAAGGAGATGTATACCAAATGAGGAAATTGCTAATGTGATTTCGGATTGTCATTCCTCTCCCTACAGAGGACATTTTGGAACAGACAAAATAGCAACCAAAATCTTACAATCTGGTTTTTATTGGCCAAGTCTATTATGTGATGTGCACCCATTTGTCAAAGCTTGTGACAATTGCCAAAGAGGTGGGGGAATTTCAAGGAGGGACAAATTGACATTAAACTCAATTATGGAGATAGAAGTTTTTGATGTGTGGGGGCATAGATTACATGGACCCCTTTATGTCTTCATGCATCTACAAGTTTATCTTGGTGGCATGTGATTATGTTTCCAAATGGGTGGAGGCAATCCCCACTCAAGATCTGGATGCAAAGTCGGTCACAAAACTATTTTAGACGATCATCTTCCCCAGATTTAGAAATCCAAGAGCAATAATTTCATATGATGGCAACCATTTTAATGAGAGAAACTTCAACAACCTCCTTAGCAAATATGGGGTGAAGCATAAGGTATCCACAACTTATCATCCTCAAACATTAGGCCAATTGGAGATCTTAAATAGGAAACTGAAGGCTATTCTAGAAAATATTGTATCCAGTTCAAGAAAGGATTGGGAACTTAAGTTAGACTATGTGTTATGGGCATACATGATAGCATTTAAAACACCCATTGGAACAACTCCTTTTAAACTTATCTATAGAAAATCATGTCATTTACCCGTAGAATTGGAGCATAAAGCATTATGGGCAATTAAGTTCCTGAACTATGACCTTAAAAAGGTGGGAGAGAAGAGATTGTTGCAACTCCAAGAGTTGGAAGAGTTGTGAATGGATGCTTATGAAAATGCCAAAATATACAAGGAAAAGACAAAGAGATGGCATGAAAAGAGAATCAAGATCAAAGACTTCAAAGAAGGAGACCAAGTTTTGTTTTTCAACTCCAAACTCAAATTGTTTCCAGGGAAATTGAGATCCAAGTGGTCTGGACCATTCTTGGTCTTATATGTTGATGTGCGTCGTTGTACACACAACAATCACTAGGAAAAGTCTTAGAGTTTAACCTTCTAACCCGGTTGTCAACTTGTTGTGAACAACAAGTCAACTTAGTATAGATAGGTATCGATCCAAGGGACGGCGGAAGAGAAAAGTCGAAATCCAAATCCAATTGCAAGAACAAGAAATAAATTCTGATGAGAAGGTTGTTTAAAACTAAGAACAAAAAATAAAAGTGCTGAAATAAAGTTTAACTAATCAAGAAATAAAGTTCTGGGGTCCGGAAGATCACCACCAAAACCACGTTCCTATTCAACTAATCAAATTCTAAACTCCAAGGATCAAATCAGGACCTTGTATTTACATGTCCTTACAGACAAACTCACAAGGGTCAGACTTCTCGTGAACCCGTTGGTCCCGGCGTTCACGGATCATTGCCCAACCGTCCAACATGCCATTATCCACGGTCATATCAAAAAGTATGTGAATTCAAACCGGCGTTCAAACCCAAGGCTCAGGTGGTCACGTCACCAAGGATTATAACAAGAATAAGATTAAATAGATGAAAAGATGATAATTGCAATTAAGGGACTATTGTTTCATTCTTACAGAGATCCACGGTCATATCACTCCATAAGAATATATCAGATCATCTAAATAACCACAAAGAAACAGAGAGAAGACATTTGTTCGATGAAAGAATATAATTGATTATATTGAATAGAACAGGGCTAAGGGGCTACTTCCATTCCCTAGAGAGATTTACTCAGACTCAACAAGACCAGAAGAAATGCAAACTAAAATGAGATCCAACATTATACAAGATGTGGTCTACAACTAAAAATTGGATGAAATAGAATGAAGAATGGAATGCTTTTACAAGTGAAGAGTCTCTCCTTTTATAGGAGGGAGAGGGGGTAGGCTGCCCTAAAAAGAGGGGGAAAAAAGAGAGGGAGACCAATTTTTGAATTTTCTAGATCTGGTCAAATCGAAAGTTGGTTTGTCTTTAATTATCTTGACCATGTAACTCTCTTTAATGCAGATTCTCGCAGTAATGATTTCGAACGTATTTCTCTCCCGTTAAAAGCACAAAAGCGGTCCAAATAATAGGATTTCGTTTTAGAAAATTAAATTTCCTTTCCAATGAATACTTGTGCACTCAATTTGGAGTTCGAATGCAAGCGTTATGTCACTTTTGGTGGAGGGTATATATGAATTTCAGGACTGCAGCAAATTGTGTAATTTTCCTACAAAACCCAAGAAAATAGAATTAAAACTCCAATTAAAGAGAAAAATCTAAAATAAAACAATTAATTATTAAAATAAGAGAATAAATAACAAAATAATCATAAACAAATATCAAAAATATATAAATAAAATGGATAAATATACATTTATCAAAATACCCCAGACTTGAATCTTTGTTTATCCTCAAACAAATAAAATCACAAATTATTCCAATTTATACTAACAACATGTCTATCCTCACCCTTGTAACATCATTTTATTCCTTACCTCCAAATTTGGCCAAGCAACCCAATCTCCTGAAACCACAAAACACAAAATTCTATATTCCCTAACAAAAACAAATATCATATCTTGGTTCAAAATCAAGATTTTGTAGAAAAACATGCTTCATCTTACTTTTGCTTTGACACTCTCATTTTTATAAATGTTTTTTTTAGTTGTTGCACAAGAATAAGATGAAATTAGGTGGTGTGAAAACAAAGAAGGAAGTGATGATTTTTTTTATCCCTCCTTTATTCGACTTGGGATTTAAATTTGTGGAGTTGTGGCTACATTGGTCACAATTTTTTAATGTACACTTTTGGCATCTTTTGATGGTACACCCCATTGTGGGGTATGGAATTTTTTATATGGGAAGCATGCCACCCTGGACTTGATTTTTGTCTGGTGGTGATTCTTTGCTTCTCTTTTTTTAGAAAGAAAATAAGGGGGAAACAAAAAGTGTCCTTGTGCTTATAACTCCATACATTTATTTTCTCTTTTTTTTTTTAAAGTGTCATTACATGAGAAAGAACATTCATGTTAATCATATTATATAAGATTTATATCAAGTTAATCAACAGTTTAAAAATAGAGAAAATTTGTGTTTGGTTTTGATTGATTCCATACGGCTTGCCAACTTTTCCAAGGAGTGATGCTATTTTGGGATCCTAGGTGACATGGTGGTTTCAGACATGGCAATTTGTAACAATTTTTGCTAAAGATTTACTAAATTCAAAGGGGTACAATGATAAACATTTATTCATATTGGCCGACTAGATAAAGGCCATTTTGCAACAAAAGAAATAAAAACATGGCCGACTAGATAATGGCCATGAACAAAGTAACTATATGCAAAACAAAAAAAAGAGGTAGAAATAATGCAAGAATAAAAAAGATAAGGGGGTGGAATAGAAACATATCACCCACCTCCACCCCAAACTTAGATTGTTGCTCGTCCCGAGAAAAATCAAAACCCGAGATGGAGGGAAGAGAAGAGCGAGGATTTCCAGGTGGCCCAGGTAGCTCAAAAAATGTCCAGCTGAAGGGGATGTGTATGAGGGATGGGACTTTTATCTGAGGAGCTTCATAATGTACCCTATGATAGGGTAATTGTAGAAGCTCAGTGGGGTGCTCATATTGTTTTTCACCTCGCATTCCCTCCAATAATATCCATAGATCTTCCTTTGATAGCAAGGGAAATGTTGAAGATGGATGTGGATAAGGAGAGGTTAACAGGTACCCGACTAGTAATACCAGTAGAGCATGATGAATTGAGTCGGGTGGAGGATCTGGTTCAGGTTTTCCACCATCATGATGACCTGCATATGGGAGAATTGATGCTAATACAAAAATTTAAAATCATTTACAAAAGTGTTTTGTTTCTCCTTAAAATTAATGCCATCAACATTGGGTTTGGTAAGTTTCATTGTTGATATAACATATGTCTCTAATTTTTTTGTACAAGGGTTCCCCAAGTATTTAGGAGGGATGATGATGTCTTCCTTGCAAACAATAGAAGGGGGTGTGTGGGCTTCTTCCAATGGTGGTATCTCCCCTTCTAGATCAGCCATGTGTGGGATGGAAATTGGCTGTGACGGCTCGGGAAGAATCATAAAGGGGGTTAGATTCTCATTATCCAAAATAGACTCAAAAGAAGGGTATTGGTCTATGGTATCATTCAGATTTATGTTGAGGATGGGAGGAGTTGTTGGATCTTCAGAATGACTCTCCTGCTTTGACATTTCATATTCAAGTAAAAGAGTCTCTAAAGGAAAGATAGGGATACCAACGTCCTCATCACACACAAAATATGGCTCCATGGTTTGTTCTATTTCTTCAGGATCTAACATATATGACAAAAAATAAGGATCATCATCATCATCGTTAGGAAGAACCATCTTGGGTTGCTCAAGCTCTATAGGCGGAGTTTGCGATTGATCCTCTAGAAAGGTAGCTAACATGGCTTGACTGGATTCAAGTTTTGCTTGTACTTCTGCTACCCTCTTTTCTAGGGCCTTAAGTCTCTCTTCCGGTTCAAGATCAATTTGCATTTCACCATAGGATTTATACACCCCAAAATTTTGGTCATCCTCGCCACACTCCCCATAGTGTCCTTGGCCATAGTACTCCTCATATTGTTTTGGGTGGCATTGCTCCTCATAATAATCTCCAGAAGATGGTGGATTGTAATTTCCATTGCGTCCATCTTGGTAGGAAGATTCAATATTATAAGGTGTCACCAATTCATGATGAAACATATTTGAACAATCTATATTTTGGATTTGGGCTTCTAGTAAGGTGGCCAATAAGGTTTGGCTAGTTAGAAGTTTTGCTGCCATATTCTCTAGGGACTTAAGTTTCTCTTCTTGTTGAGGATTACATTGGGTTTCATAAACATGTTCATAACCCCCAAGGTTTTGTTGGTTACACCCCACAAATTTTTTTGATCATATCCCCCATTAGAATATGGATAGTAAGGTTCCCCATAATGGTTCTCAGAAAAATGTGGTTTCACATTGTATCCACCAGGATGAACGGGCTCGCAATTAAAAGGGGTGCTATTATAATCATGGGGTAGAGTCGGACAGGAAAGAGATGCATGGTGGTAAAAACCACAATAATAACATTGTGAGGGATATTGGGATGTCCACTCCATTTGAAAAGAAAAGTTCCTAAAAGATTAGTCAATCAACAAATGAGAGAAGAAAGATTGTGAGATAAAAAAATTAGTCAAAATTACAAACAGAACTAAAAATTATAAATCTAAGAAATTATAAAATAACAAAAATTACAAAAAAAAAAGTAACTAGAAAGCAGTACTGCTGGAATGGAAACTCAGCAGAAAGAGGAGATACACTTCCGGAATTGTGCTCGGAAGGCAAAAAGAAATTATAAAAATCTAAAAGAAATTATAAAAAAGACTGAAGTTATGAAAGTTAGAGAATATGAATAAGGATTATACACGATATACAGACAACCAGATCTGAAAAATAACTGTGCCATCCCCGACAACGGTGCCAAATTGATGCGTGTCGTTGTACACGCAACAATCACTAGGAAAAGTCCTAGAGTTTAACATTCTAACGTGGTTGTCAACTTGTTGTGAACAACAATTCAACTTAGTATAGATAGGTATCGATCCAAGGGACGGCGGAAGAAAAAAGTTGAAATCCAAATCCAATCACAAGAACAAGAAATAAATTCTGATGAGAAGGTTGTTTAAAACTAAGAAAAAAAAATAAAAGTGCTGAAATAAAGTTTAACTAATCAAGAAATAAAGTTCTGGGATCTGGAAGATCACCACCAAAACCACGTTCCTATTCAACTAATCAAATTCTAAACTCCAAGGATCAAATCAGGACCTTGTGTTTACATGTCCTTATGGACAAACTCACAAGGGTCAGACTTCTCGTGAATCCGTTGGTGCCGGTGTTCACAGATCATTGCCCAACCGTCCAACATGACATTATCCACGGTCATATCAAAAAGTATGTGAATTCAAACTGGCGTTCAAACCCAAGGCTCAGGTGGTCGCGTCACTAAGGATTATAACAAGAATAAGATTAAATAGACGAAAAGATGATAATCGCAATTAAGGGACTATTGTTTCATTCTTATAGAGATCTACGGTCATATCACTCCATAAGAATATATCATATCATCCAAATAACCACAAAGAAACAGAGAGAAGACATTTGTTCGATGAAGGAATATAATTGATTATATTGAATAGAACAGGGCTAAGGGGCTACTTCCATTCCCCAGAGAGATTTACTCAGACTTAACAAGACCAGAAGAAATGCAAACTAAAATGAGATCCAACATTATACAAGATGTGGTCTACAACTAGAAATTGGATGAAATAGAATGAAGAATGGAATGCTTTTACAAGTGAAGAGTCTCTCCTTTTATAGGAGGGAGAAGGGTAGGCTGCCCTCAAAAGAGGGGGAAAAAAGAGAGGGAGACCAATTTTTGAATTTTCTGGATCTGGTCAAATCGAAAGTTGGTTTGTCTTTAATTATCTTGACCATGTAACTCCCTTTAATGCAGATTCTCGCAGCAGTGATTTCGAACGTATTTCTCTCTCGTTAAAAGCACAAAAGCGGTCCAAATAATAGGATTTTGTTCTAGGAAATTAAATTTCCTTTCCAATGAATACTTGTGCACTCAATTTGGAGTTCGAATGCAAGATTTATGTCACTTTTGGTGGAGGGTATATATGAATTTCAGGACTGCTGCAAATTGTGTAATTTTCCTACAAAACCCAAGAAAATAGAATTAAAACTCCAATTAAAGAGAAAAATCTAAAATAAAACAATTAATTATTAAACTAAGAGAATAAATAACAAAATAATCCTAAACAAATATCAAAAATATATAAATAAAAGGGATAAATATACATTTATCATATGTCTTTCCATATGGGACCATGGAGCTGCAAGGGAAACAATCATCATTTAAGGAAAATGGACAATGCTGCAAGATATACATCATAGGGGACAAAATTGATAAGGGAGCCTCTTGCTCCCTCCAAGATGCTTGACCAACATATTGAAGAATCCTACTCCAGACTCTAAATGGAGGAACTTGTGGGAGTTGACCCCACATTAGAATAGATTTTCTTTTTGTATTTTGAGTCAAGAACAATCTTTAATTTCTCAAAATAAGCTTGTCATGGGTGAATGTAATAATGTAGACACTTATACTTGCATCTCATCACTTCTGCGGGTGGAGATAAGAAGTTAAATTCTACAGAAATTCCAAAAGACATGAGGTGTCTTTATTTGACACGATGTGTCATCACTCACAGATAGCACAACACAAGTAGAAACTCAAAAAGACATGACATGTACTCACACGACACACCATGTTGTTATCAGCCAGACCATACAAAATTCTTGTCTGGAAACACACATGGTGTGTCCTAATCAAGACACGACGTGTACTTCATAGACAACATCGAGCAGGGATTATCTAGAATCAAACATGCTGTGTCTTTATTTGCACATGGCGTGTTGTTATCAGCAAGAGAGTGATACAATCGGCTTCTGGATTCGTACATGACGTGTGCCTAAAATCACACAGTGTGTCTTACATAGCACAATTTTTCTCATAAGATCGCGGGGAACCTCTGGAATCAGACACATCGTGTCCTCCAAATCACACATCATGTTCTTCGACGGGAAGGGGGTTTTAAACCTAAACACCACACCGCCTCCCTCACTTACTTCGTTCGATTTGTGTGAAGAGTTGTGTGCAAGCCGTCGTCGCCACCAGCTACCTCCAACCATCCGCGTGCAAGCCACAACGGCAAGCTGTCTCCTTCTCTGGGCCTCTATTGACAGCATCTATGATCTCGTGAGGCCGTGCAACTCCTTCTCCACTGCACCAATATTCCCCTCTTCCTCTCTCACTCTGTTGGAGGTCGAAGCTCGAAATACCATGCCGCCTTGCCCCATCACGACGTGAGCCTCCCAACAAGAAGCTCTTTCTCTGCCACCACCATCTCCGCCAGCCATTTTTCTTCTTTCTCTCCTAGATACATGGTGTGAGCTCCTACAAATCGGCAGTGTTCTACATTCTAGAAGAAGCTCAGTCCCAGGTACATGACGTGTCTTCCACCTTTTCTTCCAGTCTTGCTGTAAAAGAACACATTGTGTCCTGACAACAACACACTGTGTTCAACCACGTTCAACACTTTTTCTACAGCAATGGCACCCATCAAGCAAACATCCAACTGCAAGCATGGAGCAAGATCCTCATCGGCCCCAACTTACATCTCCATGACCCATTTCAGGGTCACACTAGAGCAAGACCCTACCTACTGATTCCTCATCTCAAAGGGTGCTCCCTACTCATTTTGCTTGTGAGCAAACACTCACCACTCTAGGGTTCAAAGACAAAGTCCTCTCCCGTATGAAAGATCTCGGTGTGTGTTACATCTTTTGTTCGGTAACAAATACCTACCCCCACCTCATATATGAGTTTTGATGACTCTTACCATTGAGAATGACCCCCAGAAGAAATTGGAACCCTACTCTATCATCCATTTCTATCTTTTGGGACGAAGTTTCAAGCTCACTTCGAAGTGTTTCTGTGAAGTTTTAGACTGCCCCAGCTTTTGACAGTGATAAATTCTGATTTGAGATTTGTGATGAAGACCGTCATGATGCCAAGAAGGCTAGGGAGTCCGCTATTCACAACCCCATTTTCTGATATGTGCACTTCCTTCTTAGTACATAGGTTTTTGCAAAGAACGAGATCCAAGATGTCGACGGTAAATAGGATTTATTTTTTCTACGGGGCATGGTGTATGGGCATAAAATCAATGCATGCTATTATATTCTTACAAGGTTCTTAGACATTAAGAAAATGAAGAAGATAGAATTTGGGGACATAATGTGTGGGGGTTTAACTACTCTTATTGCCAACAAGTTGGATGTTGACCTTACTAGTGTAGAAGCTGCACCGAGAAGAAACCTTGTGGATATTCAATATCTTCTTCCTAGGGGCTTGATCTCAAGGGTTTCTAGTAGTGACACCAATTTTAGGTAGTTCTTTGATAAAAAATAGTGCATTGAAATTCTAGATTTGAAACACATCACTTTGACAAATAAAGACATCTGGAAGGTCATTCTGAATACCCCAGAAGAAGTAGATGCTGCTAGAGGTTCAGATGCTTCTGAGGAACCCCCTACTACTCCACTGCCTTCCTCCATAGGCATGCAGACGGAGTACTCCTGGGCCATGCCTGATGTTAGGCATCTTTATGGCTATGTACAGTAGTGGTTTAACCGTATAGACGACCACCTTGAGCTGATGGGTCAACAATTCTCTACTATGCATGATGTGGTTCACCACATGGATACTTGGCACATCTCTCAGGGCCACTATTCCATGCCACAATAACACCAGCATGCACCTCCTCTGTAGCCTGACTTTGTTTCAT
This sequence comes from Alisma plantago-aquatica, assembly GCA_963693085.1. Taxonomy (NCBI): domain Eukaryota; kingdom Viridiplantae; phylum Streptophyta; class Magnoliopsida; order Alismatales; family Alismataceae; genus Alisma; species Alisma plantago-aquatica. Next base: position 912,602,868 of record OY856410.1, read on the forward strand.
AGCCCATGAGGGTTGATCTTCCATATGACAATGATCTTGTCATCCAGTTCTTCCCTTCTGCTCATTTGGGCGTTGGCCCCTCCCACTGATGCATACTATGATAGGTACCCAATTGTTTACTACAAATTTCAAGCTTAGGGGGACGCAACCGGTTGGTAATGAAGTTTTTGTTATTTTTCATGTTTGTTCCTTAGTTTCATCTTGTTTAAGTTCTAATTTTTCTTTCTTTCTGTGGAAAGTGTAATATGATGTGAGGCTCTCTTGATGTAATGGGCTATTTTTCCTTGCAAGTTTGAACCATCTTGTCCTCTTGCACCTTAATTGGTCATTTGAAGGAATTGTAAAAGAGCATGCATATATCAATTGAAACTGTGTGGCCTCCAACATGCACTTAATTTTGTCTTATATTTGTAGCTTGAACATTCCCCTTTTACATCTTTGATTGCTTAAAATGTGTGATGGTCTAAATTTTTGTGGATGAATCAACTTTCCTACATTGATTAGAATACAATATGCCCTTGCCAAACTCTTAGTGCGTATACAATCGCTCTTTTAGTGAAAAAATTTCAAAACAAATGAACGAAATCTAGCTAATTTAACATTTTAGTTAATTCTCTCACGTTTTGGAAAACTCTCAAAAGTTCTATTGCCTCATTTCACCTTCATACCCCATGAAAGATAGATAACAACCCACATATCATGCTAGCCTAGTGTGAGACTAATCAGGCAACGATGGTTAGGTGATATGTATCAAAACGAGGGTAAAAACACCCCAACCAACACTCCATGTGTGCATAAGCCTACATTAACAGCCGAGTGTCGGAGCCCAAAATCCATTGTCAAATAATCTTTTGGGAAAAGAGAAGATCACAACTAAAATTGTTAATATTAACTAAGATTTCATCATTTGTATCTTTAATAGCTGAGAAATTGTGTTGTGCATCCACTAGTTGTTTGGCTTGCCTATCCAAATTCTATTTAGTGTTGTTCAGTTGATTGATTCACTAAATTGACCACCCTGATGAATTAAAAAATCTCTTTCACAGGTGTTTAAGTTGAGTTGATGGCTATGAGTATAAACATGTTGATCATGGTTGGATGGGCCATATGCACATCTTTCATTTCATTTAATCTATGCATGGGCTTGAAAAATCCTTCATTTGTACTTCAATGTTCTTTTTGCTTGAGGACAAGCAAGACTGCAAGCTTAGGGGGATTTGTTGTGTGTATTTCATATCGACTTTTTGCACATTCTCACACACAAATTCAGTTCATTTTGTCTCCATTTAGCCTCTATTCATATTCATCTTGCCACATTTTTAGCTATTTTTCTTATCACATGATGTTGATTGCAGACATGTATTGAAAAGGTCAAATTGGAGATAGCCCAACTCAAATCCGACCCCAATGGGACTTCTCACATTTTGCAGCTGATGTAGAGCCATATCTTGAGGAAACAGTAATGGACACTGCGTGTTCCCTAATAGACACGACGTGTTCCTTCACAGAAAACTTTACCAGACGATGAACACGTTGTGTATTATGACACACACGACATGTGTGTTTCCAGCAGCCCCTAGCCCAGAACAAAGAAGCAGTGACACAACATGTTCCTCTGAGAACACAGTGTGTTCCTGGGACATGAAGGCCAACTATATTTTTCTACCAATGCACACAGCATGTATTTATTCAAACACATCGTGTGCCTTTCACTTGAATCAAATCCAGGAAGACATCACACGTCCTCTCTCTACTCAACACATCATGCGCCTCACTACAGTAGAAATACTCAGTAGGATCAAATGAAATGACATGACGTGTCCTCCAAAAAACACGCCGTGTTGTTATCAGTTTCTGCAAAACCGAAAACAACCGCCCCTCATTTTAAAAGATAAATGCAACCCAATGGGTGGTTATGCTGGGTGATTTTGAAGTTTCTTTCGTCAAAGAGAAGTTCCAGAGCTTAGGAGGGTGATTTTGGGGTGGAAAAGGTGGTTTCTTGTGAGAAAACCTCCATTCTACCTTTTTCTTCTCCACTCTCTTCTCCTAAGGTGCAGTAGAGCTACTTCTCCCAACCAAGCTTTCCAAGACAGAAGATTGCCTGAGTTGGTGCAGCTCCAAGGGTGGAATTTCTTCCTCTAGCTAGAGTTCTACTCTCCTTTGGCTACATCTTTGGTTCCTCTTGCTTTTCCTTCTCTTAAGCAAGCAAAACTCTAAAATTACTGCCTTGTATCTGCGTATCTTCATTATGGAGTAGCTTCCATGCCATTGTTCATGTGAGCTCAAAATTTATGCTCATTGCTAGTTAACTTGCCTTTTCCATGGATGCCTATGGTGTTTTATTGCGTGTATGGTTGGCTGGCCACCTTTTATACATGTTTTATGCTTGCTTTATGCATCGAGAGAATGCATGAGGAAGTAAGGAGTAGGATCTATGGCAATACTCTCTTTACCACGAGAGTGGCCAGATATTATTGAGGGTTTAGGTTGTGTTTGAGACTAAGCAAAGACACGGGAGATTTATGTGATGTTGAGAACCATCTCCTTATATTGGGAAATGCATGACGATGACAACCTCCTTACTTGTTAGTAGCGATCTTTGTTTTTTATGTTCATATGATATGATGGTATGGTGGTGAAACCTAATGCTCAAGTTTCTAATCGCTTAATCAACACCTTTCACTTTTAACCTTTGCTTTTGTTTACCTCTTTAATGTGTGATCAATCCAACTTTGATAACCTGATTTAGATTAATGAAAGTTAACATATTTGCACCTAACTAGCCTAGCTCCTTGTGTTCAACAATCGTCTACATTGACTCTCGTACCCTTGTAGGTGATTTGTGAGTTGAGACCTCTCTTTCTAAAAATCCCAAAAATGCCTAAGTATTCATTTTAAGTGTTCATGATTTTGTCTCATCTTAATTATAAGTCATATCATCAATACAAATGATTAAAAAAATTATCCTAATGATTTTAGGGCATATCACAAATGCATTTAAATTAACTATGACTTGCATTTGGTCAAGCTAGGGCTTGATTGAATTGATCTTTTTCACGTACCTAATATCTAAAATGAATCTCAAATAGATATTCTAGATACATATGAATGGAATGGTTAAGTCATCATCAATATATGAACAATGTATAACTATGATGTCAACAAAGAGTTGTTGAGATACATGGTTTGATTTAATCCAAGAGATTCTTTCAATAGATTTTCTTTTAAAAAAACTTATTTGACTTGCTTAAATTTACTCTAGCAATTTCTCAACATATGATCATGTGATTTTGAAAGATCATCTTGGAACATATATTCATATTGTAGAACAAAGTCTAAATTTACAAATTGCAATGATCTTAGCCTTGTTGTAAAGATGGTACAAACTAAAGAATATTTAGGTTTTCCATTAGTATCCGTCTTATAAAACTAGCATTAATACTATCAGAGGCAACATCAACAATTGAAAGAGCTTTTCATTTGTAATGAACATTGTCAAGAGTAAACTGCGTAATAAGACAACTAATGACTGGTTAAATGACTTGATAGTGTGCTACATAATTTTTTTGACTGATCTATATGAGGGGATATCGACACCTAGACCATTCTATGTCTTGATTTTTGACTGGGGTAGAGCAAGCCATGTATGTGTGGATCTAACAAGAGTTTCCTCTTGGGTGGGCATAAAAGTTGGAGATTACTGTGAATCATGTTGTCCTTAAAGACACGTGAGCAAAAATGGTCGAGTATGAAAAAGTGTGTCATGACATTAAAATAGTTTTACACCTTTCGTCTTTGATATTTTTGATTTCTTAGTACCACAGACTGTGAAGCTTTTCAAAAAAGGGTACTAAAAGTTATGCATAGTAATTCATGACCCTCATGACCTTTTTTGTTGACAACATGACCCCTATGAATATGTATGTAATTTTTTAAAACACATATTATGCTATTCAGAAAAGACTGGTGACATAATTTATTGCTTGTGGCTTTATTTCATTGTATTATACTTTGCAACTGAAGGAAGTGCGATGATAAACAAGAAAAAGAATATCTTAGTAATGACAAAAAAAGAGTATAGAGATCACAAAAGTGATGGTGCCATAGAACTCTAAGAAAAATGTATTCCGGACATGGTGAGACCTAATTAGGAATGAACGACAAATGGGCAGGGGGACATGGAGTGCATATGAGATTACATGCGTGGATCCAGAGGTGTTGCTGACTACACCCAACTTCTGTTGAACTTCTTTTATAATCATCCCCTCTGTCATCATCATCAGCCGCATCACAAAGTTCCCAAAATCCATAAAGAGTTTCAGTCAAGTTTATCAAAGATGAAACTCGACGGATAAACCTCCCTATAATGAATTTTGGAAATTGTCATTTGATTTCTTGTTGTGTGTATTTCATATTGACTTTTTGCACATTCTCACACACAAATTCTGTTCATTTTTTCTCCATTTAGACTCTATTCATATTCATCTTGCCACATTTTTAGCTATTTTGCTTATAGCATGATGTTGATTGCAGACATGTATTGAAAATGTCAAATTAGAGATAGCCCAACTCAAATATGATCCCAATGGGACTTCTCCACATTTTCCAACTGATTTAGAGCCATATCCTGAGGAATCAGCAACAGACACGATGTGTTCTCTAAGAGACATGACATGTCCCTTCACCGAAAACCTCATCAGACGAAGAACACATTGTGTATTACAACACACACGGTGTGTGTGTTTCTAGCAACCCCTATCCCCAAATGAAGAAGCGATGACACAGTATGTTCCCTTGAGAACACGACGTGTTCCTGGGACATGAAGGCCGACTACATTTTTCTGCCAATGCACACAACGTGTATTTATTCAAACACGCCATGTATCTTTACTTGAATCGAATCTAGGAAGTCGTCACACAGAATGTCTCTACTCGGCACGTCGTGTGCCTCACTACAACAACAATACTCAGTGGGATCAAATGACATGACACAGTGTGTTCTCCAAAAGACACGTCATTTAATTATTAGTTTCTGCAAAATCGAAAATGAATGCCCCTCATTTTAAAAGAGAAATGCAACCCAATGGGTGGTTATGCTATGTGATTTTGAAGTGTCTTTTGTCCAAGAGAAGTTTCGTATCTTAGGAGGGAAATTTTACGGTGGAAGAAGGTGATTTCTATTGGATCCTAGATGGGTTATTAGATTCTCTAGAGGGGGGTGAATAGAGCTGAATGCACTTAAACAAAATTCATTAGACCTTCAAGATATATCATAAGATAAGGTTGTTAAATAGGTAATTTGAGTGCAACTAAAACATGCATAGAAAGGATGAGAGAGATTGAGAAAACACAAGTAGAAAAGCTATTTAGAGTGGTTCCACACTTCAAACTAGAAGTATGTCAGTCTACTTACCTAGAGAGGTCAACCTCTAGGATTTCCTAACCATTGAATTATTATATTTATTCATAAGACTTACAATACATGACCAAACAAAGGACTTACCTATCCAATACAAAGAGTCTTCAACCTTACCAAGGACTTACCCACTTTACAAGGAGTCTTCTACCTTCTTCCAAGGACTTACCTACTCTTGCACAAGTCTTCAGCCTTGTAGGAATTACCCACTCTTCTTGGATCTTCTGCCTTTGACTTCACCTTCACTCAGAGAAGCTTCCACCAAGGACTTACCCACTTGAGCAAGGAGTCTTCTGCCTTCACCAAGGGCTTACCCACTCTAGCTCCAAGTCTTCAGCCTTGATCTTCACCAAGGGACACCTTCCCTTGTTCTTCTTCACCTCTCTTGGACAAGAGAGAGAACCTTCATCTTCATGATTGAAATGAGAGAAATGGAGGTGGTGGAAGTGAGAGCCTCACAAGATATACATGTAGGACTAGCTATCTTGCATATTTCCTACTCACTCTAATGGATGTAGCAAGTGATTAAGCTTAGAGAGAGAGAGGAGGCTATAGGAAGCACTCAACTATAGAATAGGAACCTCACATAGAGTTTTGCAATGAATGCTCAACCTTGGAATGAAGCCCAAGGGGTCCTATTTATAGCTGGGGATGCCTCTTAGCGTTTGGGAACACTTGATAATGAAAACTAGCCATTTTATAGCTTGCAATGGATCTATTTTCACTTGTTGCAACTCTACAATGACTAGAAGCACTTTTCTACACTTTTCTGTACAATGCAATCGGTCGAGTTTCTATAAAGGTCACTCGACCGATCAAGTAAACGACAAGGCCGATACTCAAATGATCAGTCAAGTTTGTCCTGACAAAACTCGACCGACCATTAGGAATCGAAATGGTCAGTTACTTGATCGGTCGAGTTCTGTGTAAACACAACTCGACCGATGCAATTTGTAGAAAATTGATCAAGGATGATCAGTCGATTTTTCAGGCTGGGAAACTCGACCGACAAAGTGCATGTAATCAATTTTTAAAGTTGCATCTAAAGTGATCTAACATTCGATCTAAGTGCTCCTGATGTTTTCTAAGCTTAATTACAAGTCATACAATCATTACAAGTGATTTACAACATGATTCTAATGAATTTACATCATATTACAAAAACGTACACTTGTATGACTTTGACTTGTCTTTTCTTCAATTTAAGATGCGCAAGTTAGGGCATTTGGAGTGTGTCTATACCTAATTTGAAATCACTCAAGTAGAGACATTAGACACCAATATGTGGAATGGTTAGTCATCATCAAAACACGGGTTTAGTCAATTTAGACGTGAGTCAACATTGACCTAATTGACCTTGAGTCAACAATTTCTTGCAAGAGAACCTCCATTTTACCTTTTTCCTTCTCCATTCTCTTCTCCTAAGGTGCAACAGAGCTACTTCTCAACCAAGCTTTTCGAGAGGGAAGACTGTCCGAGTTGGAGCGGCTCCAAGGGTGGAATTTCTTCCTCTAGCTGGAGTTCTACTCCCCTTTGGCTACATTTTTGGTTCCTCTTACTTTTCCTTCTATTAAGCATGCAAAACTCTGAAGTTACTGCCTTATATCTACATATCTTCATTATGGATGAGTAGAACTCTTTTCTTGGGCATGGGAGAGTAGCTTCCATGCCATTGTTCATGTGAGCTCGAAATTTAGGCTCATTGCTAGTTAACTTGCCTTTTCCATGTATGCCTATAGTGTTTTCTTACTTGTATATATGGTTGGCTGGCCACCTCTTGTACATGTTTTATGCTTGCCTTATGCTTTGGGAGAATGCATGAGGAAGTAGGGAGTAGGATCTATGGCAATACTCTCTTGACCACGGGAGTGGCTAGAGATTATTGAGGGTTTAGGTTGTGTTTGAGGCTAAGTATAGACGGGGAAGCGTTATGTGATGTTGAGAACCATCTCATGATATTCAGAAATGCATGTCGATAACAACCTCCTTGCTTGTTAGCAATAATCTTTGTTTCGTATGTTCATGTGATATGATGGTATGGTGATGAAACCTAATGCCCAAGTTTCTAATCACTTAATCAACACATTTTACTTTTAACCTTTACTTTTTTTACCTCTTTAGTGTGTGATCAATCCAACTTTTATAACCTGATTTAGAATAATGAAAGTGAACATATTTGCACCTAACTATCCTAGCTCCTTGTGTTCGACACTCGACTACATTGACTCCCGTACGCTTGTGGGTGATTAGTGAGTTGAGACCTCTCTTTCTAAAACTCCCAACAGTGCTTAAGTATTCATTTTAAGTGCTCATGATTTTGTCTCATCTTAATTACAAGTCAAAAGATCAATACAAATGATTAAAAAAATTATCCTATTGATCTTAGGGCATATTTAACAAATGCATTTACATTAACTTTGACTTGTATTTGGTCAAACTAGGGCTTGATTGAATTGATCCTTTTCATGTTACCTAATATCTGAAATGAATCTCAAATAGATATATTAGATACATATGAATGGAATGGTTAAGTCATCATCAATTTATGGACAATGTATAACTGTGATGTCAACATAGAGTTGTTGAGATACATGGTTTGATTGAATCCAAAAGATTCTTTCAATAGATTTTCTTTTAAAAAAAATTATTTGACTTGCTAAAATTTACTCTAGCGATTTCTCTGCATATGATCATGTGATTTTGAAAGATCATCTTGGAACATATATTCATATTGTAGAAGAAAGTCTAAATTTATAAATTGCAATGATCTTACAAGCCTTCTTGTAAAGATGGTACAAACTAAAGAATATTTAGGTTTTCCATTAGTATACATCTTATAAAACTAGCATTTATACTATCAGAGGCAATATCAGTAGTTGAAAGAGATTTTCATTTGCATGAACATTGTCAAGAGTGAACTGCATAATAAGACAACAAATGACTGGTTAAATGACTTGATAGTGTGCTACATAATTTTTTTGACTAATCTATATGAGGGGATATCGACACCTAGACCATTCTATGTCTTGATTTTTGACTGGAGTAGAGCAAGCCATGTATGTGTGGATCTAACAAGAGTTTCCTCTTGGGTGGACATAAAAGTTGGAGATTACTATGAATCATGTTGTCCTTAAAGACACCTGATAAAAAATGGTCGAGTATGAAAAAGTGTGTCTTGACATTAAAATAGTTTTACACCTTTCGTCTTTGATATTTTTAATTTCTTAGTACCACAGACTCTGAAGCTTTTAAAAAAAAGGTACCAAAACTTATGCATAGTAATTTATGACCCTCGTGACCTTTTTTGCTGACGGCATGACCCCTATGACTATGTATGTAATTTTTCAAAACATGGATTATGCAATCCGGAAAAAAATGGCGACATAATTTATTGGTTGTGGCTTTATTTCATTGTATTATACTTTCCAATTGAAGGAAGTGCGACGATAAACAAAAAAAAAAGAATATCTTAGTAATGACAAAACAGAGTACAGAGATCACAAAAGAGACGGCGCCACGAAACTCTGAGAAAAATGTATTCCGGACAGGGTGAGACCTGATTGGGAATGAACGACGGACGGACAGGGGGACACGAGGTGCAGATGAGATTACATGCGTGGATCCAGAGGTGTTGCCGGCTACACCCAACTTCCATTGAACTTCTTTAATACTTTTATTAATGTACTTTTCCGTTTCCGAGATATATGTAAATACACGAAGGGAGGAGTGAGTGCAGTAGTTGTGGCGGTTGGGGTTGACCTTCGCCAGAACGGGATCTCGGGGTTTCGCTTTTGTTATCATCAATTATTTATCATCCCCTCCGTCATCATTATCATCAGCATCACAAAGTTCACAACGTCCCTTTCCCTGAGTTTCCGTCTCAATTGGTAATAGCCCACAACCACCACCTCAGGACGAAAAACCACGTCTTTAAACAAGCTTCCATCTCACTTTCCTTTACCCTACCATGACACCGCACATGTTATCAGCGCTGACATTGGGTGATACTTCCTCAGAACCCCAAAGTGCAAGTTGTGAGGGCGGCGGCGACCGCGTTTGTCTCATCTCCATCTCCCACCTCATCTCATCTCTTAAACTAACAAATCTAGCCCCACAACCGAGGCGACTAGAATATCACTAGCTAGATCTTCTTCTCCCTGTCTTCCCTCTTCTTCTCCTCCCCCAGCTCTCCAACTGCAGCCTTCTGCCCGCGCGCGCCGTCCAACTCATGCGCGAGTCAGACACGAGCACAGAAGGAGCTTAGTGCGGCACAGCGAGGGCCGTCCAACCATGAACAGCACCGCCACCGCAGGTTATATAGGCGCTCCTCCTGGCGGCTTCAACGACCCATCCGGCCTCTTCGCCCCATCACCCAAGATCAGCGCGTTCGGGTACGGCGTCGGTGTGTCGGTGGGTATCCTCCTCCTCATCACCACCATCACCCTGGCATCCTACTTCTGCACCAGGGCCCAGCAGCCGGACAGTCCCAACAGCAACCAGCGCCACCGCCAGCAGCAAGGGCAGCATGACCTGGAGATGGGAATCGACGACGCCACGCTCGCGACGTACCCCAAGCTCCTGTACTCCCAAGCAAAGACGGACTACAAGGATGCCTGTTGCGCCGCAGCTTGCTGCTCCATATGCCTTGGTGACTACAAGGACGCCGACGTGCTCCGGCTTCTGCCGGACTGCAAGCACCTGTTCCACCTGGAGTGTGTGGACCCGTGGCTCAGGTCGCGACCGACGTGCCCCATCTGCCGGACGTCGCCGCTGCCCAGCCCGCTCACGACGCCTCAGGCCGAGGTCGTGCCGCTCGCGAGGCGGCAGTCGTTGTAGCCACAGGCGGCTGATTGGTTGGGGGATAAGTTACTGAATTCAATTGGTAGGGAAAAGGAAAACTGCAGTGCCAGCCTGCCGGGTGATGGAATCGTGACTAGAGGAGAATTATAACATGAGCTTTTCTCTTCTTCTCTCTTTCTCGTGCCTGCGCGCGCGTATTACCTTTTTGTCCTTAAGACTTCTCCAGCATTTGCCAAGAGCAATTCATCAAAACTGACTGTTTTCTTATATATACCAAATCAAGCATATGAAGCAAGCGATGTAGATTGAATATACACCACCGGTGTTTATCACCTATATATATATATATATATATATATATATATATATATATATATATATATATATATATATATATATATATATATATATATATATATATATTCAGGCTAGAATACACTCGAGTGTATCCGGAGCGGAATACACTTAAGTAGTTTTTCATGATGCAATATTTTTATTGAAAATCTAATCCGTTGATCTTCTTAAACATCTCGTGAACAACTCATACGCAAAATTTGAGCACATTTGGATATGTATAGCTCATGTTATGAAGACCACAAAAATTATACATTTTAAATTAGTTTTACATGTCGATTTTGTTGTCCTTGGATGAGTGACTTACACTCATCCAAATGGGCTCAAAATTTGTATGTAGCCTAGTTATAGTATGACGGTGAAGATCAATGGTTTACATTTTGCAAAAAATAGTCTTGATATGAAAACACACTTGAGTGTATTCGTGTGATCCGTACACTCGAGTGTATTCTAGCCTGACTCTCTCTCTCTCTCTCTCTCTCTCTCTATATATATATATATATATATATATATATATATATATATATATATATATGATCTCCATTTTACTGACGGGACATGTCATGACTAATTTAATTACTTCCCTGTGGGCGGAAGTACCTATCTTCTCCTTTAATGTTTATCATTTATCGGGTTCTAATTCAACCTATAAGCGACCAATATTACCATGGCTGTATAATACTTTTTTCACATATATCTATATTGAACTCAAGACATGCAATTTTCATGCTCCTAACATTCAAATTATGTATTTGGAACAAGAGTAGACTATTGAGATTGCATAAGCTCAATATCATATATTGACTCATAAGAGAATGATAATGTATTTCACAGTCTCACTTATCAAGTGACTAGGATATCACTACAAATGAGGAAAATTTTCATTTATATCACTTATAATATTTCACTAAGTGTTACAATGCACCCAATCATACCTATATTGCACACCTTATTCAAAGTCATATTGACTAGTGTTGAAGTATATAAATAACATGCGATTAAAGTAGTGACTTTAGATCTAAGGATCACAATCATCATTATCATATTAAGACATGAATTTGACCGTCATTAGATGGCTTCCATGCTTCATTCTCAAGGTAGACTTGTCCCCTACAACTTGTTATTAACAAGTACATGTGTGTCTAACTTGACATATAATATAATGACTAAAGAGACACAATCATCAGTCACAACACATACTAGTCTTTTGCATTATTATTGTATTATAAAATCCACAATAAAACATGACAAGCAAAATATCAAAAATAATTAATCTATATATACAAATTATCTCATATTCAAATCCTCAAATCAAACCATATGCCATCAAGTCAAAACATTATTATGACACAATTATATATAATAATAATTTCAATATTGAAGAAAAATAAATAAATCAAATTGTCTTTTATTAAAAAAAATAGATCACTTGAAAAGTATTACATTGGAATGATCACATGATGACTCTCAAGGAATATAAGAAATAGTCTCCCACTTACACTAGAGAAATCACTCCTAAATTGGAGTCCAAGAAACTAACATGACCATCATCCTTCCACTATAAAAGTTCTTTCATCAAGGGATCAACAATATTCTTATACTTTGTACTCTACAAATCCTTACCTCATATATGATTTTTATATATGAGATGGTACATTTAAAATGTGTGTTTGCAATGCTGAGGCAATCTATATTCCTTATTCTATGCAATATATCCACTGTTGTCACAAATAAATCTCAAGTCCATCGTCAATGGTTGAACCTCCTGCCAAGTTCACTAATAAACTTCTTGATCCATATTGCTTCCTTTGTTGCATTGGATGCAACAATATACTCAACTTTTTTTATGGAATCATCTATCGTCTCTTTCTTAGAACTCTTCCATCTTACAACTCTAACATTTAGGAAAAATAAAATCCTTATTAGGATCAACTATCATCCTTGTCAATTTGAAGCTTGTATCAGTTTAACCCGTTACACCTAACTCTTATTAACATTTTTATATCAAGAATTGATCCTTGGTTCTTCTCAAGTACTTTAAGGTATTCTTCATGAAAATCATGTGACCTTCACTAGGATCTGAGTGGGTATCTTCTAATAATACTAAAATCATATCAATAATCAGGGTGTATACATAACATGCATACTTTTTAAATCTAGCTAATTGAAGATGCATATGGAATCTTACTCATGTATGTCGACACTTCCAAAGAGATGGGACATTAGGATCTAGAGATACTTATTTTGTGATACATGGATAAACTTCCTCTCTTAGAATCCTACATGATGAACCTCTTTAGAACTTTATAATATATGTGCTATGTATTAGGCTAAGAGTCCTTCTAGATCAATCTCTATATATCTATATTCCTATAATATTGGAAGCTTTACCTAATGTATCCATAAACAATGTATTTCCAACCCATGTCTTAGTAAGTTATAGAGTATGTATGCCATTTCACATGATTAATTCGTGATACACATATAATATGAGAAATACCATTATGATCCCACTAGCCCTCTTGTAAAAAAATATATTCATCTTCATTTTTTATCAAAACAAGTTTGACTGTCTCGTCAAAACAAATATACTAGCTTCTACATGCTTGCTTCAATCTATAAATTTACCTTTGTAGATTATAAACTTTATTGACTTCATTCCCAATGATAAAATCTTTAGGTTATGTCACATACACATCCTCTAGAGTATTCTTAGTAAGGAATATGCTTAATGTCAATATGGAAAATCTCATAGTCATGATAGGTTGTAATTGCAAGCATCATTCTGATAGATTTAACTAGGGATATAGATAGATGAAGAAGTTTCATCACTACAACACCTTAAACTTGTATATAACCTTTATTGTGAGAACCTGTTACACTAAACGAGAATACTCAAAACATAAAGCACAATCGATAACTAATCAATCACATACCCAAAAATATGGGTAAACTAAAATTGATTTCAATGTCAGCACCTTCTCAAAAACATTTGCATAAGATCCCAACATCCTTCTTTTATCCATATTATGCCAAAAATTTGATATAAATTGTTCTATCGCCTTAGCCACAACATATATACACAGGAGAACAATATTTGTATATGCTACACAAATAAGCATTAATATGCTAACAAAAGTCTGATTCATTTGAAACACCATATACAAACTTTTCCTGCCTGGACCTGAGAGTACATGAATGACTCTAGGACACACTAGACATCTAATCAGCTTTCTCAAAGATTCATTACTATAGCTCCTCTTTGCTGCCACATGTTTGTTTTTGTCACTTTCGATTACCTAAAAAGATGTGGCGAACCACAAGGGTGAGACCCATGTCCCAGCAAGAGATATAACCTCCAACAATGCTTATTGATTACACCATTTTACATAGTAGATAACTAAGCAGTTGGAGTATTTAATAATCAATTGAACAGATTGAACAATTCAAGTATACTAAAAAAATTAGGTAAATCATCTTAGCAACAAGTATGATCATCAATGCCTATATAGATAACAAATAAATCCATTTCTCTGGATAGATATCTACCCAAATATCATCAAATTGCATCTAATAACAATCATTATCATTAATCTGACTATCATATCTTAAATAAAGTGAACATATCTATATCATAAGTAGAACTAACATCATAGCATAATTAACTACATAGGCATGATTAGCAGTTTAAGCATCTATAATTACATAGGCATGGCCAACAATATTAAACATAGCTAGCAACATCATCTTAACCATCAGTGTCAGTATATTTTACAACATAAGCATATTTACAACATGAGTATAACTACAACATAAGCATATCTATTATCTCTTATTGTACTATACATGATCTCAATGAAAAGAAAGCAAACAAGGGTTAACATCCAATATGAAGCGTTGTGTATAACCCTAAACATATATGCTACACAGCTGTCTTACATCTTTTATTATGTCCTAAAGAAATTGAGGATACCACTCAAAATTCAACTGACCACTGCTAAGTTGAAATAAGTGCCATATAAGATCTAGGAAGAGCCGGACTCCTAAGATCTTCTCCGCCCCCTGTCAGTACGGGTCCGCCACAACGACACATAAGGTCAAGCTACTAACATCCTAGTTTGTCCTAGGTACATGTCACAACACTAGTGAAAGGAGGTGGGTACGCATACCCTACCATTCGAGGTATAATCACAATTTTCCTATAATCTCATCACATATATAATCATTGAGACACAACCGCAGTTGTTCTCAAACTGAGGGCTAGGTATGACTGTAGTCATCCTCCTTAAACACTCGAATTCAGGATGATAAGCACCCCACATACTCATCAATATGCGCTTTGAGTTTCCCTTAGGAATACTTGTTTCACCATTTGGTAAGTTATGACACTCAAATGGATCTATGGCACAGGGAACAACATGATTAGAGTTTCACTTGATTAGTACGCCAATTGGGTGAATTAAGGCTACATCAAACAAATGGGCATACAAACCCTAATTCACATCTAGAAAGCATATAAGTATCACAACTTCAAAAGTTATAAAACGTGTAAAACACAATTTCTCATCTCATCATCACATGGTACTATTCACTTGTCATTCATGAGACTACAATAGTAATCATACTATCACAAGATATAAATCCTTTTCACAATATCACAGGGTATCAACCTTTATCAACACAAGAGGATTACACCTCATTCAGGGCACAACCATGCCCAAAGGTCATTAAGACCATCATACTATCACATGATATAAATCCTTTTCACAATATCACAGGGTATCAACCATTATCAATACAAGAGGATGGCACCTCATTCAGGGCTCAACCATGCCCAAAGGTCATTAAGACCATCATACTATTCCCTACAAGATCATCATTATCTTTCCATGCCTTATAATAAGGCTCAACAACATCACTTACATATAATACACCAGATCAGCACAATATTGCATTAATGAGCTAGGGGATATTCATAAACAATCATAGCAGGTTTATATTAACATTAAGAACATTCCTTTATTACATCAACATGCAAGGAATCTAGATATGATTAACCCTCATCATATTCATAATGCACATGTTTAGCATAAGAAAGTATCAACCATGTGGCTATGATAACCACCAATTAACACATTAAGATTGAGGTTATTTCACCATCAGGCCATTATATAAGAAGGTTAAACATGAATACTCATTTGTATCTATTTGCATTAGAGTTAGGGTCAATAATATAAATTATATTAATGTTACTAATCTACACTAATACCCAAACCCTAACTCACGCATCCCCATTGGATCATGGATGCATAAGGTGAAGCATCACCATCACATTCCATACAATTCTCAAGTATGAACCTACACATAAATCAAGGTGTAACCATCAGTTATAGAATACTAGGGTTTTAACAACAATAAGGGGAGCACTCCATGATTGTATTAATCATTCAAGGACTATTCATACCCAATTACCATCATTTAGTTATATTAAATCTAGGTATAACAAGATATACCTCATTAGGGTTACATATCAACACAATATGGTTATCATGCCTTATATTCATATGAGTGAATAGGTAAGACTACCTTATTAAGGGTAACCCTACATTTGTTCCATCATCATTCATCCCATATCACCATACCACAATGTCACCCAAAACCATTGGATGTTTAAAAGGTAAAACCATTGGTTGTTTACATAAGTAAACACCTTAGATAAACCACCAATAAAGTCCTTGATGTGTTCTGTAGAAAGAGTCACCATCTAACCCTATACATCCCTTGATTAACAACACAAAAAGTTCCATTGATAGTAGGGTAAAACCCAAAATTGACTATTCATTTAAAACAAGCCATCCATTGTCAACAAGTAGCTCCTAAAGTTGATCATTTAAAGGAAACCAAACAAATCACATTATTAGGACCAACATATTACATTAGCCATAATTCCACTTTATTGGAGGAATAAACATTAGATCTTGACCATTGGGTCAAGTTCATATGTTAAAACCATCAATTACAGTATAGGTCCGACCATTGCATCAAGTGACCCAAGAAACCATTGGTCTAAGGCTTAATTGATGCTACAACTATATGATTAACTCACCATAGGTTTTAGAGACCTGATACAACATCATTAGTGACCATTAAGTCACCATAGGTTGTTAGATCAGCACTATATTCATTAATCAACATCAAATATTAAGCTAATGTCATCATTAATTGACAACATCAATAGGGTACTTAATGGTTGATCATTAAACTTCTAATTGATCCAAAACCTGATCTAAGTGGGAGACCATAGGTTGTCACCATCATCTGATACCTTTGATCCCGACCATCAGTTGTCATGAAGACAATGTTGGGTTTTAGGGGAGGCAGAGAAGGCAGCGGAAACAAACATTTCTCCCCCAAACCCAGAACAAGGAAACACGTCAACATCTATATAATAAGAAAGGGATGGTTTGTGGAATCATACCTTGTCCCGAGGCTTGCTCGGCGACAATACCTCACGCCTTGCGCGGTCTTCAACTCCAGTCTTGGACGATGTCTGTGCAGCTCCTGGTCACACCGGGACTGACGACTCCTCCTCTCACCAGGACTGTCGGGGTTGACAGTTGTCCTCCTGAGCGGTAGAAACTTCCCGCCTCTGAAGTAGTCCACACGGACCACCTAGAACTCCAAACTCCTTGTCCCATAAGGAGTTGGAAGGAGTCCCACCCTCCTATTGATGTACTAGTCACCAACACACTCTCCTACTTCCAGTTGCAACTGTAGTTGTCTTTCCCTTGCTGCGCCTCCCTTTGCGGGTAGCACTTGCTCGGGCTCTCTCTCGGTTACCAAAACTAGAGAGAACGACAACTTTCCAGAGAAACTGGTTGCACTGAGTTGTACTGTGAGAAGCCCCCAATACCTCTATATATAGGAGGGTCATGGGACAGGGTTCTCCATCCCGGGAAATATGGGACTAAAGCAGGAGTAGAAGGGTTCGAGATTTTCCACAAAAAACAACCAACTCGCAACCTGAACCGATCGTTTCACAACTGAAACGGTTGGTTGGGGATCTGAGCCGGTCGGTTGACACCTCAACCGATCAGTTGGGACCCATGAACCGGTCGGTTCATGGTCCTGACCAATTCCCGATTGACTTTCCAACTTTTGTTTCTAATTGGTATCAAATACCAATCCTTGTTCCAATCAAATTGGGCAAGTGAAACGCAAGGAAAATTTCACCAATCCTACTTTTCCAACTTGCCCGGTTGCAACAGTTGAACTGATCGTTTCAACACTTGAAGCAATCGTTCACCCTGTCCTTGATCCGATCGACTCAACACTTGAGCCGACCGGTTCACCAAGCTCAGCCGGTCGGTTCATCACATGAGCTGATCGGTTGGAGTGCAGATTGTGCAGAATCAGTCAATTGCGATTTCAATCAATACGATACTCTAATCAATCTGTCTAACACCTTGAACACTATGATTTTGAGCTATCAATCAATTGAGTGTTTAATTGAACTACTAAACTCCTTTAGTAATCAATCTAAATATTATTTGTGGACAAAACTCCTCTTCCAGGTTAAATCCTATGTGTGTGACCCTGCAGGTCCATTTCGCGTTGGCAGTGAAAGTCCATAACACTTATGACTTCACAAGCAAAGAGCTGTGCCTAGTCACACATCAGTGCTACCCAAGTGAAAGTAGAAAGTTGGAGAACAACTTTCAATCCTACAATCTGTGAATGGTGTTACACTGAATTTATAATTCCTTTGTCACTGATATCCTGAATGAACTCGAGGCATGGAATAGTCATCCTGTCAACGTTTATTCACTTTCTTGATCTCAGAGTAGATTGGAAGATATATGTATGACATCAATATCACATACTGATTCACACATGCGTGCACACTCCTATTTCAATCCTACTCATCAAGTGGCCTTGGATATCAAACTCCCTCAGGAGGGAAAAATCCCATATCTATCACTCACCCCTCAAAAGCCCCATGTGTCAAAGCCACCCGATCATCACCTTTATAACAACCCATGTTTCAGGACTGCGTTTGATGATGTCAAAGTGTGCCCAACGACATGTGTTGAGTGTAGTGATGTCAGGTCAAAGAGTCACACTCACCACCATCACTGTGAGTACTGAATGTGACTACCATGTCATGGTTCCATGTGTCAAACTCACGGTGGGTCTGTCTGGTACCTTGTTCTCTAACAAGTACCTATGTGTTTGGTTTGATATCTCTATGTCATGACTAATGAGATTCTGTCATCAACACCCACCACAATCTAGTCTTGTGTATCATTACTGTCTATCTACCTTCCAAAATGACATCCGACTAGGGACATAACAAGAATGTACAAACTCTTAGCATCTGTACGATCTCATCGTTCAGGTCCTTAACCTGAAAGCATACGTCATTGAGTACTGTCATTCTCTATACATTCAATCTGTTCTATCATTATCTCATATGACTGAACCAGAAAGAATTGGAAGCTTGCCTTTGATGTTTATCAAATCAATCTTAATGTATCCCACCAATCATCCCATGATTGGCTCTCAGGGCATACATACCAACAGACTCCCACTTGCACTGTGAGCCAATCACCCTTGAATCATATTCATAGTGATCTTCAAACATGTCCCACATGTTACTGTGCTCTAGTGCGAACATAGTGAGTTATGGCAACACCTTGCCAAAGTCAGTATTAATTGCATGTATCTCATCTCTTTGATGTACGTCACATGTATGAGATGGAGTTGCCGTAATATGCAATCTAGTATTCCTTTGCTAACCTTTAGCCACATTGCATGATCAAGGATTCCAGACTTGTCATCAATGAGCGGAATATCTATAAGTTCATCTCATGAACTTCCAGATCCATATAGTATCCATTGTTGTTCTCTAACGCATAGATACTCGGCATTTCCTTTTAAATGGATTCATTCGAACACTTCCAATTATCAACAAACTTTCACTTTTATATATCCTATATATATTTTGCGATTAATTTTATGTCCTTTTCTGAAAGTTTGCATCAATGTAACTCTTTACATCGAACTCTTCCTTATCTCCATAGAACTAGTACTTCTCAAGTACTTATCAAGTTCTTATTGTTTCCAGTAACCCTTACTGGAAGTAGACAGACATCCACTCGTCATGTCTCACATACGAGTTATCAGGATGAGCACATCATATTGCCATGTCATACATACAAGATGATGAATGCATTTTATTCTTGCCATGTCCATACATGCAAGATAATGGGATTATTACATACATGATAGATCCATATCTATCCTTAGTGCTCCCATTCTTCATAAGAATTGGACACTTGGCCTTGGGATACTAACACCATGTAACATGGACAAGTTTTCTCCCACTGAATTTGTGCATACTGAACCCTTCAGTACATATTGCCAATGTATGCTTTCTCCTTACAGGTCAAGAGGTTTTCGAGAACTATCTCTATAGATCTCTATTCCTATCACATAGGAAACATCTCTATCTTCCTTAAAGATAATTTCCACTTTTGGATTTCCATTCTAGAACATTTCCATTTCACATCAACATGTGGAATGTGAATACTCTCCCACTAAATCACAGATCCCTTCTTTATCTTTGACATATCAGTCAAACTCTTTGACTATATCATCAAAGTAAAGATCCAATTCTGAGTTTCTTGTACTCAATCTATCATATTGATTAGTCCATTGTAACTTATAGACTTCATTTGCATTAGTGGATTCATAAACCTCATAGGTTGTGTCACGTACACATCCTTGTTTTATTCCTCATAGGAATGCGGTTTTAGTATCCATATGCCAAATGCCTTAGTCATTAAGTTGCAATCAACAAGCATCATCCTTCTCAAAATGTTATCCATGTGTCTTAATACTTAAGACTCATTTGCACTTATGGATTTCATCCAATGGGTGCTACCATCAAGGTCATACCTTATGGTTCATATGGATGTCATTTAGGATGTAATGGTCATAAACCATATCTCAAAATTTGGTTCCTCATATTCATCTAGATAGTTGACTCATCACATGAACAACTCATCCCATAGATAATTGAGGTGTAAGGATATAAGAATTCACAACCCTTGTGATTCTTAATTTCTTTTATTAGTGTGGGGTATTCTTTTATTAAGAAGAATTCAGTTATTTGATAATCATTCTCTAACTCCTTAGAGTATGATTCCTTCTTGATTTAGACATCACCATGCCTTAATCATGAGTTCACTATGATACACTATCATAATCACTCAAAAGGATCTCAAACATTTGGTCCAAGTATTTCATTCATTGATCTCATCAAGAATTAACACTTTACCAAATTTGCACTTCATCTATGATAATCTTGAACACTTCCAGATATTCATATTAGTATTTCTCTAACCACCATTTGAAGTATTAGCATTTTCTCCAATAGGTATGTAAATACATCACATGTATTATACCTGATAGGACAATCATTCTCCCACTACCATTAGTGAAGATTGATTAATCATGTCTAAGATATTCATGTCTCTTATTGGTTCTCTAACCAAAAGAGTCTAGATTTATCCATCACATGGAAACTAGAAATGAATTTCTCATGATTGATGTTAATTTGATTGTTTGAGTTATCTATAACTCTTAGGTATCATTTTATCTTATGCATACCATGTATCACAAGATAAACAAGGCATTGCCACAAAGATCATATCTTTAAGATTGAAACATCAACTTTATTAATTGCCATCATTGTCATACAATATGCAAAAATAAAGTGTTTCTATCTATTGGCAATTTATGAAATAGCAGTTCTCAACTCTATTTCGTGCCCTTTAGGCTGAAATGAACTGAAAGATATTCCTATCTATGGCAGCAACACTTGCTCCAATGATGGGTGCTTCTTTCTTGGTCCTTTCACAAAGGCCATCACTTCTTTGCGGATTTTGCATATCATATATGATAGATCCATATCTTGGCATCATATACCTCAGATAAAGAAGCGGTTCATTTCATGATACCTTAGGTGGAGATTTCAATCCCCTCCTTCATCTTCTTTTGTTCTTCCAGATATAGAGGGCAATTCCCTCATACACCCTTTTCCCATGTGCCTTCGAGGCTGAAGATGGCTTGGGCTGCTGGCTAGCATCAGAACACTTCTTAGCTTTGCCCTTGCCCTTACTCTTAAGACTTACCCTTCATTGATCACATCAAACATTAGGGTTTATCTTTCTTCATAAATGCCTCTACTGTCCTCAACATGTCCAACAACTTTGTCAACGCTTGTCAAAGTTGTCCGTGTCATAGTTCATCATGAACTGTATGATTCTCACAACATTTGCAGTATCATACCAATAGCCAACTCTTGGCTCAGAGGGAATCCTTCTTAGTCAGGTTTTCCACATACCCAATCACATTGAATGTGTGAATACCTTACTGGATCTCCTTCTGTCATGACATACTAGGACAGTGTCCTTGAGACATCATATGTCTCATGTTGTCTCTGCAACTCATAGTTCAGAGAACACAACATCAAGCACTCCTTATCAATGCCATCCTCAGTATGCTTCCATAAGCATACTTTCAGCCATTGATGTGGTGGGATCGAGTTCATCTGATTCTGGTATAACTAGGACTTAAAGCTTTCGCTCTTTGATTGAGAACACTTCTCATCATCCTAACCAATCGTGGAATTATTCCCATTTAATTTGTTGGTCTCAAAGACTGATCGCAAATAAAGTGATTTGTTGATTAACCATTTATTTTAACAAAAGGAAATATATGCAATTTCAGTCCAAAACTCTGTTTGACTTGTTTGATTGATTTGAAAAGTTGACGATATAATTAGGCCTTTAATTAATTATCACTCCCACTATTTTAGTTCAAATTGATAGCCCTCACCATCAATTCGGAAGATTACAGTGTACAACCTTCTAGTGGGCAAGATCCTGAAATCCTCTAAGTCATGGACCAGCTAGGGCTGTCACCCACAACATAGATCTCTCAGGTAGGCAACTCTTGCCAATTGCATCATATGCAACTCTTGATAAGATGTCATATGCATCTCCTTGCCATGAGCATCTCCATGCCTCAAGGTACTAGATCCCATCTAGATCACCTTGTTAAGTCTGACCCAAAGCAAACACGATGAATATGCACCCTGCTCGGGAAGACCCACACATTCATCCTTCACACTTCCACGAGATAGACGATGCACCATGCTAGGGCGTGCCCACACTTGGTCGATCAAGCTTTTCATGTGTGTCACATTTGGAAGGCATCTAAAACTTAATATTTAATGAGGGATTTGGTTTTTATATACATATACATATCCAATCACCACAATATATAGTATGTATCATATACATGCTATATCCCACAGAAAACATGCAAAACGATAAAAGCGATAATTATGGCCATCCTAATGTGATTCCTCGAGCCAAGAGGAATCACGGTCATCTAGGTCTACATCACATGCAACATGTACAAGACGAACTCTGTGCTTTGCCTTCTGAGTTGATCAACTCATCATATGAATGATCTGCTCCCTCTGGCCGGTCGTCTGGGTGCCACCAGCCAATCGGTTGGCTCTTGTAACCGATCGGTTCGCCTGGTCATCATGCATCTCCTTCTGGACGCCACCCACTCGTCTCGCTCCTTGAACCGGTCATCAATCGATCAGCTCACTCCTTGAACCGGTCATCTGAAAAGTCAACCGATCGGTTCACATCTTTAACCGATCGTCTCAGCTGTCGTCAGGATGTCCGCCAGTCTTCGACATAATAGGAAATAAAATCTATCCTAATTTTACATTGCTTAAAAGGGAAACCCCGAGTTACATTCGGGGGGGGAGCAAAGGTAGGAAAGAATCTCGAATTATTTCGAGTTACATCAGGAATAGGAGAGGGAAGATCAGTGCGCAGACCGAGATGCAAGCAACCACATACAACCATACACAGATAGGGTTTATTGTCCATAACCACGCTATACATCCACCACAAAACTCGTTTAAGGGCGGCGTGTATCGAGTGCATTAATAATACATATCATATATGTAAATTGGGATTTGTGGATTTAGGATTGGACATGTATAAAGCCAATGTTATTCACATCATATGCAATAAATAAAGGCAACAAACCAAAATCGATCATATCGATATTCCTAAAATATAGAGCAGTTGATGTGGCTCTGATACCACTGTTGGGTTTTAGGGGAGGCAGAGATGGAAGCAGAAACAAAAATTTCTCTCCCAAACCCAGAACAAGGAAACGCGTCAACGTCTATATAATAGGAAAGGGATGGTTTGTGGAATCATACCTTGTCCCGAGGCTTGCTCAGCAAAAATACCTCGCACCTTGCGCGGTCTTCAACTTTGGTCTTTGACAGTGTCTGTGCAGCTCCTGGTCACACCGGGACTGACGACTCCTCCTCTCACCGGGACTGTCGGGGTTGACAGTTGTCCTCCTGAGCGGAAGAAACCTCCCACCTCTGAAGTAGTCCACACGAACCACCTGGAACTCCACACTCCTTGTCCCACAAGGAGTTGGAAGGAGTCACACCCTCCTATTGACGTACTAGTCGTCAACACACTCTCCTGCTGCCAGTTGCAACTGCAGTTGTCTTTCCCTTGCTGCGCCTCCCTTTGCGGGTAGCACTTGCTCGGGCTCTCTCTTGGTTACCAAAACCAGAGAGAACGACAACTTTCCAGAGCAATTGGTTGCACTGAGTTGTACAGTAAGAAGCCCCCAATACCCCTATATATAGGAGGGTCATGGGATAGGGTTCTCCATCCTGGGAAATATGGGACTAAAGTAGGAGTAGAAGGGTTCGATATTTTGCACAAAAAACAACCAACTCGCAACCTGAACCGATCGTTTCACAACTGAAACGGTCAGTTGGGGATCTGAGCCGGTCGGTTGACACCTCAACCGATCGGTTGGGACCCATGAACCGGTCGGTTCGTGGTCCTGACCAGTTCCCGATTGACTTTCCAACTTTTATTTCTAATTGGTATCAGATACCAATCCTTGTTCCAATCAAATTGGGCAAGTGAAATGCAAGGAAAATTCTCACCAATCCTACTTTCCCAACTTGCCCGGTTGTAACAGTTGAACTGATCGTTTCAACACTTGAAGCAATCGTTCACCATGTCCTTGATCTGATCAACTCAACACTTGAGCCAACCGATTCACCAAGCTCAGCCGATCAGTTCATCACATGAGCCGATCGGTTGGGAGTGTAGATTGTGCAGAATCAGTCAATTGTGATTTCAATCAATTTGATACTCTAATCAATCTGTCCAACACCTTGAACACTATGATTTTGAGCTATCAATCAATTGAGTGTTTAATTGAACTACTAAACTCCTTTAGTAATCAATCTAAACATTGTTTGTGGACAAAACTCCTCTTCCAGGTTAAATCCTATGTGTGTGACCCTGCAGGTCCATTTCACGTTGGCAGTGAAAGTCCATAACACTTATGACTTCACAAGCAAAGAGCGGTGCCTAGTCACACATCAATGCTACCCAAGTGAAAGTAGAAAGTTGGAGAACAACTTTCAATCCTACAATATGCGAATGGTGTTACAGTGAATGTATAATTCCTTTGTCATTGATATCCCGAATGAACTCGAGGCATGGAACAGTCATCCTGTCAACGTTCATTCACTTTCTTAATCTCAGAGTAGATTGGAAGAGATATGCATGACATCAATATCACATAATGATTCACACATGCGTGCACACACCTATTTCATTCCTACTCATCAAGTGGCCTTGGATATCAAACTCCCTCAGGAGGACAAACCCCATATCTATCACTCACCCCTCAAAAGCCCCATGTGTCAAAGTCACCCAATCATCACCTTTATAACAACCCATGTTTCAGGACTGCGTTTGATGATGTCAAAGTGTGCCCAACGATATGTGTTGAGTGTAGTGATGTCAGTTCAAAGAATCACACTCACCACCACCACTGTAAGTACTGATTGTGACTACCATTTCACGGTTCCATGTGTCAAACTCACGGTGGGTCTGTCTGGTACCTTGTTCTCTAACAAGTACCTATGTGTTTGGTTTGATATCTCTATATCATGACTAATGAGATTCCGTCATCAACCAACACCACAATCTAGTCTTGTGTATCATTGTTGTCTATATACCTTCCACAATGACATTTGACTAGGGACATAACAAGAATGTACAAACTCTTAGCATCTGTATGATCTCATCGTTCAGGTCCTTAACCTGAAAGCATACGTCATTGAGTACTATCATTCTCTAGACATTCAATCTGTTCTATCACTATCTCATATGACTGAACCAGAAAGAATTGGAAGCTTGCCTTTGATGTTTATCAAATCAATCTTAATGTATCCCACCAATCATCCCATGATTGGCTCTCAAGGCATACATACCAACAGACAACACCATAGGTTTGTTGTAATGGTACCATCATCGGGTCATGGGTTTATAAAAGAAATCAACTTAAAACCCTAGAATTGACCATTGGTTGATAGGTGCTTAGCACCATAGGTTGTCAAACCAACCTGATCCAAGTCATATTATACATTAGGAATAACATAAACATGACCACATGTTCATCTAGAACTGAAATCAGAACAGGGAACATTATAAAAATCAAAATCTAAGTCAACCATAGCTTTTTGTGCATGGATCATCATTTTTAAGAAAAAACATGAGCTAGAAAGCTTATGGTAAGCAATAAACATGAACCCAGTTATAAAACTTGCCTAATATAATAAAACATGAGCAAGTAGGGTAGGAAATCCAAGCATAAGCTGTGAACTCATCCATCTAGCACCTTTCTTCATCAAATGAGTAAACCATAAGCATAAGGAGCAAGAGAGGTAGGGTTTTAGATCTTTAGAGAAATTTCTACCATGGAACAGTAAGGTTCTGACCTAGATAAAGGTAGGAGGAAGGATAAATAAAGAAATAAATAGAGGAAATAATGGGATTCTTACTCTTTTAGGTCAAGATCACTAGAAGGAAGCTTTTCAAACCCTAAAAGGAAGTCAATTGCAACCCTATATTCTTTTTCCAAGAAGATCCCCTCTTTCTTCTTCCTTGGACCAGAAATTCATAGAATCACAGAGGGAGAATGAGGTTCATAGAAGGAGGGAAGTGGTGGAGAGAAAATGGCTCATTTTGGTGCTTAGGGATAAGTATATGAAACATTAATATAAAGAAAAAGAAAAAGTTGAAGTTCTAGTATCTTTCCAAGTGTCCATGGCCTTAAACTATTAAGAATATAGAAGCACACACACTAGAAGCTCCACCAATGTCCATAGAGACATGATTATCCCTTGTTTCTTGAATTTCCAAGCAAAAAAAAATAATTCATTAGTTGATAGCTACTAAAGGTATCTCATCCATGAAGGGGTACGCCCTAAAATACCCTTGAGAAAAACACCTTCAAACCAAGGTTTAAATAGGCACTACATGTCTCAACAATAATGATGAGATAATATCCAAGAAACATAATGCAAGTGATAAATTGCAAAGAAAATTTCTCAATTGGGTAAATTGCAGTAAAGTCCAAAATGTGCATAAAATTGCATAACTTGCTCAAACAATGTCCAAATTGGACCAAATTTGAAACTTAAGCTTGTATTATGATTTAAAAGCATATCAAAAGGTTATATTAGTGTTATAAGAGTTAAATTATGATAATTAAGCTTATTCAACTCATTAAGCAAGTCTAGAGGCCTTACAACTATAAACCCCTAATAAGGATTTTGCCCCTGAAATCCAAGGTAAACAAAGATGGGTTGCACCTCATCCTATTACCTTCACATAGTTACTTGAATATCATGGTGATTCCACATCATTCATACATATATCCTCTTGGGTCAGCACAAAACCCCCACATAAGAAGACATTTGCAAATATGGAACATAGAAACTTGTTATGCCACTTGTACAAGTCTAATAGTAACTTTTAACTTTAAATTCTAGCTATCATCCTAATATTATATATATTGTATCAACAAACCATCTATCCGTGATAGTGGTTTTGCCCAACTATCACTAGACCATGCACAATGTTATAGAGTCACTTTTGTTTGTCATTCCAAAAAACATTTATAGGATCATCATCAACTCTCTCTCTCTCTCTATGGGAGAGGAATACTTGGAATGTTCATTTAATAAACATCTCCAACCTTCACATATTTCTCATACGGTTGATACATCTTGGATACTAGGATTCATTACCTTGGTATCCACCACATGTGCTATAAGGAACTGGCATCATTATCTCATCCACTTTTACCAACATAACAAATATCAAGAAATATAAGAGGAGTCTTCCTAATTATTGGAAGGCTCAAAAGCAAAATCATCACAAACTTTATGATCTTGGAACCATAGTCCAAGCAACCTTATGCTATAATAAGCTATCCACCTTCATGTTTACAATGAATCCACACATACCAAGTGGAAATGATCCACTTGAAAGTTGTGCCCTAGGAAGGAATGACACAATGGGAAACACACTTCCCACATCATAGAAACATTGTTCAAGGGCCACTAGAAAAAA
The DNA here is from genome assembly GCA_963693085.1 of Alisma plantago-aquatica. NCBI lineage: Eukaryota > Viridiplantae > Streptophyta > Magnoliopsida > Alismatales > Alismataceae > Alisma > Alisma plantago-aquatica. The sequence continues at coordinate 912,631,005 of OY856410.1, forward strand.
GGTAACCAATTCTATTTTCATTATGCAAGTTACAACTTCTTATGTATCATTTTACCCTTTTCATTTTGGGTTCCTAGACATTAGCGTAGGAATCATCATAATTAACATATCTCATTGCTCCTTCCTTGATGACTATTTATCACACTTGGGTATATTTTCTTGTTTTATTATGTTTTTCAATCACTTATCAACATGTAAATCATCATATTCTACATTTTCTTCATTAAACATGGATCATCTCCCTTAATTTCTTTCACATGCCAAACTGATTTTACATTAACACTTTCTTACACACATAGGTTGGTCTGAGATTAACTCAGATTCCACCTTATTCCTTTGCCATTGTTCTCATTTATCTTCTCATTTTATACTTATCATTGGAGTTCTCTCCATCTTATGTGTATTTCATACCTTGAATCACTTTATAAGCATAGACTCATCTGTCTTTTACTTTATTATCTTCTTGAATCACATCTCCACTTTTCCTTATTTGTATTTGGATTTAGGTTTCATGGTGTTATATCTTTCTCTTATAGTTACCAACAATTCAAGTTTTGATAGATAACGATGTAATCCTCATCTTCTCTTGAGGTAATATTCAATTATATGCACCATAATTTCATGTTCATTATGCTCTTTAGATTATTTCAAAATGACTACTTGATCATAGTAATAAAAAATATAATGATCTAAAAGTTTCATACTTACTTTTTCTTCAATAATTGAATACCTGGCCAGGGCACCCAAATACTGAGATTAGGCAGTATGCACCATATTTTTGTGTCATGTTCCTAACTTAGACATAATCCTAATCCTAGGTCCTAGTGTCCATGTAGACTCAGTGAACCTAAATCTCTGATACCAACTTGTGAGAACATGTTACACTAAATGAGACTACTCAAAACATAAAGCACAATTGATAACTAATCAATCACATACCCAAAAATATGGGTAAATTAAAACCGATTTCAATGTCAGCACCTTCTCAGAAATATTTGCATAATTGCCCAACATCTTTCTTTTATGCATACTATTCTAAGAATTTGATAAAATTATTCTATCATCTTAGCCACAACATATATACACAGGAGAACAATATTCATATATGCCACACAAACAAGCATTAATATGCTAACAAAAGTCTGATTCATTTGAAACACCATGTACAAACTTTTCCTGCCTGGACCTGAGAGTACAGGATGACTCTAGGACACACTAGATATTTCATCAACTTTCTCAAAGATTAATTACTATAGCTCCTCTTTGCTGCCACATGTTTGTTTTTTTCACTTTCGATTACCTAAAAAGATGTGGCGAACCACAAGGGTGAGACCCATGTCCCAGCACGAGATATAACCTCCAATATCGCTTATTGATTACAACATTTTAAATAGTAGGTAACTAAGTAGTTGGAGTATTTAATAATCAATTGAATAGATTGAACAGTTCAAGTATACTAAACAGATTAAGAAAATCATCTTAGCAACAAGTATGATCATCAACGCCTATATAGATAACAAATAAATCCATTTCTCTGGATAGATATCTACTCAAATATCATCAAATTGTATCTAATAACAATCATTATTATTAATTTGACTATCATCATATACTATTCTAACAATACAAGAAATCTAGTAGCATAAGCATCCCTGACATCATCAATATGTCTAGTAACATAACATGGCTATCAATATTGGCATTTCAAATAAAGTGAACAGATCTATATCATAAGTAGAACTAGCATCATAGCACAATGTATTGCATAGACATGATTAGTAGTTTAAGCATCTATAATTACATAGGCATGGCTAGTAATATTAAACATAGCTACCAACATCATATTAACCATCAGTATCAGTATATTTTACAACATAAGCATGTTCACAACATGAGCATAACTACAACAGAAGCATATCTATTATCTCTTATAGTACTATACATGATCTCAATGAAAAAAAAGCAAACAAGGGTTATCATCCAATATGAAGCATTGTGTATAACCATAAACAGATATGCTACACAGGTGTCTTACATCTTTTATTATGCCCTGAGGAAATTGAGGATACCACTCAAAACCCAATTGATCACTGCTAAGTAAAAATCAGTGCCATACAAGATCTATGAAGAGCGGGACTCCTAAGATCTTCTCTGCCCCCGGTTAGTACGGGTTCGCCATAGTGACACATAAGTTCAAGCTGCTAACAGCCTAGTCCGTCCTTGGTACAGGTCATGGTACTAGTGAAAGGAGGTGGATACACATACCCTACCATTTGAGGTACAACAGTAGTTGTCCTCTAATATCGTCACATATATAATCACTGAGACACAACCGCAACTGTTCTCAAACTGAGGGCTAGGTATGACTGTAGTCATCCTCCCTAAACACTTAAATTCAGGATGACAAGCACCCCACATACTCATCAGTATGCACTCCGAGTTTCCCTTAGGAATACTCGTTTCACTATCTGGCAAGTTTTGACACTCAGATGGATCTATGGCACAGGGCACTACATGATTAGAGTTTTACTTGATTAGTACACCAATTGGGTGAATTAAGGCTGCATCAAACAAATGGACATACAAACCCTAATTCACATCTAGCAAGAAAATAAGTATCACAACTTCAAAAGTTATAAAATGTGTAAAACACAATTTCTCATCTCATCATCACATGGTACTATTCACTTGTCATTCATGAGACTACACTAGTCATCATACTATCACAAGATATAAATCCTTTTCACAATATCACAGGGTATCAACCCTTATCAACACAAGAGGATTACACCTCATTCAGAGATCAACCATGTCCAAAGGTCATTAAGACCATCATATTATCACATGATATAAATCCTTTTAACAATATCACCGGGTATCAACCCTTATCAACACAAGAGGATTACACCTCATTCAAGGCTCAACCATGCCCAAAGGTCATTAAGACCATCATACTATTCCCTGCAAGATCATCATTATCTTTCCATGCCTTATAACAAGGCTCAACAACATCACTTACATATAATACACCAGATCAACACAATATTGTATTAATGATCTAGGAGATATTCATAAACAATCATAGCAGGGTTATATTAACATTATGAACATTTCTTTATTACATTAACATGCAAAGAATCTAGATATGATTAACCCTCATCATATTCATAATGCACACATTTAACATAAGAAAGTATCGACCATGTGGCTATGATAACCACCAATTAACAAATTAAGGTTATGATCATATTAAGGAGGTTATTTCACCATCATGCCATCATATAAGAAGGTTAAACATGAATACCTATCTTTATCTATTTGCATTAGAGTTAGGTTCAACAAGATAAATTATATTAATGTTACTACTCAACACTCATACCCAAACCCTAACTCACGACATCCCCATTGGATCATGGATGCATAAGGTGAAGCATCACCATCACATTCCATACTATTTTCAAGTATGAACCTACATATAAATCAAGGTGTAACCATCCGTTATAGCATACTAGGGTTTCAACAACAATAAGAGAGAACTTCATGATTGTACTAATCATTCAAGGACTATTCATACCCAATTACCATCATTTAGTTATATTTTTTTTTGGTACGAAAGCTCCCTTTGTATTGCTATTTTTAAAGTTTTGTATGTACATTGCTTGGGTGTTTCTATACAAGATAGGGACCCTCAACAGGGAAAAGAAAACCTATACAACTATGTGACAATTGAAACAAAAAGGGGAAACTAAGACTACTGCACACAACAAACTTCAAAGAAACATCAGGATGACTGCCAATCCTAGCAAAGGAAGACTCCAAAACTGAACTTTAGATGCATCAATTGTCGCTATCTGAGCCCATCAATGACCATGCGAATAGATGTGAGATACCATATATTCTAAAGCTAAACCACAACAAAAAATAGCAAACACTAGAACATACATAACAACTCAAACAAAGAATTTGTCCAAGGACCAAGCCAACACAACACATCTACCACAGTAAGACTCGCAACAAGAAGAAATAGATGTCCCTTGAAGGCACTATATTCCCAAAGGACAAACTAGTCTATGAGAGTCTGTAAATCATTATAGATCAGGTGCCAAACTTTTGACCACTTGATTTCCAAGTTTTCATGAACTCTTCTATTCCTCTCTCTCCAAATCTAATGGAGAGTGCACATAGCAAGGCAATGAATCCTCCTCTCAGATAAACAGATAAGATCTTCGAATTTAGTGGGAATTTGAAAACTAAAAACCTTATTAGCTTCATTCATATGCTAGCAGAGTAAGGACATGAAAAGAGACAATGAGATGTGTCCTCAGAACTCTTCATGCAAAGGAAACAAAATGAAGGGGTGCAGATACCCATCCTCCTAATATGGTCAGTTGTGGGAAGTCTATCATGTGCTATTTTCCAAGCATGATAATGGTATCTTTTAGGCACATTGTGTTTCCAAATCCAATCATAAGAAGCAAGAGAAGAACCTTTTGTCCTGATCAAATCCCAAATGTCTCTAATCTTGATACTAACTTTACCATCTAAACAGATACAGTCAGCCTCCAGTTTGGACTTCACCAAGCTAAACAAAAGATTATTGAGTTCCTTAAGTAATCTGTTGTCAGCTACTCTCCACTCACCATTAAATATAAAGTGACTCACCATATAGTCATGAGCAACGCCAATTCTTAAAAGGCTTTGACAACCAAGAATGTCTTTAACAAAATGACTCCCAACAATCTAGGGATCACCCCAAAAAGAAGTCTTTTTACCATCGCCAATAAAAAAGGTAATGAAGCTTTTCAAGGAATCCCTCTCTCTAATGATTCTGTTTAGATGCCAAGAATAGCAATTATTCTCATTAGCCAACCAAAAGGAAGTCTTAGTGAAGTACTTTTCATGGATCCATTTTATCCATAGAGAGTCTGCTTTTATAGCAATGTTCTAAGATTGAAACAAAAGACCAGCTCTGTTCATCTCTCTAATGGGTATTAAACCAATACCTCCTTCTTTCTTTGGTTTAGTTAACTTATCCCATTTAATAAGGTGAATCGGGTTCTTATCCTCAGTGGAACCCCAGATGAAATTTCTGATGATTCTTTCAATCTCGTCGACAATAGAATAAGGGAGAGGGAAAGTAGAAAAGATGAATCATGGATAGAGTAGAATTAACAAGTTCTATTCTCCCTACCATAGGGAGCTACTTTGATTTCCACCCTTCAAGCTTGTTTTAATCTTGTCTATCATAGGACTACAATATTTCCTGGACAGATTGCCAATGAAGAGCGGGATCATTTAGTTATATTAAAGCTAGGTATAACAAGATATACCTCATTAGGGTTACATATCAACACAATATGGTTATCATCCCTTCTATTCATATGAGTGAATAGGTAAGACTACCTTATTAAGGGTAACCCTCCATTTGTTCCATCATCATTCAAGCCATATCACCATACCACAATGTCCCCCAGAACCATTGGATGTTTAAAAGGTAAGACCATTGGTTGTTTACATAAGTAAACACCTTAGATAAACCACCAATGAAGTCCTTTATTTGTGCTCTAGAAAGAGTCACCATATAACCCTAGACATCCCTTGATTAACAACACAAAGAGTTCCATTGAGAGTAGGGTAAAACCCAAAATTGACTGTTCATTTAAAACAAGCCATCCATTGTCAACAAGTAAGCTCCTTAAGTGGATCATATAAAGTAAACCATATAAATCATATTATTAGGACCAAAATATTACATTAGACATCATTTCACTTTATTGGAGGAATAAACATTAGATCTTGACCATTGGGTCAAGTTCATATGTCAAAACCATCAATTACAATATATGTCTGACCATTGCATCAAGTGAAGAAACCATTGGTTAAAGGCTTAATTGATGATACAACTATATGATTAACTCGCCATATATTTGGAGACCCGATACACCATAATTAGTGACCATTAAGTCACCATAGGTTTTTATATCAACACTATATTCATTAATCAACATCAAATATTAAGCTAATGTCATCATTAATTGATAACACCAGTAGGGTACTCAATGGTTGATCATTAAGCTTCTAATTGATCCAAAACCTGACCTAAGGGGGTGACCATAGGTTGTCACCATCATATAAAACCTTTGATCCCGACCGTCAGTTGTCATGAAGATAACACCATAGGGTTGTTGCAATGGTACCATCATCGGGTCATGGGTTTATAAAAGAAATCAGCTCAAAACCCTAAAATTGACCATTGGTTGATATGTGTTTAGCATCATAGGTTGTCAAAACAACCTGGTCCAAGTCATATTATACCTTAGTAATAATGTACACATGATCACATGTTCATCCAGAACTGAAATCAGAATAGGGAACATTATAAAAATCAAAATCCAAGTCAAGCATAGATTTTTAGTGCACGGATCATCATTTTCAAGAAGAACATGAACTAGAAACCTTATGGTAAGCAATAAACGTGGAGCAAGTTATAAAAATTTCCTCAAATTAGAAGATAAAATCCCAAATAGAACAAAACATGAGAAAATAGGTTAGGAAATCTAAGCATAAGCTGCAAACTCATCCATCTAGCACGTTTCTTCATCAAATGAGCAAACCCTAAGCATAAGGAGCAAGAGAGGTAGGGTTTTAGAGCAATTTCTACCATGGAAAAGCAAGGTTCAGATATGGAAAAAAGTAGGAGGAAGGATAAAAAAGAAATAAATGGAGGAAAGAAGGGGATTCTTACTCTTTTAGATCAAGATAACTAGAAGGAAGCTTTTCAAACCCTAAAAGGAAGTCAGTTGCAACCCTAGATTCTTTTTCCAAGAAGATCCCCTCTTTCTTCTTCCTTGGATAGGAAATTTGTAGCAGCACAGAGGGAGAATGAGTTTTATATAAGTAGGGAAGTTGTGGAGAGCAAATGGCTCGTTTTGGTGCTTAGAGATAAGTATATGAAAATTTAAGATAAAGAAAAAGAAAAAGTTGAAGTTCTAGTATCTTTCCAAGTGTCCATGGCCTTAAACTATTAATAATATACAAGCACATACACAAGAATCTCCCCCACCATCTATAGATACATGATTATCCCTTGTTTCTTGAATTTCCAAGCAAAACAAATAATTCATTAGTTGATAGCTACTAAAGTTAGCTCATCCATGAAGGGGTAAACCCTAAAATACCCTTGAGGAAAACACCTTCAAACCAAGGTTTAAATAGGAACCCCATGGCTCAGAAAGCTCAATAATGATGAGAGAATATACAAGGAGCATATTTCAAGTGATAAATTGCAAAGAAAAGCTTTCAATTGGGTAAATTGTAGAAAAGTTCAAAATGTGCATAAAATTGCATAACTTGCTCAAACAATGTCCAATTTGGACCAAATTTGAAACTTAAGCTTGTAGTATGATTTCAAAGCATATGATAAGGTTATATCAGGGTTATAAGAATTAAATTATGATAATTAAGCTTATTCAACTCATTAAGCAAGTTTAGGGGCCTTACATTTATCAACCAATCACCTTTGTATCTTTCTCATTATCATCCATTTTAGTCTTCTTCTTGAATACATGATTGCACCCTATGGGTTTTACCACTTTTAGTGCATCAAACGAAGTTCAAACCTTTTTGGCATATATGGAGTCCATTTTAGATCTTGTGGCCCTAAGTATTTTACCAGATCAAATCTCTCAATTGACTCAAATAGGTTGTTGGCTCATCATCATTAATAACCAACACATCGTATAATTGATATATGACATATCTAAATATTTCTAGCTCTATATGCATCCTATTGACCTTTGAGGTTCTTGTGTTATATGAAGTGTAATGCTTGGTCCCACTGCCCAAGGATCTAGTAGAGTTTCAACACTTATGGTTGGACACACAAACCACCACTAGCATTGGATTCCACTTTGTTCTCACCCACACACAACCTAATATCAACTCCCTAATAGGACACCCATCATAGTTTTACTCTTGAATGAGAATGCAAAACCATAGGACTTTTAGTGATGGACTACCTAAAAAGGAAGTGCACCTTGGTGATATGCATAATTTAATTATTCCTTTTAAGATTTTCCTTAGGTGCATGCTTTGTCCTCAATCACACATAACATGTGATGAACTTCTCGATAGGTCATCTATCCTAATACTACTTTGCACTGAACATGCTTAACAATACAGTTCTTAGTGATAAGATCCCTAAAAATGAGGTGTATCTTCATGATATGAGTAGTCCAATCATTCTTTAAGATCATGTGGGGCCTTAAATCCTAGGATGTTACATTAAGAATTTGAGATTCCACAACATCTTGTGATGCTCCTTGTTCCCCATCTACCTCCATAGGTTAAATATTATTTTGTTTTCCCCAAACCTCCTCTAGGTCATTTTTCTTCCCAGTTGATCCTTTGAACATAAATTCATTTCAAAGAATATTATAGTTTTAGCAACCGACACTTATTTCTAATTAAATACATAAATGCTAACCCTTAATTTTCTTAAGGTGGATACAAATTAATGTTTATCTGATTTAGGTCCAGGGTTTTCATATATTATTTCTTAACCTAAGATTCACATCCATGAATCTTCATGAAAGACATATTGGAACCTTTACCATTCTCTATGTCATATGATATATTATGAAATGATTTAGGAAGTAAAAAATTAAGTGTAAATGTGCTATGTTTCAAGAGCATATCCCCACAAGAAATTTGTACAACTAGCTAATCTAATCATAGATTATACCATGTACAACAAGGTGCAATTTCTTATTCTTATATACCATTATGTTGTGGTGTTCCAAGTGGATTCAGTTCCGATATATACCACTTCATCTTAAAGGGACTCAAACTCTTGGTTTTGATATTATCCTCCACAATCATATTTTAGTGCATCAATTTTTATTACATGTTCATTTTGTACTTAATTCATCATTTCCATGAACTTTTCAAGGGATTCTAATTTGTGTTTCATAAGATATACATATCCATATCTACTTAAGTCCTAAGTAAATGTAATGAAGTACCAATATTCACCTATACAACTTGTGCTAAAAGATTCCCACACTTCATTATGTATGAGTCCTAATAAATCACTTTCTCTCTCATTATTACTTGGGAAGGGTTTTTTTTCATCTCGCCACAATATTATTTTTACCTGTCTCTATTCATTCAAAATTAAATACATCCTAGATAAATCTCTTTATGGATTCTAGAAATGTGCTTCTCATTTATATCTCCTTGAACAAAGTGCCAAATAAATTTCTACCTTTACATAGTTTCTAGTTGATGGCTAGAAAACTAATCCATCTCAGTGGATTCTCTATTTGGGCATACCTTTGTTTTTTGTTGAAGTCGTCACTTTGTCTACATCACAAACCCTCCAAGGACCTTCCTTATGGATGTGTGATACTGATCACATCCTTCTCTCTATGGTGGTCCACAAGTGATGTTGAAACATCATCCTAATTAAATTTACAAGAATGAAATTTACATATAGTAGGTAGAGAGAAAGGCATGGCATGAAAGCGATAGCCATGTTGCATGTTTTGGATGTCATCAAAGACTACAATAACATGTTTCATGCCACAAAAATTCACTACCAGTGACCTAATTTCCATATGCACATTCACTAAACAAAATGATTTTAAAGGCTGAACATTGGTTCATGTAATATACATATATGAAGGTTGGTGATTATGCAGTTTCAACTTACTCTAAGTCATTCAATGACAAGATTGCAGTTTAAACCCCAAATATACGTAGAATGCACACACTATCAACTTTGATACCAATATAGGGGTTTGTGGGAGGCTCACAACAAAATACAAAATTTTCCCAGCATAGACATAAAACGGAAGTACATGAAAGAATAGAAAGAGCAACATATATACCTTTTCTCACACTAGTTGTTCAACAACTAGCATATCATAAATCTATGTCAAGATAATTTATATATGAGGTTATTGTCATTGTACATTTCCTAGGTCAACCTCCTTTTAGAAGTACCTTATAGAAATCATCCTTATCAGAGAAGAATTTTGTCCACAAGCCTAAACACAAAGTGCCTTCGCCTCAACATTATCCACGCGATTGCGGGAACACTTGGTGTACATTTGTAACATACTGAATCTTGGGTAAATTTCTAATTTAACCATTAATCTAAGTTTTTCATATCCTCTATATCCTTTCCGTGCCTTGATGTTTAATTTGTGGAAATAATAATGGTTTGGAATAAAATTTATCACTAATTATGTCAATGTAAGGTCATATGTATAAATATCTCAATGGATGTTTTAATGATGGAATAAAATGCAATTTCACCACTTAATAAGTATAATAGTAAATATTTCATACTAGAACCTTCTAAGGCCTTTTAGAATAAGAAAGATAAAAAGAAATAAAATGGAAAAGGCTAAAGTTAAGAAAATAATGCATTAAATGCTCTAATGTGATAAATAGTGGAAATATGAGTAAATTGCCTAAAATCATAAAAGAGAAACTTAGAAGATAATTATAAGCCCAAATTCATTTTATTGGAGTTAAAGTTTACTTAAGTGACAAGTTTCACAAGTTTGGGAAATTTGTAATTATATTTGCATTAATTGAGTTGGAAAATAGGAGTTATCTTTAAAATATGAAATAATTAATTTAATGACTCAAAAAGAGGAAAATAATACCAAATTCATGTTCTAAAGGATAAAATGTGCCTTGGTGAATTTTCACTCAATTTGGAGAACATTTGATTAAAAGGTGAAATCAAGAGAGAGAAAGTGTATAGAACCTTCAAAATATTAAATAAATGTACAAACAACTTCAACATGAGGAAATAATGGCAAACTCGTATCCAAGATACTTAATATGACTTATGGGTGACGTTTCATTAATTTTGGAGAATCTTATAACCATTAACGATGGAGGAAAGAGAAAATAGGATTTGATTTATTCAACACATTAAAAATTCTGAAAAGGCAAATTTAATTGCATATTCAGATTCTTCATATCAAAAATATTTTGGGTGTCTAATTTCATTTAATTTGGGGCTTGTTTGCACCCTCCATTGAGGATAGAGAAAAGATTAAATAAATATATATATGCAACTTTATTCCAATTTAGTTGGGAATCGAATAAATGTGTCACACGCCTAATTTCTTTTATTTTTCATATTTTGGACGGCCATGATCTGTTCGAGCCCTGATCCAACGGCTCAATGATTGTCTCCTACCCCAAGTTCATCGTGAGTTTGAATAGGGACACAACTAGTATTTCTACGACGCTTTCTTTCTCTGTGCTTGATCCCTACTCGAGATTTGTGTGTCATTACAATCGTGAGGTCAAGATGAATCTACACATCCCTACTTTTTTGGAGTTCCTACCCTAACAAGGAAGCACCCATTAAGGATAGAAAGTTCCTCTCCACCACATAGACACAGAGGTGACTCCATCCATTTGAGTATATATGTTAGGAGTCCTAAACGATCGCCTAGCTGAAATCTGTCCTCCTCCTCTTTCAATTTCTCTTGTGCTAGTTTGATCCACCTCATCCTACTCAGTTTATGCCGCCGACTATTCTACTTTCTATTGTATAACTCCGAACACTACAAGTCAATTAACCAGGAGGTAAGCATGCCTACACCTTATACTCTATTTACCTGTAAGGAACCCTCCCTGATTTAGGTCCACATGTGATTCACAAAAACTCGACCGTCACCTCTATTTTTCTGGGTATAGCTACGACGCCTCAGGGTGTTCTTATTCTGATTACTCAATTTTTCTCCTCCTTTGCTTTCATTTAACCTCCCTGAATGTTTTCCCAGCCTTTGTTTGTTGACATTTGATGCTCTTAGTAGTTTGATCTCAACTTTCATTCAGGTCACGACAGGGGTTCGTTTATGGGTTCTTGACCTTTGAAACTTGCCTGTTCTTGTGCTCGCTTAGTTTGTGGTGGCTTGGCGTAGTTGATGGTGTTGTTCTTGGGTGCTTTGACGCCCTAGAACCCTGGATGTCTCAGGCCTGAAGCTGCTTCCCAGTCATGGCAGGCGCATAGAGATGGGGATGAATCCCTGATGTGGATTCCCCGGTGTACCCCTCTATTGTCCTTCTTGTTTGCATCTTTCAATGAAGGGCAGTTTAGTCTTTTGCCTCCATTCTTCTTTGTTTTCAGACAAGTCAACTACACCTTTGACCCGTGACTTGGCTTCACCCGGTTGGACCAAGTCAGCTGGGCCCGTTCTCCCTCTCCCACAAGTTTAATTGTTGATATGTCATTTCCTTATTTGTCAATTTTACAAAAATCGTATCTTTTTATTCTTTTGTGCAAAAATTAAAAGAAAAAATGTTTTGAAATAAAAAAAATGTAAGCTTTCTAATGAAAATAGTTTCTAGGTTTTTTTTAGTTTTGACGGGAGTTTTTTTTCTAAAAATGAATTTAATACATAAAAATCACAAAAAATACACTTTAATCATCATAACTCCAAAATAGACAAAATTATGTGTTTTCTTAATCAGGAGAATCTAACTAATCAATTGGTGAAGTTTTTAGAGTCTAATTCCAAATTAATAAAAAGGTGATATTTTTAGGGTTTTAATATACTCATTAATTAATGGTTTACATCTAAAATGATATCAGGTGAAGATAACCCTACTTGGATCTAGGGTGTGGATCCTATCCTGATATACACATTAGTGAGGTATGTTGCATCCTCTTATTAGTCATATTGGACAATTAGTTATTCATATCTCTATCTTGGACTTGATGGTGACACATTATTTAGATGTCACATATTTTTTTATAGTTACATCAATTGTTTCCTAATCTTGAAATTGGACTTGTGCACTATGATAATGATACATACATGTGAATGAATTGGTTATCACCCCTTTGTGAAAAATTTATGATGGTTTAGATTTGTGAGGGATGTTATAGGGATCCACTCCTTACAACCACCTTGGTTTCCAAGAAGAAGTGTAACTCGAGTTATTGAAGTGCTAGTGTCAATTTGTCCTCTCATCCTCCTATCACAAGGTGTTGTCCTTAAGATGACTTTATCTCTCTAAAGAGGAAGATATTCAAGGGAAAGTTGAGTTTTAGTATCTCATTTATGTACATCCCCTAATATATGGGAGTCAAGGGTTCTTGTTTCATAAAAACCCAATCCCTTTCATATTCACAATTTACAAACAAACTCAAAATAGAAAGATCAGACAACCTTGCAGACAATTTGTTGGTAGTACTGGTCAATTGGCATTTCCAATTTTGATTCAGCCAACCACTAGAATTCCCAATTGATCAACGTTCCATTTCTTTCCTTCTGCAAGTTGGAGTGTGAATACAATCGATTGGCCAGTTTAGTCAATTGACTAGTCACTTTCTTTAATGGTCAGTAGTAGATTGGTTGGTACTCAACTGGTCAGCTAATCATACCATTCAGTCAATTGGCTAACCTGTTTAGTTGATCGCCAAGATTGGAAATCATCCTATACATAATTTATAGTCGTTCTAATTGTGTGAGTGATTGCAAATTCTTTTTTTGCCATTAAATTATGTGTGTGTCCTTGTGGGTTCCATATTTAGTTGGAACTAATGCCAAAAACTCATAAGCAAATATTGGTATCTAGAAAAACTAACCTATGCTTCTTGATGGAGCAGACTATTAAGATTTTGTGATCTCAATATCATATTGTGGATCACAAGAGAAGCATGCATTTCATAGTCTCACTTATTAAGCAGACATGATGTCACTTCAAAATGAGGGAATTTTTTTTATCTACATCACTCATAATAATCTACCGCTGTCATAGTGAGCCCACTACCTATATGAAAACCCTTATTCAAAGTCATTTTGAGTAGTGTTGAAGTATCACAGAATGCGTGACTAATGTAGTGACTTCATGTCTAAGGATCAAAGTTACCATTGTCTCATTAAGAAATGAATGTGGTTGCCAATATGTGGCTTCCATGTGTCATTCACAAGGTGGATCTATCCACTACAACTTATCCTCAATAAGTATTTATGTGTCTGAATTAATATCTAATATCATGACTAAATAGACATAGTCATCAATAACCACACATACTCATCTCTTGTATTATTATTGTCCTATAATATCCACAATAATAAATTTATATGGTCATATAAGAAATATTATTCTAAGTCTATACCTGATCTCATGTTCAGGTCCTCACCCAAAATCATACATCATCAAGTCAAAACATTCTTAGGAAATTAAATATTTAATCATTATCTTAATATTGAAATAATCATAATAAGAGAAAACATCTTTTATTAATAATCAATCATTTACAAAGTATCATGTTACAATCATTATATGATGGATCTCAGGCATACAACCAACATCTTGACCTTACAATACTTATTTTCTTGATTTTTATCTAATGATTATTTCCCTCATATTGATGTGTGAATAGTTTTACAAGTTATGGTGTATTTCCATCACCATTTCAAATCTCCACTTAACTCCCTTTTTAAATTAAAATTATTAACTCATATTATTCAATGTAACATCTATTTCTATTAGGATTCTTGTAGATACTAAACATCTTATACAAACAAATGTGATTTAGTATTTAAGAATGTATACATATTACATTTTTAGTGAAATTTGATGTATTATGTCAAATTTCCTCGTAATATCACTACTTTGATTTTATTTTTCTTCAAATATCACCCCAAAACTCCCTCAATGTTTCCCAGAATCCTCCACAAACTTCCACTTCCACACCCATAACATTTGGCACAATATCTTCATCATGTTCCATGGTTTTATCTACTTGGTAGCAAGTTGAGAACGTGAATCTGATAGGCCATTTACATGTTTGGACCAGATTCAAGGCTATTTACATGAGTAATAGTGATTATTATTGTTTTTATTGGATATGGTCCTATGATCTAGTTAATAGTTGTAGTTCTAGTGTTATACTTTTCACTTTCTTCACTTTCTCCAAGCCATGTTTTATTTGATGGAATGGATATGAGTTGGTTGTGATGAAGCGTCAGATTGAAGTAGAAATAGAAAGGGGAGGATAGAAAACTACTTTTTGATGTTTGTTAAAGACATCGATGGGATATTCCACCGCCATAGTCTCTTAATGTGCTGAACTAGAAAGGAAAATTTTGCAACATGTCCACCCATGTTAGTTAGCATCCACAAGATGATCGAAAACCAATAATATTAAAGCCTTTGGCCAAGACAACACACAACATCCCCAAATGATAGCTAGAAAAGCATCCACCTACTTGTCCTCTCAATCTTGTAACTTGTGTTGGAATCTGATTTATACAACATCTGGCGGTGGTGTGGTTCCAATGGAGAAGAAGAAAACCATCAGAATGATTAGAGAAGACAACAAACCAGGCCATGAGAAATTTTAGGATGATCGGAGTTGCATGAGTCAAGGGGAAGGGGTTAGGTTCATGGTCGTAGAAAGATAGGGTTCGAGAAGGGGGCATTGTGCAATTAGGCTTACATATTGTGAAATTTGACATTTTGGTTGGGTTTTGATAGTCCTTTATCTTGGGGATGTAGATCCCAACATATGTGCATCCTTTTGTAATTTTCTTGGAAACAAATATGAGGTTATAGAAGCGAAGGATTACAACGCTATTGTATTTCTAATGCTTTCAACTAGATAGGGACCAAGTCCCTACTTTTAAACATATTATATATGGATCCAATCTTATCATTTATATCAATTTACTTGAATTATTGAGATAAAGCATGCTTTGTCTTTAAAAAAAATTGAAATACAAATGGGATAGAGATTGAACGAGATCCATTTCAAGCTAGAAATGGTACCAAATGAATACCATTTGGGGTAGAAATTTTATAATAAAATATGAATTGGCTTCTTTGTTATGACATGATGTAATGATAAAAAACCTATCTCAATTATCATGTAGCCTTTTATCAAAATCAAGATAGCACATGTCCCATTGCCCCAGCTCATAAACTTTATATTTCAATATCACAAGTATTCATAGACATATGCTTAAGTTTGGGAGGCCAAATTATATGTCCTTACCTCCCTTTCCTTATAATAAAAGTAAAACATTTTTTCAAGTTTAAACATTTTAACAACAAACTTGACTAGCTTGTATTTGACCTCTGTACGGAAAAACAAACATCACATATACTTACAAATGAGAAATCCATTCTCATATTCACTTTGGCAATAATTATCTAAATTAACAAGTAATCTCCCGTAAAAATCATGCAAGGTCATTTCTAAGCCCTACACACTACCCCCACCCCCGCCACAGATAGTGACCAGAAACCCAAAAAGGTGTGTGTAGGTTCTATTAGATATCTTGAGTATTTTCCTTAACAATTGGATGTCTTTCCATCATCAAGTAACATTGGAAGCTTATTTTTATATCTTCTACCCTATATGAAATTTGTTGAAAGATAGAAACTTGAGAACTTATAATTTATATAAAATGAGGAATATATTTTTCATGTTCCAGAAGAAATCAAACTCAAAAGTATCATTTGCTAAAGTTACTATCTTAACTAACCAGATGATATCATATCGGCCTATTAGTGTTACACTTCATCTAAGTGGATGCAATCATAATGTGGCATGGCAGGTAGGAGTGGGAATAATTCAATTTACCAATAAACTACTAACCAAACTGTACATATTGTTTTGTGAATTTTTAAGCCAAACCAAACCATTAACTAGTAAAAAAAAACAAATTAAACCAAACTATTAGTTTAATGTGTAGTTCGGTTTAATTTGGTTTTAAACTGTTAGATGAGAAATTACAAAGTTTTTTAATATTTTTCATGACAATCCAAGCATATGCCAATCATTTAACATCATAAATTAACTCGTAAATGTAACATTGTTTAGAAATGGTTAATATAAGAACATCTATATAAATCATGTGTTGGCATGGTTCAACTAGTTTCAAATTGGTATGTATGCATCATAACACATATTAAAATAATTTTTATTGTAGCACCATTTATCTAGCATTACTTATATATTTCATAGACACATTTCTTAGTACTATCTTTTTAGGAAACCTGGGGGTTTTTATTCATCATGCCCCATATCTACATGCAAATGCAAATCTATACCATTACAACTATTTTTTTGTTAGCATAAATAAGTACATCATCAACTGGGCAATCTAGAATGCTTAGATTTCCACACGCTACTTTTTTATTTCTGGAGTGTCATTTAGCTAAAGAATCAACTAGAAAATTACATTCTTTCAATGAGCGATAAATTCTGATATTGGAAGTTAGCAGGATTCTCCTGCTTATGCTCAATATAGTGTTATTGTGTTTTGTCATAGTTTCCATCTCATTTGAAACCATACTCACCACATATAGGGAGTCTTGTCATATGATAAATTATGTTAGATTCTAGTCTGGCTAACTGAATCCCTACTTGAAGTGTGCAGATTTCTACTTTTGGTATATCTTTGCCTTCACGTTGGACACATCTTCTGTTCCATGGTTTTATCTACTTGGTAGCAAGTTGAGAACGTGAATCTGATAGGCAATTTACATGTTTGGACTAGATTCAAGGCTATTTACATGAGTAATAGTGATTATTATTGTTTTTATTGGATATGGTCCTATGATCTAGTTAATAGTTGTAGTTCTAGTGTTATACTTTTCACTTTCTTCACTTTCTCCAAGCCATGTTTTATTTGATGGATTGGATATGAGTTGGTTGTGATGAAGCATCAAATTGAAGTAGAAATAGAAAGGGGAGGATATAAAACTACTTTTTGATGTTTGTTAAAGACATCGATGGGATATTCCACCGCCATAGTCTCTTAATGTGCTGAACTAGAAAGGAAAATTTTGCAACTTGTCCACCCATGTTAGTTAGCATCCACAAGATGATCGAAAACCAATAATATTAAAGCCTTTGGCCAAGACAACACACAACATCCCCAACTGATAGCTAGAAAAGCATCCACCTACTTGTCCTCTCAATCTTGTAACTTGTGTTGGAATCTGATTTATACAACATCTGGCGGTGGTGTGGTTCCAATGGAGAAGAAGAAAACCATCAGAATGATTAGAGAAGACAACAAACCAGGCCATGAGAAATTTTAGGATGATGGGAGTTGCATGAGTCAAGGGGAAGGGGTTAGGTTCATGGTCGTAGAAAGATAGGGTTCGAGAAGGGGGCATTGTGCGATTAGGCTTACATATTGTGAAATTTGGCATTTTGGTTGGGTTTTGATAGTCCTTTATCTTGGGGATGTAGATCCCTACATATGTGCATCCTTTTGTAATTTTCTTGGAAACAAATATGAGGTTATAGAAGCGGAGGATTATAACGCTATTGTATTTCTAATGCTTTCAACTAGATAGGGACCAAGTCCCTACTTTTAAACATATTATATATGAATTTAATCTTATCTTTTATATAAATTTACTTGAATTATTGAGATAAAGCATGCTTTGTCTTTAAAAAAAATTGAAATACAAATGGGATAGAGATTGAACGAGATCCATTTCAAGCTAGAAATGGTACCAAATGAATACCATTTGGGGTAGAAATTTTATAATAAAATATGAATTGGCTTCTTTGTTATGACATGATGTAATGATAAAAACCCTATCTCAATTATCATGTAGCCTTTTATCAAAATCAAGATAGCACATGTCCCATTGCCCCAGCTCATAAACTTTATATTTCAATATCACAAGTATTCATAGACATATGCTTAAGTTTGGGAGGCCAAATTATATGTCCTTACCTCCCTTTCCTTATAATAAAAGTAAAACATTTTTTCAAGTTTAAACATTTTAACAACAAACTTGACTAGCTTGTATTTGACCTCTGTATGGAAAAACAAACATCACATATACATACAAATGAGAAACCCATTCTCATATTCGCTTTGGCAATAATTATCTAAATTAACAAGTAATCTCCCGTAAAAATCATGCAAGGTCATTTCTAAGCCCTACACACTACCCCCACCCCCGCCACACATAGTGACCTGAAACCCAAAAAGGTGTGTGTAGGATCTATTAGATATCTTGAGTATTTTCCTTCACAATTGGATGTATTTCCATCATCAAGTAACATTGGAAGCTTATTTGTATATCTTCCACCCTATATGAAATTCGTTGAAAGATAGAAACTTGAGAACTTATAATTTATATAAAATGAGGAATATATTTTTCATGTTCCAGAAGAAATCAAACTCAAAAGTATCATTTGCTAAAGTTACTATCTTAACTAACCAGATGATATCATATCGGCCTATTAGTGTTACACTTCATCTAAGTGGATGCAATCATAATGTGGCATGGCAGGTAGGAGTGGGCATAATTCAATTTACCAATAAACTACTAACCAAACCGTACATATTGTTTTGTGAATTTTTAAGCCAAACCAAACCATTAACTAGTAAAAAAAACAAATTAAACCAAACTATTAGTTTAATGTGTAGTTCGGTTTAGTTTGGTTTTAAACTGTTAGCTGATAAATTACAAAGTTTTTTAATATTTTTCATGACAATCCAAGTGTATGCCAATCATTTAACATCATAAATTAACTTGTAAATGTAACATTGTTTAGAAATGGTTAATATAAGAACATCTATATAAATCATGTGTTGGCATGGTTCGACTAGTTTCATATTGGTATGTATGCATCATAACACATATTAAAATAAATTTTTTGTAGCACCATTTATCTAGCATTACTTATATATTTCATAGACACATTTCTTAGTACTATCTTTTTAGGAAACCCGGGGGTTTTTATTCATCATGCCCCATATCTACATGCAAATGCAAATCTATACCATTACAACTATTTTTTGTTAGCATAAATAAGTACATCATCAACTGGGCAATCTAGAATGCTTAGATTTCCACACGCTACTTTCTTGTTTCTGGAGTGTCATTTAGCTAAAGAATCAACTAGAAAATTACATTCTTTCATTGTGCGATAAATTCTGATATTGGAAGTTAGCACAATTCTCTTTCTTATGCTCAATATAGTGTTATTGTGTTTTGTCATAGTTGCCATCTCATTTGAAACCATACACACCACATATAGGGAATCTTGTCATATGATAAATTATGTTAGATTCTAGTCTGGCTAACTGAATCCCTACTTGAAGTGTGCAGATTTCTACTTCTGGTATATCTTTGCCTTCACGTTGAACACATCTTGTGTAGATCCAATCTCCCGTGCAATTTCTCGCAACACAAAAGATTGAATATATACCTTTACTTTCTTGGTTCGCTGCATCAACATTTATTTTAACATTTATTTTGTGCCAGTCGGCTGGTGGGGCAATCCAAGTTTCATTGTCTCTGCTTGGGGCTGCATCAACACAAAACATTGAAAATACACCTTTGCTTTCTTAGTACATTGCATCAACATTTATTTTGTGCCATTCGGCTAGTGGAGGAATTCAAGTAATTCTTTCTTCCAGTGGAAGCACTATAGGGGGGACAATTAGGGCTCTAACCCCCTTCCTAAATTCAAAAATATTTATTTATATATTTATATTATAAACTAAATATTGTACATATATACATATATACATATTATTAACATGAAGATCAATAAAGGCAAACATAACGGAAACCAAGATAGCAGGATCAAGTGGTGGAATCTTAAAGGAGAAAATAAATTGACTTTTCATGATAAACTCATCAAGGAGATAACTTGGAACTTGGAGTCTGATGTTAATACTATGTGGCATAACATGAGCTTCTGCATAACAAAAATTTCCAAAGAGGTTTTGGGGAGTCTAAAGGTTGTGGACCTCCACAGAAGGAGACTTGGTGGTGGAATGATGAAGTACAAAAGGCTATT